>CM033476.1:106087174-106145785 GCA_019447015.1 Hymenochirus boettgeri | reverse complement strand
ACTCTAGGCCAGGAATGGAGGATCCATAGTAACTGGTTAGAACCATGGTCTACCATAATGATAAACTCTAGGCCAGGAATGGAGGATCCATAGTAGCCGGTTAGAACCAGGGTCTACATTAACTGGTTAGAATGTTTACCATTGCATTAGTAATTTCAATGTTTTAGATTTCTAATCTGTAAATTTCTTCTATAGTCGTTTCTTATGAGGAAGTTTTATTTTAACGATAACGAGACCGGATTTTTTAAGAAGACCAAGAGGAAAGTGATCCAGCGCAATCCCATGACAGGTACTGAACACTCATTGCTCCGTCTCTTCCTGCGTTTACCACTCACTGCTGTCTCTCTGACTGCGTTCACTTTTACCACTCACTGCTGTCTCTCTGACTGCGTTCACATTTACCACTCACTGCTGTCTCTCTGACTGCGTTCACATTTACCACTCACTGCTGTCTCTCTGACTGCGTTCACTTTTACCACTCACTGCTGTCTCTCTGGCTGCGTTCACATTTACCACTCACTGCTGTCTCTCTGACTGCATTCACATTTACCACTCACTGCTGTCTCTCTGACTGCGTTCACATTTACCACTCACTGCTGTCTCTCTGACTGTGTTCACATTTACCACTCACTGCTGTCTCTCTGTCTACGTTCACCCCATGTAAGTCCTTTTCCCTTCCCGTTAGACCCCACTATGGTCACTGAAATGATGAAGGGGAACCTCACAAATGTTCTTCCCATGATCCTCATCGGAGGTTGGATCAACTGGGCTTTCTCTGGATTTCTGACAAGTGAGTTTCCCTGCCGGTTCCTTTTCTTATTAGGATGAGGTTGAGTAAATCTAATGTTCATGTCCGTCTCTTTTAGCCAAGGTCCCCTTTCCCCTAACCCTGCGATTTAAACCCATGTTACAGCGCGGTATTGAGCTGGCATCACTGGACGCGTCATGGTGAGAAATGGTCCCGGTTCTGGGTGGGCTCTTTTCCTGGTGCCATTTATCTATTGCTGTTTTCTCTACAGGGTGAGCTCTGCATCCTGGTATTTCCTCAATGTGTTTGGCCTCCGCAGTATGTACACTTTGCTATTGGGACAGGACAATGGTGAGATATGGGGAAGTGGAACTGGAGAGCTCTGCCCATTACACGACACACACCAACATTTATTTTGTTTTCCAGCCGCTGACCAAAGCCGAATCATGCAGGACCAGATGTCAGGGGCTGCCCTGTCTGTGCCACCAGACACTAACAAAGCTTTTAAGGTGGGTTACTTCCAGAACCGTCCTGCGCTCGTCAGACCCGTATTCTGAATGTTACTTTTATTTCTCTCAGGCTGAATGGGAAGCCATGGAGATCACGGAACATCACTGGGCTCTGGAGAACATCGAGGAAGATCTTATCACTCAGGACCTGACTCTGAGTCCCCCATGAGGACAACATCAGTGCCGTGTTTCTACATTCAGACTTCGGAATAAATAGAATTTATCTTCTTTCATAATCGCTGTCCACGTTCTGCTGAAGAGTTTCTGTAATAATCAGAGCTGCAAATTCACCCAATGGCACTAGGGATCTGTACGTGTGCTTTATAAAATATAATATCCGGGAACATCCCCATTCATTTCCTTCCTTACTGTACTGGTCCAGTAAACGTGGCCAGGGAGAAGGAACAAGTGAACTGGCCTTTGTGGTATTACACTGTGTGTATCTGGAGTGGGGCACGGTATTGCTATTTTGTGATACCATGCCTTTAACGATCGTTAAATTACGACCACCCATACAATACCCAAAATTTGAAAGGGTCCCTTGGGACAGGAAGGCAGAGGGTCCCTTGGTCTTCTGGTGCCCCAAAATTAGGTTTTTAAATCTGCCAGTGTATGTCGATCACACAGATCTGTGTATTATGAAAAATCCACCTCCACGTGTTTGTTTTTAGGCTTTTATTATTATTGTATTGTTCATACATTTGATATGCTGCAGGTAGCGTATGGGTGGGTTCCTGCCTTGCTCTTCTCCTGTCTAATAAAATTAACTGTATATAACAGGAACGAAGGGCCGTCTGTCAATTCTAGGCCCATGTGTGCTCTAGTTCAGACCTCCCCGTACTAACATCATTTCTCTACCAGATTCCTCGCTCCTTTATATGAACTTCTAATCTGCCCTAAACACCTGCATAGCAGCTAAGTCCATATTGAATAGGAGGGGGAAATGAAACCTCATTCCACATTAATACTGACCGTGCTGCCTCCAGAGCTGCCCTGAGAAAGGAAGAGTCACCATGCCTTGGAGATACTTAACCGGCATCCATGCCTAAAAGGCTTCCTGCTTGATAGAATAAATTACACCTTTTATACCTGTACAGTCTACAAAAGCAGCAAACCATCTGACAGTTATTACTAGGGGATTATGGGATTACCGCTGATTAGAACGACCAGTCTCTTGGCCAAAAATATCACATTCACGCAAAGTCTGATGTAGTCAGCAGGGCTTCTGGGAAGGCACAATGTCCAGGGCGTCAGTGATGAAAGAGGATGATACAAGGGAAAGCAGAGGAAGGGATAAGGGCGGGACAGCAGTAGGTCAGCACTGTGACGGCATTGGAAAAGATAATATGGGTATTTTCGATGCCACATGCTGGCACTGCCTTAAATCCTCATTCACTTGTCCACCAACTGTGGGCACCAAGAGCAGTCTGGAAAGGCTCTGTCCGGCATCATTCGCTTTCTTCCAGCCTTCTGGATCCTAATCTTCTAAATGAAGAGCGAATCCTCGAATTTCACCCAAGAACGAGGCTGAGCCTGCGTGACTGGATGTGAACTGCAAAGTGAAAAAGATAAAATGAGAAAACACAGCGAAATATCGCCACCTTGCCATTAGCGTTACACCACCTAATTTACAGTCACCAGGGCCACTGGCTTACAACGTATCCGCAGGTTATACAGCCCTGAGTTTACTACAATAGGAGGAGGAAACCGTCAAGGGCCAAATAAAACCTCCCAGGTTTGTCTCCTTTCCAGAGACTTTCAGGGAGATTCACCCAGAGTTCCACTTGCTATGGGCAAGTCTCCTATAGATTTAGTAAGGGCTGCGCGGCTCTGGGTGAATCTCTCCTGCACGCATTAAACTCTATATATAATCTAGCATTAAATCCGTGCGCACGGCCTCTGGTAAATAGGTTTGCAATGGCTGCGCGAGTGTCTTCCAGTACCGCAAACCAAGGCGTAAAGTCGCAATAACCGGTCAGCGTGACTTTAAAGGGTAACCGTGGTCTCGAATTCTTCCAAACTAGTAATAATTATATAAAAATCCAAAATAAAACCTAAATCACATCTCTAGATAGAATCTGTGAGAAGTTATTGCCCGAAAGGTTCAGTAATATTACTTCCTGCTTGAACACTTCCTGTTTTCAGCCATGTGACCAGCTAGTAGTCATGTGACCAGCCTGTCTGCATTAATAGGCTCCCCTTCTCAACTGTCAGTTTTCCCCCCCAAGTACTTCCTGATTTCCACAGTCTTAACTGAGCATGCTTCTCCCCTGGGCCGGAGGGGCGTGGCAGAGGTCAGGTGATGTCATTCAACCTACTTGAAGCAGGAAGTTTGAACATTCACCTCAATATAATTTCTCACAGGCTGAAGCCAGAGATGTGATTGTCGGCTCATTATAAAGGAAATACTGCAGGCTTTTATTTAACCCTAACTTGTTTGGAGACCACAGTTGCCCTTTAAGAGCACAAAGTGGTAAATGAATGTAAGGTTGATAAAAACTAACATTGTGGAAATTGTGTCTGACAACATTCCATACATTACCGTACTGGGGACACATTGTGTGTAAATCTATCCGTGGCTAATTATATTATCTGCAGAAGAGCAGACAACTAACCTGGTAACATAATAACTAATGACGGAACATTAGTTCAGAAATGACGGGAACATTTCTACTAAAAGGGTTTGTGCATTTCCTGTGTAAACATTCACTATTACACTAATATTGACATTGGCCAACTTTCCCAGATAACACAGCTTTCTATGGATGAGGCCATTACCTGGCTCAGGAACTGGTCGCAGTTTGACTTCAGGTTCCAGGCCGATTTCTTTTAGTGCAAAGATGGAGGTTGCTGGCAATACAGATAAACAACATTAGCGATGACATTGCAGCAGCTACGGGTTAACTACAGCCGCGGGACAGAGTGGGAGGTTCCATGCTAGACCTGCACTTTACACTGGGAGGAGAATAAAGGTCTAAAAATAAAGGGTGCCCTATTCCCCCAAAAAACCTAATGCCCCATTTGTTTTATAATCAGAAGGTAACTGCCTTAACGTCTGCAGCAAGAACCAAGCACTCGCTAAAGGATTACTTTCCCTTTAATGTAACGAGAAGCTATATGTTTAACCTTGATTATTTATGGGTGATGCTCTTCCTCTATTCCCCAAAATCCTTCCCTGTAAGTCAAATTGTTATTTGGCACCAGTCCCATAGACTTAAAGGGTAATTCCAACCCTCGAACGAATCATCAGGTTCATCACCCCAAAATTGAGATTGAGTTAGAAAGCGGAAAGATATAAGACTTAACCTTAAATTGACAATGACTTGTTGCCTGTTTCTCCTTCCTAGTTCTCCGTTAGCAGCTGTCAGTCATGAGTTTAACAGATGACATTACAGCCAATGACTGAATGCCATTCCCCTAGCTGCTCCTCTGAGCATGCTCAAGCTCATAAACAGCTTGCTAAATTGCTGAACAATGGTGAACCAATATGGCCATTTACACACTACCCAGGCATCCAGGAGCATAGCAGACATAAGGACAACATGGGACATCATAACATATTTATAATTATCAGGGTGGAGTTGTCCTTTTATGAAGCTTCTATCAGCAAAGGACTGTGGGAAACAGGAAGCATCAATGAAGGTCCATGTGACATGATGGAATCGCCTGAACTGATTCCATTAATAAACCTTCATGAACCCTAATATAGGAGTGCTATGCCCCTCCTCCCACCCCAGGGGATCATGGGATGGATCTCATACACATATCATCAGATGATAGCAATACGTGCATATGGGAGTATAAACTACTGGGGAGACAGGAATAGGGGTGGATGGTGAACGGGGCGAAGACACTTACTGTCGGGTAGTTTGTGGATCCTTTCCCCAAGCTCCTGGAAGTATAAGTGCCTCATTGCCTCCTCTGCCGAGATCCTCTTTCTCCCTTCCAGCTATCACAGGAGAACATAATGTAACCAGGACTAGATTTCCACATCCCCCCTCCACCCTACGTAAAGCTCTGCTCGTCTTCCCCCGTTTACAGACCCAGAGGGACATAATCCGTGACCTGCCTCTCTACTGACCCGTCACATGACTGGCTAATCACGTCAACACGACAGCCCCCCCAACTTGTTTCCAAGACCCCCAGACACACTCACCTGGAGAAGTTTGGATATGAGATTAGCCCCGCCAGAGTCCAGTCTGTAAAGGGAAATAGGATTAGGGACGGATTCTCTATATCCAATAATGTTCTCATTTGGGGTATAAAGAGACTGGTAAGGAAGCTACCTCGCTGCATGCTTCTGGATCGGATCTGGATAGTACTTGGGATAATTATACGATTTAAATTCTTCATTAGAGAGGATACCAGGCCAGGTGTCTTCAGTCGGGGTACCTAATATAATATAATAATAATATAATAATAATATACTATTATAATAATATAATAATAATATACTATAATAATAATATACTATAACAATATAATATAATAATAATATAATATAATAATAATATACTATAATCATAATATAATATTAATAATATAATAAATAATAATAATATAATAATATAATATATATACTATAATATCTGTTGTATTCAATTAGATCAACTGGACTTGAAATGTAGTTCTTGAAGACGTTTCGCTAGTCATCCGACTGGCTTTCAATTCAGAAGTTGAATTGAGAAAGCCAGTCGGATGACTAGAGAAAGCCAGTCGGATGACTAGAGAAACGTCTTCAAGAACTACATTTCAAGTCCAGTTGATCTAATTGAATACAACAGATATACCATGACCTGGATGAATGAGAACCTTCACAAATATACTATAATAATAATATAATATAATAATATACTATAATAATAATATACTATAATAATAATATAATAATAATATAATAAATAAATAATAATAATACTAAATCTAATATAATATAATAATTAATAATAATTTATATAATAATATAATAATACTAATATAATATCATACTAATTCTATCTAATATCCTCTATCCTATACATCATCACTCAATATCCTCTATCTAATACCTCTATACCTATACTATCAATAATATAATATAATAAAATATAAACTAATATCTCTAAATCTACTCTAATAATCTCCCTCTTCCTAAACAAATCTTATCTCCTCCTCTCCTCTCTCCTCTCTCTCCTCCTCCTCTCTCTCCTCCATCCCTCCTATCTCTACTCCTCTCTCTACTCTTCCTCTCTTTCATCCTTCTCCTCTTCTTTATACTCTAATTCCTACTTACTATCTCTATGCCGTCCCCTGATCCTGGTCCGTATGTACAATGTTACTCGGGGGGGTCCGTAGCCCTATTTAACCCTCTTCGTCCCCCGTGCACAGCGCACAATGTTACCTAGTATCCGGAATAATAAATGTAACTGCTCCTCCACCGTGGATCCAGGGAACAGCGGCCGCCCGGTGACCATTTCGTAGAAGATGCAGCCCCCGCCCCTGTAACCCGACACAGAGATCAGTATAACCCGATTCCACTCCACATCCGAACATGTCACACACACACACAGTCTCACCACATGTCTATCTGGGTGGAATATTCTGTGGATCCAAGTAAAATATCTGGGGGACGGTACCAGAGAGTCACCACTTCTGTTAGAATAGGTCTTGGTGGGAATGGACTTTGCACGTGCCAGACCTGGGAACAAAGGTAAGGTGATGGCTCTACAATGGACCCTCCATTCTTCTCTAGTCACATTATGTCTCACACCAACACACCACCAATCTGCCAGTTTCAGTTCCCCCTTCTCATTGATGAGCAGGTTCTGAGGTTTCAGGTCTCGGTAGCAAACTTTACGGCGGTGACAGTAGAGAACCCCGGAGGAGCTGGTACAGGAAGACTGAACAGGACAATTAGCTGATTAACCATTCAAACATCACCCCGAAGCATCGCATTCTCTCGCATTCTCTATCTTTCTCATTCTCTTCATTCTCTCTCTATTCTCTCTCATTCTCTCTCATCTCTCTCATTCTCTCCATTCTCTCCATCTCCTGCATTCTCTCATTCTCTCTGCATTCTCTATCATTCTCTATCATTCTCTATCTTCTCTCTCTTCTCTCTCATCTCCATCATCTCTCTATCTCTTCTCTTCATCTCCATCATTCTCTCTCATTCTCTCTCATTCTCTCTCATTATCATCTCGTCCATTCTCATCTCTCATTCTCTCCATTCTCTCTCCCATTCTCTCTCTCATCTCTCATTCTCTCTCATTCTCTCTCCTCATTCTCTCTCATTCTCTCTCTATTCTCATCTCTATCATTCTCTCTCTCTCATTCTCTCTCATTCTCTCTCATTCTCTCCATTCTCTCCATTCTCTCGCTCATTCTCTCATCATTCTCTCATTCATCTCTCTCATTCTCTCTCTTCTCGCTCATCCTATCATTCTTCTCGCTCATTCTCTATCATTCTCTCTCATTCTCATCTCATTCTCTCTCATTCTCTCTCATCTTCTCTCATTCTCGCTCATTCTCTCTCATTCTCTATCATTCTCTATCATTCTCATCTTCTCTTCTATTTCTCTCATTCTCTCTCATTCTCTCTCATTCTCTATCATTCTCTATCATTCTCGCTCATTCTCTATCATTCTCGCTCATTCTCTATCATTCTCGCTCATTCTCTCTCATTCTCTATCATTCTCTATCATTCTCGCTCATTCTCTATCATTCTCTATCATTCTCTATCATTCTCTCTCATTCTCTCTCATTCTCTATCATTCTCTATCATTCTCTCTCCGCTCATTCTCTATCATTTTTCTCTATCATTCTCGCTCATTCTCTATCATTCTCGCTCATTCCTATCATTCTCCTCATTCTCTTCTCTCATTCTCTCTCATTCTCCTCTTCTCTATATTCCCTATCATTCTCTATCATTCTCCTCATTCTCTTCTCATTCTCGCTCATTCTCTATCATTCTCTATCATTCTCTATCATCTCGCTCATTCTCTATCATTCTCGCTCATTCTCTCTCATTCTCTCATTCTCTCTCATTCTCTATCATTCTCGCTCATTCTCTATCATTCATCTCGCTCATTCTCTATCATTCTCGCTCATTCTCGCTCATTCTCTCTCATTCTCACCTTTATATTATGGAGGTTAATGAGATTCCACAGTCGTCTAAATACTGCTTAATCTTTGCCTGGGAACAAGAGACAAAATTCAGCAGATGGTTTATACGAATATGACGTCACTGACATCGGATGACATCATAATGTCAATTCTCTAAAAGGAAGTTAAGGGGTTTCCCCATTACACACCCTAAACCCTCCCGTCAGACACCGCAGGTTATAATAAAGTATTTCAGGTTCTGTAGATACAGGAGAAAATCCTCCGTCCTTCCACTTTTAAAGGAATGTTCAACATTAAAACAAAAAACGGTCCAGTTGTCAGTTACCTGCCCCCAACCCCGAATATCCAGCACTTTATTACCTGCCTTACTAACCAGATATTCTGCTAGGGTAAGATGGCTCCTCCCCCATGCTGTCAATTAAGACTGTGACATCACAACCAATGATTGACAGCTGTTTAACTTGCTGCATCTCCTTGTACAAGCTCATAAAAACTCATTGAGCAGAGGGAGGAGGCAGATACCGTTACCACAAGGAATAAACATTAACAGTTGGGCTGTGGGCAGATCATTGACAAGTCCCCATTGGGTGGATGTGCCTTTTAATTTTACTCCTCCGTCCCTTTAGACAGGAGATACAAAGCATCTGATGTTGGTGATTCCCCTCTCCCTGTATACATCCCACTGCGGGGGTCGTTGTACGGAAGGTTCCAATGTTTGTCTTTAGTTGGGAATTTCAGAATGAAAACGACACATTGGTTAATGTAGAAGTTTCTGGAACGTCAAAGAAAATTGTGTTATGGGGGAATTTTCCTTAAATGTTCCGGATCTGCCATTTGCCGCCGTCTCGTTCCTCTTTACCCAACACTCACCAGATACTCGAAGACGAGGGTCAGTGTCCTCTCCGTGTGGATAATATCGTGCAGGGTAACAATATTCGCATGTTTCAAGTCCTTCAGAAGGGAAACTGCAAAACACAACAACAGATTCGTCCACGCTGACTACAGAATGAAGACCCCAGGCCGTGGACGGCCATTAGCGATCACTCTGCAACTAGTGATCACGTGACCCCTCTCCGAGTACCCACCTTCCCGTATGGCTGTACATGGGGCACCTTCTTCATGTTCCAGGCGAATTTCCTTCAAAGCCACCAGTTCTCGGTCAGTTTGCTGCGGCCCTTGTAGACGGTACGTAAGTTCCCTGGGACAATAAGATCCACAGCCTTAGTCAGTCAGCGTGGGAGGGAAGAAACCCACGGATCTTACCCAGGGTAGGGGATTCCTGGATAGATATTTATGGAAGGTGAGACCCCACCGGCCACCCAACCTACAACTCCTATTAATATCCACGTTCCCATTCCCACCCATTTAACCCCTCGGTTACCTGTACTTACCTCTCCTAATTTACTAACTTGACGTAGGTTTCCAGCTTTCCAAACCCAATTTCTGACTGAAAACGAAGGATTAAAAATGTATAAAATTCCACAAAAAAAAAAAAGGTCAGAGATTAAATGTCAACGTGCCGAAAAACAAAATGCGCTTACCAGAGACACCTCGGCGCAGTCGCCTGCTCAGTGGCTTATCGAAAGGGGGGCTACTAAGAGCCAGTTTCTCCAGGTAACCCTCAGGAAGACGGATATCGGCAGGAAGGGACAGACGCTGTTTACATCCTCCAGACATTGGACATTATAGGATTACAATGGATTACAGCAGCTGTAGGATTATAACAGAATATCGTAGAATTTACACCATTCAATGTCAACTAGGAGAAAAATGAAGTTAATCCCGAGAGGCTATTTAAGGAGTAAGTAGTCAATAAAATCACCACCAACCGACTGTCATTAGGGACCATTGGCCCTTTAATCAGTACACCTGACATTGACAGTAGCGAATGTAAAGCTACAGAGCTGACATCACCAACACCAACTACAGAGGCTTCTGGGAAAAAGAACATAAGATGTGAGAGATGACGTGGAACAGGAGAGGCATGAAATGGTTAATGTGCAGGGTCTGGACAAGTCAGACTCGTGACTACCGTGGTGGATTTTACGGCAGCGTTGTTCCTCATCCGTACGCGCACAGGGGATGAACTGTCTGGAGACCGAGGCTTGGTCGCTCTCTCCGTCTGATCCCTTTAAATCTTCATGGACAATTTCATACAGGGAGAGGACATAGACGGATAGATGGAGAGGTACCAATCGCGTAATGTGATGTACAACCAGACATGGAGTAAACTCAGATGTGTCGGGGGGTGGGAAGAGAGAAAGTTTATTCCCTCTGGGAACCCCTCGGATCTACACAATGCACCGTGTTAGATTTCCTGTAACTGTTCACACAGATTTAAAGGAAAATCTCCGGATCTTTCAATCACACATCAATCGAAGGGAATCCTAATTATCCCCCCCCTACCTGCCACCTAGAACACAACTGCGAGTCTGGATACACATGGAACGTGTGAGAATCACATGACCATCGCGCAGGTAGCACACTGTAACAGCAGGACGAAGGGAAATTGTAGAGTTACTGTATACAAAGCCAACATCATGTAGCCATGTGGTTTATCACACTGCATGCAATACGTTGTATCTATGGTCAAACAAACACACATTTCTTCTCTTATCCTATGTTCTGCCACAAGAATAAATTGTTGACCTAACACAGAAGGACGTTGCGTGCCCGGGGGGGGCACGAAAGAGGGGGGGGAGGGGGGGGCCCAAAAGGCCCTGGAAAAATTAGCAAAAAAAAGAAAGCAAAATCATAAACAATAATACCTGTCTGTCTGGGGATCTGCTGGGGAAAAAAAGTGCCAATAAATTGGAAGGGTTCAAGTATTATCTTGAGCTCAAAGGCTGTACCAAAGACACAGAAGAACAGAAGAAAAGAGAGGAAAAAGAAAAAACGGGGGGGGGAAAAACACGAGCTCGTGAGGGAGAGGAGGGAGCCAAGAGAAGGATGAATAGGGCCGGCTTTTGGAAAGAGCACGAAAGGGCCCCCTGCTAGTGTATTTGGAAGAGATGCAGAGAAGGATTGGGGGCATGGGCTGTGGGGAGGGAGGCGGAGAGGTGGCCAATCTTACTTTTACTTTGTCTTCGAATGTTCTCTCTCCTAACTCTTAATCTCTCCATTATCTACTCACATATTACTTTCTGAGACGATACTCATCGTCATAGTCTACTCTGAATCCTTGCTTCTCGTCGCTTCTCAGTATTCATGCGACGATGGGCCCTCTACTACCTGAGCTTCTCGCGGGCGTACACTAGAAGCGGCGGCTATGCGAGGCCCCCGGAGACAATAGTCTATCCAGCGATGCCTTAGCTACCAGTGTCCGGGAGGACACTCTAACAGCCGGGTCAAGGGGGCCAAGACAATAACTGTCTAAACCATCGTCTCATCTGAATAGGCCCAAGACACTCGGAGCTCATAAAAGTACGCCGAGGTCTACTAGTAGTCACGACAAGGTACCCCAGCAATCAGCATAAACTCATGAACGAGGCTTATAGAAACGGCCATTAGGAGACAATGAGCTGCAGTCTGGGCAGCAGTCAGGAATAACATAGGAGGACAAAGCAGCAAGGTGCGTCTCATCCTTAACCTACAAAAACCACTGAGAGCACACAGAATCCGAAGACAAAATACTCTAGCCTATATAAGAGTATCGCGCCATGGCAGAGAGAAAGGTAGTAATGCGCGCCTGGATTACAGCAAACAGTAAGTGCTGAGCATACTAACAGTAAGTGGGGTGGAGCAAGAACGCTGTGGATAGGGTGAAGTACAGGAGCAGAAGTTGCAGTAGCATAGACCTGCGAGAACAAAGCCAGAGATGAATGATAGGTACATTTGATGAGGATTGGGGTCAGAACAGAGAATTAGTCGAGACAGCGCGACATGCTGAGGCCCACTCCACTTACAGTGAAGGCGGCTGAGTTTCAGGAACATGAAGTCATAGACCTGTAGAGGATACTAGACTACTTGCTCGTAGCATCAAGACAATGAGCGCGGGGTGAAGAGATAAGAGAGCAAAGATGTGTGATGTGTGTCAGACTCATTGACCATAGATACAAACTATTGCAATGAAACCGAAAGTGGGAGAAACCACAGGGAAAAGGAAAAGGGGGGGGAGTTTGTACTACAGTTACTCCTCGTTCCCTTCGTCCTGGCCTTTGACAGGGGGGCTACCGGCTCGCATGGTATTACTAAACAATACTTGTGTTTAAAAAACACTGTTCAAAAAACAAAAAGCAACCACTGAAAAAACTCTCAGTTCCAAAACACACTGAAAAACTCTCAGTTACAAAAACACACTGAAAAACTCTCAAGTTACACAACACACTGACAGACTCTCATTTTACAACAAGCACTGACACTCTGTTACATACAAACAAACACACTGAAAGACTCTCCGTTTAAACAAAAACACACTAAAAACTGTTACACCAACACACTGAAAGACTCATTACACAATCACTGACCACTCTCAGTTACACAAGCACTGACAGCTCTCAGTTACAACCAACACACTGACACTCTCATTTACACCACCAACCCTGACCTCTCAGTACAACAAACCCCTGACACTGCTCAGTTACACAAACAACACTGAAAGACTCTCAGTTACTACAAACCCCCCTGAAAACTCTCAGTTACACAAACGACAGAAAACCAGTCCAAAAACACACTGAAAAACGCAGTTCAAAATAACCACTGAAAAACTCTCAGTTACAAAAACACACGAAAAAAAAACTCTCAGTTACAAAAACACACTGAAAAACTCTCACTGTACACAAACACAACTGAAAAACCTCAGCTTACACAACCACAACTGAAACTCAGTTACAAAACCACTGAAACTCATTACAAAAACACACTGAAAAAACTCTCCAGTTAAAAACCACTGCAAACTCTCAGTTACAATAACAAACACTGAAACAACTCCCTGTACAAAAACACACTGAAAAACTCCCGTTCAAAAACAACTGAAAAACCTATTTCAACAAACCACAACACTGAAAAACCGCAGTTACACAAACACACTTAAAACTCAGTTACAAAACACCCTGAAAAACTCAGTTATCAAAAACACACTGACAACTCTCATTACACAAAACCACTGCACTCTCAGTTAACACAAACACCTGAACAGACTCTCATTACCAAACACACTGAAAACTCTCCAGTTACACAAACACACGAAAAACTCAGTTACAAAAACACACTGAAAAACTCAGTTACACACACACAACGACAACTTCTCAGTTACACCAACACCACTGAAAAACTCTCAGTTACAACAACACACTGAAAAACTCTCAGTTACAAAAACAACACTGAAAAACTCATTTACAAAACACACTGACAACCTCTCAGTTTCAAAAAACAGCTGACAAATCTCATACAAAAACCCCCTGAAAAACTCTCAGTTACAAACAACAACCCTGAAAGACTCTCAGTTACCACCAAGCGCTGCCCTCTCATTACACAAACACACAGCTGCACAGACTCTCGTTACACCACCACACTTACAGACTTTCAGTTACACACACACACTGAAATACTCTCAGTTACAACACAAACACACTGAATACTCTCAGTTCAACAAACACACTGAAAAACTCGCAGTTACAAAAACACACTGAACAAACTCAGTTGTACACAAACTACTGAAGGGACGACTCAGTTTACACAACGCTGACACTCTCCTGTACACAAACACCCTGAAACTTTCAGTTACACAAACAACTGACACTCTCATATGCTTGTGAAGGTGCTCATTCTAATAATATATAATAATAATATAATATAAATAATAATAATAATATAATAATATAATAATATAATATAATGCAGATCACCATGAAATACTGGTAACGTAATGTAAAACGAATGTTAATCTCGGGGGGGTCCAGTAGCCCCTATTTAACCATCTTTCGTCCCCCGTGCACAGCGCACAATGTTACCTAGTATCCGGAATATAAAATGTAACTGCTCCTCCACCGTGGATCCAGGGAACAGCGGCCGCCCGGTGACCATTTCGTAGAAGATGCAGCCCACGCCCCTGTAACCCGACACAGAGATCAGTATAACCCGATTCCACTCCACATCCGAACATGTCACACACACACACAGTCTCACCACATGTCTATCTGGGTGGAATATTCTGTGGATCCAAGTAAAATATCTGGGGGACGGTACCAGAGAGTCACCACTTCGTTAGAATAGGTCTTGGTGGGAATGGACTTTGCACGTGCCAGACCTGGGAACAAAGGTAAGGTGATGGCTCTACAAATGGACCCTCCATTCTTCTCTAGTCACATTATGTCTCACACCAACAACTCACCAAAATCTGCCAGTTTCAGTTCCCCCTTCTCATTGATGAGCAGGTTCTGAGGTTTCAGGTCTCGGTGCAGAACTTTACGGCGGTGACAGTAGGAGAGACCCCGGAGGAGCTGGTACAGGAAGAGCTGAACAGGACAATTAGCTGATTAACCATTCAGAACATCACCCCGAAGCATCGCATTCTCTCTCATTCTCTCTCATTCTCTCATTCTCTCTCATTCTCTCTCATTCTCTCTCATTCTCTCTCATTCTCTCTCATTCTCTCGCATTCTCTCGCATTCTCTCTCATTCTCTCGCATTCTCTATCATTCTCTATCATTCTCTATCATTCTCTCTCATTCTCTCTCATCTCCATCATTCTCTATCATTCTCGCTCATTCTCTATCATTCTCGCTCATTCTCTCTCATTCTCTCTCATTCTCTATCATTCTCGCTCATTCTCTATCATTCTCGCTCATTCTCTATCATTCTCGCTCATTCTCGCTCATTCTCTCTCATTCTCACCTTTATATTATGGAGGTTAATGAGATTTCCACAGTCGTCTAAATACTGCTTTAAATCTTTGTCCTGGGAACAAGAGACAAAATTCAGCAGATGGTTTATACGAATATGACGTCACTGAGCATCGGATGACATCATAATGTCAATTCTCTAAAAGGAAGTTAAAGGGGTTTCCCCATTACACCCTAAATCCCTCCCGTCAGACACCGCAGGTTATAATAAAGTATTTCAGGTTCTGTAGATACAGGAGGAAAATCCTCCGTCCTTCCACTTTTAAAGGGAATGTTCAACATTAAAACAAAAAACGGTCCAGTTGTCAGTTACCTGCCCCCAACCCCGATATATCCAGCACTTTATTACCTGCCTTACTAACCAGATATTCTGCTAGGGTAAGATGGCTCCTCCCTCCATGCTGTCAATTAAGACTGTGACATCACAACCAATGATTGACAGCTGTTTAACTTGCTGCATCCTCTGTACAAGCTCATAAAAAGCTCATTGAGCAGAGGGAGGAGGCAGATACCGTTACCACAAAGGAATAGAACATTAAACAGTTGGGGCTGTGGGCAGATCATTGACAAGTCCCCAGTTAGGGTGGATGTGCCTTTTAATTTTACTCCTCCGTCCCTTTAGTACAGGGAGATACAAAGCATCTGATTGGTGAATTCCCCTCTCCCTGTATACATCCCACTGCGGGGGTCGTTGTACTGGAAGGTTCCAATGTTTGTCTTTAGTTGGGAATTTCAGAATGAAAACGACACATTGGTTAATGTAGAAGTTTCTGGAACGTCAAAGAAAATTGTGTTTATGGGGGAAGTTTCCTTAAATGTTCCGGATCTGCCATTTGCCGCCGTCTCGTTCCTCTTTACCCAACACTCACCAGATACTCGAAGACGAGGGTCAGTGTCCTCTCCGTGTGGATAATATCGTGCAGGGTAACAATATTCGCATGTTTCAAGTCCTTCAGAAGGGAAACTGCAAAACACACAAACAGATTCTGTCCACGCTGACTACAGAATGAAGACCCCAGGCCGTGGACGGCCATTAGCGAATCACTCTGCAACTAGTGATCACGTGACCCCTCTCCGAGTACCCACCTTCCCGTATGGCTGTACATGGGGCACCTTCTTCATGTTCCAGGCGAATTTCCTTCAAAGCCACCAAGTTCTCGGTCAGTTTGCTGCGGCCCTTGTAGACGGTAGCGTAAGTTCCCTGGGACAATAAGATCCACAGCCTTAGTCAGTCAGCGTGGGAGGGAGAGAAACCCACGGATCTTACCCAGGGTAGGGGATTCCTGGGATAGATATTGTATGGAAGGTGAGACCCCCACCGGCCACCCAACCTACAACTCCTATTAAATATCCACGTTCCCATTCCCACCCATTTAACCCCTCGGTTACCTGTACTTACCTCTCCTAATTTATCTAACTTGACGTAGGTTTCCAGCTTTCCAAACCCAATTTCTGACTGAAAACGAAGGATTAAAAAATGATTAAAATTCCACAAAAAAAAAAAAAGGTCACGAGATTAAATGTCAAACGTGCCGAAAAAACAAAATGGCGCTTACCAGAGACACTCGGCGCAGTCGCCTGCTCAGTGGCTTATCGAAAGGGGGGCTACTAAGAGCCAGTTTCTCCAGGTAACCCTCAGGAAGACGGATATCGGCAGGAAGGGACAGACGCTTGTTTACATCCTGCCAGACATTGGACATTATAGGATTAACAATGGATTACAGCAGCTGTAGGATTATAACAGAATATCGTAGAATTTACACCATTTCAATGTCAACTAGGAGAAAAGATGAAGTTAATCCCGAGAGGCTATTTAAGGTAAGTAGTCAATAAAATCACCACCAACCGACTGTTTCATTTAGGGACCATTGGCCCTTTAATCAGTACACCTGACATTGACATGTAGCGAATGTAAAGCTTACAGAGCTGACATCACCAACACCAACTAGCAGAGGCTTCTGGGAAAAAGAACAATAAGATGTGAGAGATGACGTGGAACAGGAGGAGGCATGAAATGGATTAATGTGCAGGGTCTGGACAAGCTCCAGTGTTACCTCCGTGGATATTTTACGGGCAGCGTTGTTCCTCATCCGTACGCGCACAGGGGACTGAACCTCGTCTGAGGAGCCGGAGGCTTGGTCGCTCTCTCCGTCTGATCCAATCTTTAAATCTTCATGGACAATTTCTAGACATGGAGAGGACATAGACGGATGAGATGGAGAGGTACCAATCGCGTAATGTGATGTACAACCAGACATGGAGTAAACTACAGATGTGTCGGGGGGGTGGGAAGAGAGAAAGTTTATTCCCTCTGGGAATCCCCTCGGATCTACACAATGCACCGTGTTAGATTTCCTGTAACTGTTCAACACAGATTTAAAGGAAAATCTCCGGATCTTTCAATCAACATTCAATCGAAGGGAATCCTAATTATCCCCCCCCTACCTGCCAACCTAGAACACAACTGCGAGTCTGGATACACATGGAACGTGTGAGAATCACATGACCATGCGCGCAGGTAGCACACTGTAACAGCAGGACGAAGGGAAATATGTAGAGTTACTGTATACAAAGCCAACATCATGTAGCCATGTGGTTTATCACACTGCATGCAATACGTTGTATCTATGGTCAAACAAACACACATTTCTCCTATTATCCTATGTTCTGCCACAAGAATAAATTGTTGACCTAACAGCGCCCACAAGGGCCCAAGCCTGGAATTGCAACAATTCATAAACATACCTAGTCTGCTGGTCCAATTCAGGTATGAGCTCAGGCTCCGACACACGGCGCTGTGAGGCCGGGGAATAGGCGGCTTTTGGAAGGAGCCGGCTGTGTAGTGGTGCAGGAAGGATTGCATGCTGTGGGACGAGAGGCTTCTCCCATTTCTGACGATGGGCTCTGAGGGGCAGTACAAGAGCGGGGAGGAGCCGGGACAAGAGCGAGAAGTAGAGGGCAAAGGGAGTAACACAAGCGGGAAGGGGGCAAGACAAAAGCAAAAAGTTCAATGGAAAGGAGATAGGAGCATAAAAGGGAGACGGGCAAGTTTAGTAAGAAGGTAGACAAGCAATCAGCAATAAAACAGAAAGGTGTAGAACGGCCATTAGGACAATAGGCAGGGGCAGCAGTCAGGAATAAAATAGGAGGAAAGGAGCAAGGCCGATTAAAAGCACAAAAAATGGGAGACAAATAAGAAAAATAAATATTGAGAAGAGTATGGCACAGAGAAGAAAGGAGAATGGGTGGAGTAAGAACAGGAAGGGGTGGAGTAAGAACAGGAAGGGGTGGAGTAAGAGCAGGAAGGGGTGGAGTAAGAGCAGGAAGTTGAGTGAGAGGACAGACAAGCAGTAATAAGACAGGAAGGGGTGGAGTAAGAACAGGAAGTTGAGTGAGAGGACAGACAAGCGATAATAAAACAGGAAGGGGTGGAGTAAGAACAGGAAGTTGAATGAGAGGACAGACAAGCAGTAATAAGACAGGAAGGGGTGGAGTAAGAACAGGAAGTTGAGTGAGGACAGACAAGCGATAATAAAACAGGAAGGGGTGGAGTAAGAGCAGGAAGTTGAGTGAGAGGACAGACAAGCGGTAATAAAACAGGAAGGGGTGGAGTAAGAACAGGAAGTTGAGTGAGAGGACAGACAAGCGGTAATAAAACAGGAAGGGGTGAAGTAAGAACAGGAAGTTGAGTGAGTGGACAGACAAGCGGTAATAAAACAGGAAAGTGATCAGACAGGAGTGTAGATTGGAACAGGGGGTTAGTAAGAGGGGACAAGGAATGTGGTGACAAACAAAGATCGAGGGAACCAAAGGTGTAGAAGTAAAGGAAATGAGAGAGAGGAGGAGGGAGGGGGAAGCAATAACAGATTAGAGGGAAGGAAAGGTGCAGAAGGGAAAGAAACAGCAAAGGAAGAAAAATTAAATTGAAAAAAAAAAAGAGGGAAAAAAGAGGAAAAAAGAAACAAACAGAACAAAAACCAGACGGAAAAGAAAATTCTCAGATTTCCCCCAAAATTTAGCAGCATGCAAAGCCGGAACTCACCGGTCAGCCCCAAAGCAGCTTGTGATCAGAGTAAAAACCCCAAGTGAAAACTGTCAAATGTAGGGGAGAGGTGATCACTCACCTGCATTATAGTTTAACTACATCTCCTGTGTCCCTCTGTGTATTTTACCATCCTCATACCTCTCCCAGTCATCCTCCCCATCATATTCACCAACTGACCCTATCATTCTGTTTCCTTCCTTAGTAACACTCCCATCCTCCTGGTACCTCCCTTAGTAACACTCCCAACATCCTGGTACCTCCCTTAGTAACACTCCCATCATCCTGGTACCTCCCTTAGTAACATTCCCATCATCCTGGTACCTCCCTTAGTAACATTCCCATCATCCTGGTACCTCCCTTAGTAACACTCCCAACATCCTGGTAACCGCCTTAGTAACACTCCCAACATCCTGATACCTCCCTTAGTAACACTCCCATCCACCTGGTACCTCCCTTAGTAACACTCCCATCCTCCTTGTACCCTCCCTTAGTAACACTCCCATCCTCCTGTTTAACTCCTTTAGTAACACTTCCATCCTCCTTGTACCTCCCTTAGTAACACTCATCATCTCATCACCCTGGTACTCCCCCTTAGTAACACTTACATCATCCTGTGGCCTCCTTAGTAACACTCCCATCATCCTGTGGCCTCCCTTAGTAACACTCCCATCATCCTGGTACCTCCCTTAGTAACATTCCCATCATCCTGGTACCTCCCTTAGTAACATTCCCATCATCCTGGTACCTCTCCCTTAGTAACACTTCCATCATCCCGTGACCTCCCTTAGTAACACTCCCTTCATCCTGGTACCCTCCTTGTAACACTCCTGTCATCCTGGTACCCTCCCTTAGTAACACTCCCTCATCCTGGTACTACCCTTAGTAACACTTCCATCATCCTGTGACCCTCCCTTAGTAACACTCCCTTCATCCTGGTACCCTCCCTTAGTAACACTCCCATCATCCTGGTACCTCCCTTAGTAACACTCCCATCATCCTGGTACCTCCCTTAGACCTCCCTTAGTAACACTCTCATCATCCTGGTACCTCCCATAGTAACACTCCCATCATCCTGGTACCCTCCCTTAGTAACACTCCCCATCCTGGTACCTCCCTTAGACCTCCCTTAGTAACACTCTCATCATCCTGGTACCTCCCATAGTAACACTCCCATCATCCTGGTTTCCTCCCATAGTAACACTCCCATCATCCTGGTACCTCCCTTAGTAACACTCCCATCATCCTGGTTCCTCCACTATAGTAACAATCCCATCATCCTGGTACCCCCCCTTAGTAATACTTCCATCATCTAGGTACCTCCCATAGTAACACTTCCATCTTCCTGGTACCACCCATAGTAACACTTCCATCATCCTGGTACCCTCCCATAGTAACATTTCCATCA
Source organism: Hymenochirus boettgeri (assembly GCA_019447015.1). Classification (NCBI taxonomy): domain Eukaryota; kingdom Metazoa; phylum Chordata; class Amphibia; order Anura; family Pipidae; genus Hymenochirus; species Hymenochirus boettgeri. The sequence goes on along the minus strand of CM033476.1, from coordinate 106,125,132 downwards.
TCCAGGTACCTCCCGTAGTAACACTTTCATCACCCTGGTACCTCCCTTTGAACACTTACATCATCCTGGTTCCTCCCATAGTAACACTTCCATCATCCTGGTACCTCCCGTAGTAACACTTCCATCATCTAGGTACCTCCCATAGTAACACTTTCCATCATCCGGTACCCCGTATAACACTTCCATCATCCTGGTACCTCCCTTATTAACACTTACATCATCTAGGTACCTCCCATAGTAACAATTCCATCATCCTGGTACCTCCCGTATAACACTTCCTCATCCTGGTACCACCCTTAGTAATACTTCCATCATCTAGGTATACCTCCCATAGTAACACTTTCCATCATCCTGGTACCACCCATATTAACACTTCCATCATCCTGGTACCTCCCATAGTAACAATTCCATCATCCGGTACTTACCTGTAATGTTAGTTTTATGCAGGAGAAAGAGTACACTCCAAAAGCAAAACTTGACCAACACTCAAAATACACAACTTTTTGGGGGGTAATAGGCGCCCCCCTTCCTCAGGTGAGGAAACGTTGTGTATTTCTGATTTTGGTCACATATTAAAGGACATGTCCACCCCCCAAACTAAAGCCCCATACTGGGTTTAAATCCTTCCCTTACATCTCTGCTCCTTATGGTTCTCATGCACTGCCCTCTTCAGGTCCAGGATTCAGAAAGTGAAGAGTAGGAGCTGTCAGTGAGTCATCCGGGTCCCTGATTCCACCCTAAACCTCAACAAGGACTGTGACATGCGCAGGGAGCCCTTTACCCCCACCATCCAGACCCATCCTCTGCGGCCGTGACACCTAGCGTGAAAAGCATTTAGGATAAGGTAGGTCCCCCTGCCCAACCCCAGTTACTGGTTCCCGGTCTATAGTCGTCCATGATAAGGTAGGTCCCCCTGCCCAACCGCCAAAATATTTCTTTAAAAGAAGTTTAGATCGATACTTACATCCCCTTCCTCCCGTCTCCATTTAGAGCAGCCGCGTCTGTGATTGGCTTTCTAGCAAGACGTGGCTGACGGTTCTGCCCATCTGTGACTTGTAGGAGCCGTGAGGAGACGGCTGTAGTATCCATCTAAACATTTTTTGGAATAAATATATCGGCTGTTTGGGGTGGGCAGGGGGCACCTACCTTAACCTAAAGTTTATTTCCAGGGTGGACATGTCCTTTAAAATATAGGTTTCCTTCAGAATATTCTATCCATGGAGGGTATTGGAACTGATAATCTGTTAAGCTGGCCCCACCCACACCTCTCACTTTAACCGCTACACAACTCACCATTATCACTGCTGCTATTTTCTTCCCCTGTGATAGGCTCAGAATGGTCACCGGATGTTTTCTCTATGGTCCGTCCCCCCCGGAGGGTCACGGACAGCTGCCGTTTGATCTTTTTCATCCGATCCATGATTCCCTGCTGTCAATAAATAAAGTTTTAAAACAAAACAGTAACAATGTAACAAATACAGTGTCAATGATAGTTAATCCAGACAAAAACTTTAATGGTGTTTCCAATGACACACGTGGTTCAAATAAACAACAAGATCCCATTCCCAACTGGATCCCACTGTACAGTCAGTCCCCGTCACTGGACCCCACTCTACAGTCGGTCCCCGTCACTAGATCCCACTCTACAGTCAGTCCCCGTCACTGGATCCCACTCTACAGTCGGTCCCCGTCACTGGATCCCACTTTACAGTCGGTCCCCGTCACTGGATCCCACTCTACGGTCGGTCCCCGTCACTGGATCCCACTCTACGGTCGGTCCCCGTCACTGGATCCCAGTCTACAGTCGGTCCCTGTCACTGGATCCCACTCTACGGTCGGTCCCCGTCACTGGATCCCAGTCTACAGTCGGTCCCTGTCACTGGATCCCACTCTACGGTCGGTCCCCGTCACTGGATTCCAGTCTACAGTCGGTCCCTGTCACTGAATCCCACTCTACAGTCGGTCCCCGTCACTGGATCCCACTCTACGGTCGGTCCCCGTCACTGGATCCCAGTCTACAGTCGGTCCCCGTCACTGAATCCCACTCTACAGTCGGTCCCCGTCACTGGATCCCACTCTACGGTCGGTCCCCGTCACTGGATCCCAGTCTACAGTCGGTCCCCGTCACTGGATCCCACTCTACAGTCGGTCCCCGTCACTGAATCCCACTCTACGGTCGGTCCCCGTCACTGGATCCCAGTCTACGGTCGATCCCCGTCACTGGATCCCACTCTACAGTCGGTCCCTGTCACTGGATTCCAGTCTACAGTCGGTCCCCGTCACTGGATCCCAGTCTACAGTCGGTCCCCGTCACTGGATCCCAGTCTACAGTCGGTCCCCGTCACTGGATGCCACTCTACAGTCGGTCCCCGTCACTGGATCCCACTCTACAGTCGGTCCCCGTCACTGGATCCCACTCTACAGTCGGTCCCCGTCACTGGATCCCAGTCTACAGTCGGTCCCCATCACTGGATCCCAGTCTACAGTCGGTCCCCATCACTGGATCCCAGTCTACAGTCGACCCCCGTCACTGGATCCCAGTATACAGTCGACCCCCGTCCCTGGATCCCAGTCTACAGTCACCCCCGTCACTGGATCCCAGTCTACAGTCGCCACCCCCGTCACTGGATCCCAGTCTACAGTCGACCCCCGTCACTGGATCCCCATCTATACAGTCGACCCCCGTCACTGGATCCCAGTCTACAGTCGACCCCCGTCACTGGATCCCAGTCTACAGTCGACCCCCGTCACTGGATCCCAGTCTACAGTCGACTCCCGTCACTGGATCCCAGTCTACAGTCGACCCCCGTCACTGGATCCCACTCTACAGTCGTTCCCCGTCACTGGATCCCAGTCTACAGTCGTTCCCCGTCACTGGATCCCAGTCTACAGTCGACCCCCGTCTCTGGATCCCAGTCTAGTCATTCCCCGTCACTGGATCTTAGTCTACAGTCGGTCCCCGTCACTGGATCCCAGTCTACAGTCGTTCCCAGTCACTGGATCCCAGTCTACAGTCGTTCCCCGTCACTGGATCCCAGTCTACTACAGTCGGCCCCCGTCACTGGATCCCAGTCTACAGTCGGCCCCCATCACTGGATCCCAGTCTACAGTCGGCCCCCGTCGCTGGATCCCAGTCTACAGTCGTTCTCCGTCGCTGGATCCCAGTCTACAGTCGCTCTCCGTCTGGTTCCCGGTCTATAGTCGGTCCCTGTTACTGGTTCTCGGTCTACGGTCGGTCCCTGTTACTGGTTCTCGGTCTACGGTCGGCCCATGTTACTGGTTCTCGGTCTATAGTCGGTCCCTGTTACTGGTTCTCGATCTATAGTCGGTCCATGTTACTGGTTCTCAATCTATAGTCGGTCCCTGTTACTGGTTCCCGGTCTATAGTCGGTCCCTGTTACTGGTTCTCGGTCTATAGTCGGTCCCTGTTACTGGTTCTCGGTCTATAGTCGGTCCCTGTTACTGGTTCTCGGTCTATAGTCGGTCCATGTTACTGGTTCTCGGTCTATAGTCGGTCCAGGTTAATGGTTCCCGGTCTATAGTCGGTCCCTGTTACTGGTTCCCTCCCGGGTCTATAGTCGGTCAATGTTTACTGTTCCCCGGTCTATAGTCGGTCCATGTTACTGGTTCTCGGTCTATAGTCGGTCCCTGTTACTGGTTCCCGGTCTATAGTCGGTCCCTGTTACTGGTTCTCGGTCTATAGTCGGTCCCTGTTACTGGTTCCCGGTCTATAGTCGGTCCCTGTTACTGGTTCTCGGTCTATAGTCGGTCCCTGTTACTGGGTGGCTCGTCTATATTCGGTCCTAGTTACTACTGGTTCCCGGTCTATAGTCGGTCCATTTTACTGGTTCCGGTCTATAGTCGGTCCCAGTTCGGTTCTTGGTCTAGTCGGCCCTGTTCTGGTTCCCGGTCTATAGTCGGTCCATGTTACTGGTCCCCGGTCTATAGTCGGTCCCCTGTTACTGGTTCCGCGGTCTATAGTCGGTCCCTGTTACTGTTCCCCGGTCTATAGTCGGTCCCTGTTACTGGTTTCTCTTCCGGTCTATAGTCTGTCCCCTGTAACTGGTTCTCCGGTCTATAGTCGGTCCCTGTTACTGGTTCTCGGTCTATAGTCGGTCCATGTTACTGGTTCCCGGTCTATAGTCGGTCCATGTTACTGGTTCCCGGTCTATAGTCGGTCCATGTTACTGGTTCCCGGTCTATAGTCGGTCCATGTTACTGGTTCCCGGTCTATAGTCGGTCCATGTTACTGGTTCCCGGTCTATAGTCGGTCCATGTTACTGGTTCTCGGTCTATATGTCGGTCCATGTTACTGGTTCTCCGGTCTATAGTCGGTTCCATTTACTGGTTCCCTGGTCTATATTCCGGGTCTCCATTTACTGGTTCTCCGGTCTATAGTCGGTCCCTGTTACTGTTCCCGGTCTATAGTTCGGTCCATGTTACTGGTTCCGGTCTATAGTCGGTCCTGTTACTGGTTCCCGGTCTTAGTCGTCCTGTTACTGGTTCCCGGTCTATAGTCGGTCCATGTTACTGGTTCCCGGTCTATAGTCTGGTCCACATGTTACTGGTTCTGTTCCCTGGTCTATAGTCGGTCCCTGTTACTGGTTCTCCGGTCTTAGTCGGATCATGTTACTGGTTCCTTTCGGTCTATATCGTGGTCCATGTTACTGGTTCCCCGGTCCTATAGTCGGTCATGTTACTGGTTCTCGGTCTATAGTCGGTCCCTGTAACTGGTTCCTGTCTTCGGTCTATAGTCGGTCCATGTTACTGGTTCTCGGTCTATAGTCGGTCCATGTTACTGGTTCCCGGTCTATAGTCGGTCCATGTTACTGGTTCTCGGTCTATAGTCGGTCCATGTTACTGGTTCTCGGTCTATAGTCGGTCCATGTTACTGGTTCTCGGTCTATAGTCGGTCCCTGTTACTGGTTCTCGGTCTATAGTCGGTCCATGTTACTGGTTCCCGGTCTATAGTCGGTCCCTGTTACTGGTTCCCGGTCTATAGTCGGTCCATGTTACTGGTTCTCGGTCTATAGTGCGTCCCTGTTACTGGTTCCCGGTCTATAGTCGGTCCCTGTTACTGGTTCTCTCGGGTCTATAGTCGGTCCTGTTACTGGTTCTCTCCGTCTATAGTCGGTCCCTTTACTGGTTCCGTCTATAGTCGGTCCTGTTTACTGGTTCCGTCTATAGTCTGGTCCATGTTACTGGTTCCCGGTCTATAGTCGGTCCTGTTACTGTTACTGGTTCTCTCGTCTATAGTCGGTCCATGTTACGGTCCGCAGTCTATAGTCGTTCCCTGTTACTGGTTCCCGTCTATATCGGTCCATGTTACTGTTCTCGGTCTATATCGGTCCCGTTTACTGGTTCCTTTCTCCGTCTATAGTCGGTCCATGTTACTGGTTCCCGGTCTATAGTCGGTCCATGTTACTGGTTCTCGGTCTATAGTCGGTCCCTGTTACTGGTTCTCTGTCTATAGTCGGTCCCTGTTACTGGTTCCCGGTCTATAGTCGGTCCATGTTACTGGTTCCCGGTCTATAGTCGGTCCCTGTTACTGTTTCTCGTTCTATAGTCGGTCCATGTTACTGGTTCTCAGTCTATAGTCGGTCCCTGTTACTGGTTCCCGGTCTATAGTCGGTCCATGTTACTGGTTCCCGGCTATTAGTCTGTCCATTTACTGGTTCCCGGTCTTAAGTCGGGGTCCATGTTACTGGTCCCGGTCTATATTCGGTCCATGTTACTGGTTCCTCGTCTATAGTCGGTCCCCTGTTTGTTGTTCCCGGTCTATAGTCGGTCCCTGTACTGGTTCCCGGTCTATAGTCGGTCCCATGTTACTGGTTCCCGGTCTATGTCGGTCCATGTTACTGGTTCTCCGGTCTAATAGTGGTCCTGTTACTGGTTCCCGTCTATGTCGGTCCTGTTACTGGTTCCCGGTCTATATGTCGGTCCCTGTTACTTCTGGTTCCCCCGTCTATAGTCGGCCCCTGTTACTGGTTCCCGGTCTATAGTCGGTCCCTGTTACTGGTTCTCGGTCTATAGTCGGTCCATGTTACTGGTTCTCGGTCTATAGTCGGTCCCTGTTACTGGTTCTCGGTCTATAGTCGGTCCCTGTTCTGTTCTCGGTCTATCGGTCCATGTTCTGGTCGGTCTATCGTCCTGTACTGGTTCCCGGTCTATAGTCGGTCCCTGTTACTGGTTCCCGGTCTATAGTTCGGTCCATGTTACTGGTTCCCGGCCTATAGTCGGTCCCTGTTACTGGTTCCCGGCTATAGTCGGTCCTGTTACGGGTTTCCCGGTCTATAGTCGGTCCATGTTACTGGTTCTCTGCTATAGTCGGTCCAGTTACTGAGTTCCCGGTCTATAGTCGGTCCCTGTTACTGGTTCCCGGTCTATAGTCGTTCCATGTTACTGTTCTCGGTCTATAGTCGGTCCTGTTTGGTTCTCGGTCATAGTCGGTCCATGTTACTGGTTCCCGGTCTATAGTCGGTCCCTGTTACTGGTTGCCCGGTCTATAGTCGGTCCCTGTTACGGTTTCCCGGTCTTAGTCGGGCCCCTGTTACTGGTTCCGGTCTATAGTCGGTCCCTGTTACTGTTCTCGTCTATAGGGTCCCTGTTACTGGTTCTCCTTGTTCTATAGGGTCGGTCCATGTTCCTGGTTTCTCGGTCTATTTCGTTCCCTGTTACTGGTTTCTCCGTCTATATCTGGTCCATGTTACTGGTTCTGGTCTATAGAGTCCGGTCCTGTTACTGGTTCCCGGTCTATAGTCGGTTCCAGTTACTGGTTCCCCTTCCGGTCTAAGTGGTCCATGTTACTGGTTCCGGTCTATAGTCGGTCCATGTTACTGGTTCTCCGGTCTATAGTCGGTCCATGTTACTGTTTCGTCTATGTCGGTCCATGTTTGGTCCCGGTCATAGTCGGTCCCTGTTACTGGTTCCTCGGTCTATAGTCGGTCCCTGTACTGGTTCTCGTCTATATCGTTCCTTTACTGGTTCTCGGTCTATAGTCGGTCCATGTTACTGGTTCTCGGTCTATAGGTCGTCCCTGTTACTGGTTCCGGTCTATGGTCGGTCCATGTTACTGGTTCCCGTCTATAGTCGGTCATGTTCCTGGTCTATACGTCTTCTCGGTCTATAGTCGGTCCCTGTTACTGGTTCTTCTCGGTCTATAGTCGGTCCTGTTACGGTTCTCCTCTGTCTATATTCGGTCCCTGTTACTGTTTCTCCGGTCTATAGTCGGTCCCTGGTTACTGGTTCCGGTCATAGTGGGTCCCTGTACTGGTTCTCGGTCTATAGTCCGGTCCATGTTACTGGTTCTCGGTCTATAGTCGTCCATGTTACTGGTTCTCGGGTCTATAGTCGGTCCTGTTACTGGTTCCCGGTCTATAGTCGCTGTTCCCCATGTTTACTGGTTTCTCTGTCTATAGTCGGTCCCTGTTATGGTTCCGGTCTAATGTCGGGTCCTTTTTACTGGTTCCGGTCTATAGTCGGTCCATGTTACTGGTTCTCGGTCTATAGTCGGTCCATGTTACTGGTTCTCTGTCTATAGTCGGTCCCTGTTACTGGTTCCCGGTCTATAGTCGGTCCCATGTTACTGGTTCTCGGTCTATAGTCGGTCCCTGTTACTGGTTCTCGGTCTATAGTCGGTCCATGTTACTGGTTCTCGTCTAGAGTCGGCCATGTTACTGGTTCTCGGTCATAGTCGGTCCATGTTACTGGTTCCCTCTATAGGTCGGTCCTGTTACTGGTTCTCGTCGTCTATAGTCGGTCCATGTTACTGGTCTCTGTCTATATTCGGTCCTTCGGGTTCTCGTCTATATGGTCCGTTACTGGTTCTCGGTCTATAGTCGGTCCCTGTTACTGGTTCTCGGTCTATAGTCGGTCCATGTTACTGGTTCTCGGTCTATAGTCGGTCCCTGTTACTGGTTCTCGGTCTATAGTCGGTCCATGTTACTGGTTCTCGGTCTATAGTCGGTCCATGTTACTGGTTCTCTCGGTCTATAGTCGTCCATGTTACTGGTTTCTCGGTCTATAGTCGGTCCCCTGTTACTTGTTCTGGTTTCTCGGTCTATAGTCGGTCCCTGTTACTGGTTCTCTACGGTCCTATAGTCCGGTCCACTGTTACTGGTTCTCGGTCTATAGTCGGTCCCGTGTTACTGGTTCTCGGTTCTATAGTCGGTCCATGTTACTGGTTCCCGGTCTATAGTCGGTCCTGTTACCTGGTTCTGTCTTTCCGGTCTATAGTCGGTCCCTGTTACTGGTTCCCGGTCCTATAGTCAGTATCTCGTTTACCTGGTTCTCCGGTCTATAGTCCGGGTCCATGTTACTGGTTCCCGTTCTATAGTCGGTCCTGTTACTGGTTCTCGGTCTATAGTGGTCCTGTTACTGGTTCCCTGTCTATAGTCTCCATGTACTGGTTCCGGTCTATAGTCGGTCCTGTTTACTGGTTCTCTGGTCTATAGTCGTTCCATGTTACTGGTTCTCCGGTCTATAGTCGGTCCATGTTACTTGTAGTTCCGGTCTATAGCGGTCCCTGTTACGGGTCTCGGTCTATAGTCGGTCCCCTGTTACTGGTTCTGGTCTATAGTCGGTCCCTGTACTGGTTCCCGGTCTATAGTCAGTCCCTGTTACTGGTTCTCGGTCTTAGTCGTCCCATGTTAATGGTTCCGGTCTATAGTCGGTCCCATGTTACTGGTTCTCGGTCTATAGTCGGTCCATGTTACTGGTTCTCGGTCTATAGTCGGTCCTGTTACTGGTTCTCGTCTATAGTCGGTCCCTGGTTACTGGTTCTCCGGTCTTATAGTCGGTCCATGTTACGGTTCTCTGTCTATAGTCTGTCCTGTTACTGGTTCTCCGGTCTATAGTCGGTCCCTGTTACTGGTTCTCGGTCTATAGTCGTTCCTGTTACTGGTTTCCGGTCTATAGTCGGTCATGTTACTGGTTCTCTCGGTCTATCGTTCGGTCCCTGTTTACTGGTTCCCGGTCCTGATAGTCGGTCACTGTTATGGTTCTCTGTCTATAGTCGGTCCCTGTTACTGGTCCGGTCTATAGTCGGGTCCCATGTTACTGGTTCTCGGTCTATATTCGGCTTCTTTCGTATAGTCGGTCCATGTACTGTTCTCGGTCTATAGTCGGTCCTGTTACGGTTCTCGGTCTATAGTCGGTCATGTACTGGTTCTCGGTCTATAGTCCGGTCCCATTTTACTGGTTCTCGGTCTAAGTGGCGTCCCTGTTACTGGTTTCCGGTCCTATAGTCGGGTCCCTGTTACTGGTTCTCTGTCTAAGTCGGTCGCATGTTACTGTTCTCGGTCTATAGGTCGGTCCATTTACTGGTTCTCGGTCTATATCGGTCCCTGTTACTGGTTCTCGTCCGGTCCTATAAGTGGTCCCTGTTTTCTGGTCTCTGTCTATTGTCCGGTTTACGGTCTGGTCTGTCTCTGTTACTGGTTCTCGGTCATAGTCGGTCCATGTACTGGTTCCCGGTCTATAGTCGGTCCCTGTTACTGTTGTCTCTCGGTCTATAGTCGGTCCCTGTTACCGTTGGTCTCCTCTATATTTCTCGGTCTATAGTGGTCCAATGTATAGCTGGTTCGTCTGGTCATGTCGGTCCCTGTTCTGGTTCGCGGTCTATAGTCGTCCATGTTACTGGTTCTTCGGTCTAATAAGTCGGTCCATGTTACTGGTTCCGGGCTATAGTCGGTCCCTGGTATGGTTCCGGTCTATAGGTCTTGTCCATGTTACTGGTTCCCGGTCTATAGTCGGTCCCTGTTACTGGTTCTCTGTCTATAGTCGGTCCCTGTTACTGGTTCTCGGTCTATAGTCGGTCCATGTTTACTTGGTTTCTCGGTCTATAGTCGGTCCATGTTATGGTTCCTCGGTCTAATAAGTCGGTCCTGTTACTAAACGGTGCCCCCCTGGAGTTCCCGGCTAAGTATACTCGTGTCCCGGGTGTTAATCTACTACACTGGTTTCTCTGTCAAATAGTCCGGGGGAAGGGGGGAGGGGGGTGTGGGGGTAGCTAGGTGGGAGTCCGCCTGTTACTGGTTCTCGTCCGGGGTAAATCTTATCCGGTTATTTCCCACCCTGAGCCCAGTAGGCGGTACCGGATGGCGCGGGAGTCCAAGTCCCGCTTTTCCAGTCAATGGACATGGGAGAGGCCCCTCGCTCTCCTGGATCCCGCAGCATTGTCCGACTCCCTCCTCACATGCCGGAAGACACGCCCACTTTCCTCCCGTCCCTCCCCCCCCCACGTCCGTCCTAGACCCCGCCCATGTGCACTCGGATCTCACGTTGGTCCACAGCGAATCCCGGACTGGATCCATGGAACTGAACTGCAGATATACGGAGCCACTGACCCCGCCCATCGGACCCCGCCCACTGCCCGCCAACCTGTAACTATTACCATAAAAACGTAATAACATTGTCAGTAACTAATCACATTATAACAGTGTAACATAATAACATTATAACATAATAACATTGTAACAGTAACATAAATAACATTATGACATGATAAACATTGTAACGTAACATAATAACATTATAACATGAAAACATTGTAACAATAACATTGTAACATAATAACATTGTAACAGTAACATAATAACATTGTAACATTATAACATAATAACATTGTAACATAACATTGTAACAGTAACATAATAACATTATAACATGATAACATTGTAACATGATAACATTGTAACAGTAACATACTAAACATTATGACATGATAACATTGTAACAGTAACATAATAACATGATAACATTGTAAACAGTAACATAATAACATTATAACATGATAACATTGTAACAGTAACATAATAACATTATGACATGATAACATTGTAACAGTAACATAATACATTAAACATGAAAAACATTGTACATACATGTAACATAATACATTGTAACAGTAACATAATAACATTGTAACATTATAACATAATAACATTGTAACATAACATTGTAACAGTAACATAATAACATTGTAACAGATAACATTGTAACAGTAACATAATAACATTATAACATGATAACATTGTAACATAACATTGTAACAGTAACATAATAACATTGTAAATAATAACATTGTAACCATAACATAATAACATTTTAACATAGTAACATTGTAACATAATAACAACTTAATAACATTGCAACATAACATTTTAACAGTAACATAACAACATTGTAACGTAATAACATTGTAACTTAATAACATTGTAACATAAAAACATGTATGTGAATACTAATGTTCGTTACCTTTGTTGTTTTGTGGTCTCAGCTTTAGGGCTCGGTAAATCTCCCTTAAGGACGTTGGGGCCCTGGTCAATCGCCCAGTTTACCCTAAACCCTGGACACGGTGTGGAAGATCATTGGTAAAGGAATGGCGCAATCTCGCATTAACCCATTACTGGCTGGGTTAAAGGGGTGTTGGGAACACGTGACCCAGTTGTATGTTGTTATCCATTACTGGCTGGGTTACAGGGATGTTGGGAACACGTGACACAGTTGTATGTTGGTTATCCATTACTGGCTGGGTTACAGAGATGTTGGGAACACGTGACCCAGTTGTATGTTGGTTATCCATTACTGGCTGGGTTACAGGGATGTTGGGAACACGTGACACAGTTGTATGTTGGTGATCCATTACTGGCTGGTTAGCAGAGTGTTGACACGTGACCACAGTTGTATGTTGGTTATCCATTACTGGCTGGGTTAGAGGGATGTTGGGAACATGTGACACAGTTGTATGTTGGTGATCCATTACTGGCTGGTTTACAGAGATGTTGGGAACACGTGACACAGTTGTATGTTGGTTATCATTAGGGGTATTGAAGGTTTTTATAATATTACACACTGACACTTTATTACAAATTAAACATTAATGACTTTGGTCCTCATGTATCCAGACTCGCTGGGCAAATATATGGAGGTAAAGTCGCGCTAAATGGTTCGCTACCGGTTAGTGCGACTTTAACTCCATATTAGCGCTGGATGCGCGGGTTACGCAAAAATCACCCGCGTATCCGAAGCTCGCAATTTAATATTGCGTTTCCGCTTGTTTAGCGCGCAGGATTTTAACTCCAGCAAATAGCTTACCGGGATTTACCCACATTCGCAAACGCGATATTCAATTTACCCAGAGTGATAGCGGCTCTGGGTGAATGAGCCCCTTTGTTTTAACCTTTCCGTCAGAGCGATTGGCGGGTTTGTGTCATTTAACATTTGTAGGTTCCTGGACATGAGGGCTTTTATGTTTACATGTATCTGTGTATGTATCAGTCACTTGGGCAAACTTGTTGGTAGCTGGGCATGAGGGCAACTAATATGTACCAATCTGTGTGGGTGGGCATGAGTGCATCTTAGTGTTATCAGTTCCATCACGTCAACATGCAACAAGCCTCTTTTTCCACTTTGATGTATATATGAGTGGCAGCAAAAAATCTGTCTGAATAGTCAAGCCCTCTCTATTCCCCTTATTAATTTAGTCATAACTGGCCTAATTTGTCTAGATGATCCAAGCCTCTTTATTCCCCTTATTAATTTAGTTATAACTGGTCTAATGTGTCTAGATGATCAAGCCTCTCTATTCCCCTTATTAATTTGTCATAACTGGTAATAATGTGTCTAGATGATCAAGCCCGTCTATTCCCCTTATTAATTTAGTTATAACTGGCCTAATTTGTCTAGATGATCAAGCTCTCTATCCCCTTTTAATTTAGTTAAACTGGTCTAATTTGTCTAGATGATCAAGCCTCTCTATTCCCTTATTAATTTAGTTATAACTGGTCTAATTTGTCTAGATGATCAAGCCTCTCTATTCCCCTTATTAATTTGTTATAACTGGCCTAATTTGTCTAGATGATCAAGCCTCTCTATCCCCTTATTAATTAGTTATAACTGGCCTAATTTGTCTAGATGATCAAGCCTCTCTATTCCCCTTATTAATGTATTTATAACTTGGTCTAATTTGTCTAGATGATCAAGCCTCTCTATTCCCCTTATTAATTTAGTTATAACTGGTCTAATTTGTCTAGATGATCAAGCCTCTCTATTCCCCTTATTAATTTAGTTATAACTGGTCTAATTTGCTAGATGACAAGCCTCTCATTCCCTTATTAATTTAGTTATAACTGGCCTATTTGTCTAGATGATCAAGCCTCTCTATTCCCCTTATTAATGTATTTATAATTTATCTAGTCACGCAGTGTACCTACAGGGGCCCGGAGCCTATGCGGAAATGTTTAAAGTTTACCTCCCCTATCCCATGGACACAGGGGTTGTATTGAGTTATTTTTGCACCACTATCTAATCTGTATTCATATCCAAGGACCCTCTATTCCCCTTATTAATTTAGTTGCCCTCTCTAAGTAAGCCCATCCAGTTTCATGATGCCTGTTTTGTAATTCTGCATTCCAATCTGCTCTGTATATTCTAGATAAGGTCCTACCATACAAAAGATATTCTCTTTAAGTTGTTTGTCTGGAACAGAGTCACAGTCCTTAGCAAATCTAAGTAAAACCACATCCACTGCTATGCCAGTTTGCACATTTCCCTTTATAAATTTCCATTATTCTCTCCGTGTCCTGACCTGTAATGTCTCCTTCCCCCCAATGTGGGATTGGGATTCAGTCTTTGCATCATCTCTGTGTATAGGAACCCTTATCAATGATTTAGATGGCACTTAGCTTGGTGCCAGGAATAGAAGTTGCTGAAATGATAAATGTGCTGAGTTCGACACAATTTAGTTGGTTCATTTCTCCCAATGTAGGCTCAGGTCTCTGTCTAAATCAAATAAAACCCTTACCCTTGTGATTCTTTACTAGTCGTATTGATGGGGATTAAATGACATTGAAGTGACCTCCCCCATAATGTGTTACCATCCAATGACACTAAAAGTATGTTATTCATTAATTAATGGTCCATCAACCCGCCCTGTGTGGCCCTAAAATAAACCAGTCCTGGCCATACTAAATCATGAACCTAAGGGCCACATTCCAGGTCCATGTGCAGAAACCTCCGTTCTGAATAGCAACGCTGTGCAAGTATAGCAGCTGGATTAGCTCCCTCTAGTGTTTACATTTGGAAACTGCATATTAGAAATACTATGGTAAACCTGTTGTATTCAATTAGATCAACTGGACTTGAAATGTAGTTCTTGAAGACGTTTCGCTAGTCATCCGACTGGCTTTCTCAAATCAGAGTGACTTGTACAAGAATCTGTGGCAATTATGAATGAGAAAGCCAGTCGGATGACTGCGAAACGTCTTCAAGACTACATTCAAGTCCAGTTGATCTAATTGAATACAAACAGATATCCATACCTGGATGAATGAGAACCTTCACAAGCATACTATGGTAAACATTATCAGCCCTATTTAGCAAATGGCACCGTGCAGATTTCTGGGGTTAAATTCTCGGTCACCGATTCAATAACTACTATCTGGTAATAAAAGTCCTGCAAGTTTTGGGTAAAACTCCCCTAGTGCTGATACATTGTGTCCACCTTCCTTGGTTAACTCGCAGACACTGAATTGGTTGTGTTTTCCCACACACATGGCCAATAAAAATAATTGTGTGTGTAGCCAGCTTAACCCACACTGAGCATGTCTGTACCAGCGCTCAGAGCTAAGGATGTAAAGATGTGACTGTTAGACCTTAGTTCACCTTTAATTCTCTGGAATGAAAACATCTTCCAGTTAAAAGCAGCTCTGCAGAATGTCACCTGGGATAATGTATTATCAGGTATAGGTACTGAACAGAAATGGACTGTGTTTAATTCAGAGGGAATAGAAAAGGCCTTTAGGGATTATAAAAACTGTAACAAGGAGTGTAAGAAAGCAATCAAACTAGCTAAAATGAATAATGAAGTTAGGATAGCTGAACAAAGCATCACTAAGCCTAAACAATTTATTAATAGTAAGAAGATGAGTACTAGTATAGTACTGTACTATACTATACTATACTGCACTGTACTATACTATACTGCACTGTACTATACTATACTGTACTGTACTATACTATACTATACTGTAATATATAGTACTGACTACTGTACTTACTATACTATACTGTACTTACTGTACTATACTGTACTATACTGTACTATCTATACTATACTGTATATACTGTACTTACTGAACTATACTATACTTACTATACTATTACTGTACTATACTGTACTATACTATACGTATATCTATACTAACTATACTATACTATACGTACTATACTGTTACTATACTGTACTATACTATACTTACTGTACTATACTATACTGTATTAACTATCTTACTATACTGTACAATACTATACTATACTGATACTACACTATACTGTACTATACTATATACTGTAATATACTAACTTACTGTACTAACTATCTATACTATATACTGTACTGTAATTACTACTACTGTCTATACTATACTATAACTGTACTGTACTATACTATACTGTACTATACTATACTTTACATACTAACTGTACTTATACTGTACTATACTATAACTGTACTGTACTATACTGTACTAACTGACTATACTATACTATACTGTACTGTACTATACTATACTGTACTATACTAACTATATGCTGTACTATACTATAATACACACATACTGATACTCCACTGATACTATACTATACTGTACTATACTATACTATCCTATACTATACTTACTATACTGTACTATATACTATAACTATACTGTACTATACTATACTATATTATACTATACTGTACTGTACTATACATACTGTACTATACTATACTTATATACTTTACTGTACTATGTACTATACTGTACTATACTAACTGTACTGTACTATATACTGTACTGTCTATATATACTATCGTACTGCTTACTGTACTGTACTAGACTATACTGTACTAACTTACTGTACTGCTTACTATACTATACGTACTGTACTTACTATACTATACTGTACTATTTATACTATAACTGTACTATACTATCTGTAACTGTAACTAGTACTATACTATCTGTACTGTACTGTACTATACTATACTGTACACTATACTATATACTAACTGTACTGTACTATAACTATACTATACTTTACTGTACTATAATACTGTACTATACTATACTGTACTGTACTGTACTATACTATACTGTACTGTACTATACTATACTATACTAGTACTGTACTATACTATACTGTACTATTACTTACTGTACTGTACTGTACTACTATACTGTACTGTTACTAGTACTGTACTATACTATACTTACTGTACTATAACTGTACTGTACTATACTATACTGTACTTACTGTACTATATATAACTGTACTGTACTGTTACTGTCTGTACTATACTATACTGTACTGTATGTATACTATACTGTATACTATACTGTACTGTACTATACTGTACTTCTATACTATACTGTAATAAAAACTGTACTATACTATACTGTACTGTACTATACTAGTACTGTACTATATTACTATACTGTACTGTACTATACTATACTGTACTATTATAGACTGTACTGTACTACTATCGTACTATACTATACTGTACTGTACTATACTGTACTAATCTACTGTACTATACTGTGTACTATACTTATACTGTACTGTACATACTATACTGTACTATACTACTGTACTATACTGTACTACTTACTATACTGTACTATACTATACTATAGACTATACTATACTGTACTGTACTGTACTGTACTGTACTGTACTTATACTAACTATACTATACTGTACTGTACTATACTGTACTGTACTGTACTGTCTGTACTATACTAACTATACTGTACTATACTGTACTAACTATACTGTACTATACTAATACTACTTCTATACTATACTGTACTTTAAACTGTACTATACTATACGTACTATACTATACTATACTGTACTATACTATACTGTATTATACTATACTGTACTAATACTATACTATACTAGACTATACTATACTATATACACACTATACTACTATACTATACTGTACTATACTATACTTACTGTACTATACTATACATACTACATACGTACTGTACTATACTGTACTATCTATACTGATACTGTACTAGTACTATACTATACTGTACTATACTATACACTAATAATACAACACAACTATACTATAGACTATAATGTACTATACTATACTGTACTGTAACTATACTGTATCTATACTGTACTATACTATACTATACTGTATACTGCTACTATACTATACTGTACTATACTATACTATAGCTGTACTAAACTATAACGTATACTGCACTATACTATACTATACTAGTACTATACTATAATCTATACTATACTATACTGTCTAACTATACTGTACTGTACTATACTATACTGTACTATACGCTATATACTATATACTATCTTACTATACTGTACTGTACTATACTATACTGTAACCTATACTTAACTAGTACTACACTGTACTATACTGTACTATCTATACTGTACTGTACTATACTATACTGTACTTACTATACTATACTATAAGTACTGTACTGTACTATACTTATACACTATACTAACTGTATAACTGTCTTACTGTACTACATACTGTACTGTACTATACTATACTGTACTTATTACTATACTGTTATACTTTGTACGTACTACTATACTATACTGTACTGTACTGTACTAACTTACTGTACTATACTAACTGTACTGTACTGTACTATACACTAGTATCTATACTGTATATACACTGTACTATACTGTACTATACTATACTGTACTGTACTGTACTTACTATACTGTACTGTACTATACTATACTCATTACTGTACTGTACTATATATCTGTACTGTACTACTACTATACTGTACGATACTATAACTGTACTGTACTTCGCTATACTATACTGTACTGTCTGTACTGTACTATACTATACTGTACTGTACTATACTTGTACTGTACTATCTATACTGTACTGTACTGTACTATACTATACTGTAGTACTGTACTGACTATACTATACTGTACTTACTATACTGTACTGTACTGTACTATACTATACTTACTGTATCTAGTACTATACTGTACTATACTATACTGTACTTACTATCATACTTACTGTACTATACTATAACTGTACTATAGTATACTATATGTAACTGTACTATACTATACTGTACTATATTATACTGTACTGTAGACTATACTATAACGTACTATACTATACTGTACTGTACTATACTATACTGTACACTGTCTATACTATACTGACTGTACTATACTGTACGTACTATACTGTACTGTACTTATAATACTGTACTATACTATACTGTACTGTACTATACTGTACAAGCTATACTATACTGTACTATACTATACTATATACTATACTATACTGTACTGTACTGTACTGTACTGTACTGTACCTATTATAACTATAACTGTACTGTACTAACTGTACTGTACTGTACTATACTGTACTATACTATACTGTTACTATACTGTACTGTACTATACTGTACTATACTATACTGTACTATACTATACTGTACTATACTATACTTAGACTATACTACTATATATCTATATACATATACTATACTATAACTGTACTGTACTATACTATACTGTACTATACTATACTATATACTGTACTATACTATACTATACTATATACTATACTATACTATACTATACTATACTATACTGTACTGTACTGTACTATACTATACTATATATAGCAGAACATTCCACAACCACATTATCACACGGAGCTGCCATACAGTCATTTCTACTCTATAAATGTTATTATTTTCCATTTAGATTTTCACACTTAAGTGTCACTTATACATTAAATTATTTTACATTTCCTAATCTCTATGGTCTGCAAATAACATGTTATTGTTTAATGTTCAGTAATTAATTACATATTCATTAAGTGACAGTGGTTCCCGGTGATTGATTGGTTATCACAGTAATTACATATTCATTAAGTGACAGTGGTTCCCAGTGATTAATTACATATTCTTAAGTGACAGTAGTTCCCGGTGATTGGTTATCACAGTAATTACATATTCATTAGTGTCAGTAGTTCCCGGTGATTGGTTATCACAGTAATTACATATTCATTAAATGACAGTGGTTCCTGGTGATTGATTGGTTATCACAGTAATTACATATTCATTAAGTGACAGTGGTTCCCGGTGATTTGTGGTTATCACAGTAATTACATATTCATAAGTGACAGTGGGTTCCTGGTGATGATTGGTTATCACAGTAATTACATATTCATTAAGTGACAGTGGTTCCCGGTGATTGGTTATCACAGTAATTACATATTTATTAAGTGACAGTGGTTCCCGGTGATGGGTTATCACAGTAATTACATATTCATTAAGTGATAGTGGTTCCCGGTCATTGGTTTCTCACAGTAATTACATATTCATTAAGTGATAGTAGTTCCCGGTGATTGGTTATCACAGTAATTACATATTCATTAAGTGACAGTGGTTCCTGGTGATTGATTGGTTATCACAGTAATTACATATTCTTAAGTGACAGTGGTTCCCGGTGATTGGTTATCACGTAATTACATATTCATATGATAGTAGTTCCCGGTCATTGGTTATCACAGTAATTAATATCATTATATTTCACCAATCAGATGAATCCATTCCCCTCCTCTGTTTATGGCAGTTATTATCAAACACAA
Source organism: Hymenochirus boettgeri (assembly GCA_019447015.1). Classification (NCBI taxonomy): domain Eukaryota; kingdom Metazoa; phylum Chordata; class Amphibia; order Anura; family Pipidae; genus Hymenochirus; species Hymenochirus boettgeri. The sequence goes on along the minus strand of CM033476.1, from coordinate 106,105,445 downwards.
GTGACAGTTTTTCCCAATTGTTGGCCAGTTGGTCTGCAGGTTGGTAATGGTGAGACCGTTGGTGACTTGGTTGGCATCGTTTGTGGCTATGGAGCCCTCGGCTCTCCGCGGTTTCCCATTGTTATCCAGGCAGCAGTAAGCGCTCCAGATGTGGCTGGGAATATTCACCCTATTGGACTGGATCCAGTTGTTTCAGGAACGACTCCGGTGATGACGAACATTTTACTGCAGTTTCTGCGATTTTCCCGAACTCTATCTCATTGGCTCTCCAGGCTCCGCTATTCAGGGCTCCTAACATGGGGGCCACATGGTCAGGGTGTACGTGGCTATTTGTTTGTCCCCAGAGGGGTGGTCGCGTTGGGTTCAGGTGCCCTTTGTGGTAATTGCTGTTGGTTATCGGAGTTTATGGCTTGACATTTTTGATGAGCCCCGTGGGATCCCTGGAATGTTCAGCCTTCTGATCCCGATTCTATGTCCGGCTGGGTCATCATTGGTCAGGAAAGTCTGGAATCTACCAACTGCAAAACCAGGGGAACACTGTCAAGTGGCTCGATAGGCCAGAACCCCCCTCCCTTGGAAAGCCCCATTGTATTGCATTGTATTCCTTACCCTGTAGATAAACTGTGTCATGTGACCTATTACATCATAGGGGATTTCAATTCTACCCAATGACAGCTCTAGAGGTGCCTTGTGATTGTGATGCGTTACACGGTACATAATCCGAGGGAGAGCCAAGTCTGCCGACAACTCAACAATGGGGGCAAATTGCAGTGACCCTACTCCAACTCAATGGTCCTGCTGCTGTGTTACCGTCCCACCCGCTTCCCCTATAGGTCCAAATATGATGCAAAATGACAAATAAAGATTAAAGGGGAAGTTCAGTGAAAATACATTCAGGGAGATGTAATAAAAGTTCTTATCGTTAACCCGCTGTTCATATGTCTGTGTGGGTCCATCTGTCTTACCCGCTGTTCATATGTTCTGTGTGGGTCCATCTGTCTACCCGCTGTTCATATGTCTGTGTGGGTCCCACTGTCTTACCCGCTGTTCATATGTCTGTGTGGGTCCCACTGTCTTACCCGCTGTTCATATGTCTGTGTGGGTCCCACTGTCTGACTGTGCCTCTATCTTTCTGTCTTTCCCTCTTTTTGGGTCCCTCTGTCTTACCCGCTGTTCATATGTCTGTGTGGGTTCCTTGTCTTACAACCCGCTGTTCATATGTCTGTGTGGGTCCATCTGTCTTACCGCTTCGTCATATGTCTGTCTGTGTCCCTCTCTCGGTTCCCTCATTTTGAGATTTAGGGGTTTCGTGGCTTTTTCTCCCCCTAGGAGAGAGATAGGTGTTGGGTGGGAGACAAAGTAGTAATCTTATCATTCCACAGTCTAACCTCAGTCTCCATCTGGGAAATGTGAATGAAAGGGTTAAATGTCTGTGTGATTCCCTATATATGAACTCACCTGTGGTTCCATTCGGAAGGTCTGACTATCCCAGTGGTGTCCCCTGGTCTCCTGTCCAGGATGTACGCCGAGTATAACGGTGACCGGTTGCCCTTGTCATAGAGTGATGCGAAGAATGGGTTGTTATTGGTCCCGTACATCTGGCAGAGATGTGTAGTTTGACTGGATAAACTCTCAAACCCTACGGGGGGGATTCGATTGTAGAAATAGCCAAAGCAATCATTAAAGTGGGACTTACTTTAGCCAACACCGTGTGTATGGCGACTATGAAAAGGAAGAGGAACGTGGCCATTGTGGGACTATTATTGTCCTTAGGAACCAGCTCAGTCGTTATTATTTCTACAGTGACATGGGAACATGTGTTATTTTCCATTCCTTTAGATCACGTCTTCATGACCACTGTTACCTTCCCACACCTGTTATTTTAACCCAAGCAGGTCAGGGAATTATCAAGGTGTCCTCCAAACAGAGATTTCTAGCCAAGGTCAGACGTCTCCTATGGCCTTTACCCATGTACAAATTACCGCCACATGAAACCACCCTTTCGTTCTCCTCCCCCATTAACGTATCCAGGGAGAGGAGTTGAACCCTAGACTCAAAGAAATACTAAAGTTGTGCCCTCCTGGTCCAGGAATGCTCATCCCTTCCCTAAGACCAGACAGGGCCACTCCCCCATGTCTTCCCATAGACAAAAGCCTGGACACAGCCAAGAGATGGGGTGGACCTGACATGAAAGGGCAACTTTGAGTATTGTTTTGCATCTAATGGAAAACCATGGGTAAGAAACTAGCGGTTTAAGTCCTCACCTTGGTTCTTCAATGTTCCTTTAAGTCATGTCCACCGCATATCTAAAATTTGTATAAAACACCAGGACCCCCAAACCCTGGAGCCAATACTGAACCTTTCACAGATGCTCCTAAACGTATCCATCTCAATCACCTACTCCAGCTCTTCTCTTCACTGGCTTCTTCCAGGTTGTTGTAGAAGTTTACCTAACAAGCAGTGAGGAGCTCAGCTTCCCAGAGGACAATGTGTTGGTAAGTTAGGAGCGTCGGTGTAAGGGTAAGTATTACGGTTCCAGGGGTGTTGGGGGGACTTGCTATGCTATAGATATGATAGATATGTAATGAATAACCAATCCCTCCCATAGTCTAATAGACATTAACTACAGAAGACATGGATGGGAGATGGACTTTATATTATACACGTCAAGTCTATAGAAGTATTTTATTACACTCTAACCAGATCCCAGAAGGTTCTGCTCATTGATAACAAGCCGATAAGTCTTTGGAGATCATGGTCATTGAGGAATCGTGATAAACTTCACATGATACAGAAGAGAAATTTGACTTTGGGTGGAATGGAAGTTCCAGGACTGTGGTCATCGTGTAGGATCTGTCACCTTCTGACCATATGGGACCTGTTGTCATTTGCCCAGGAATTCTTTGTCCGTCCATCTTCCAAGTTACATCAATGACTGCGGGGTAGAAGTTTCTGACTAAACACATGATGTGTAATGTGGACATGGGTTCCGGGCTGCTCAGAAGGGACACAGAAGGAGGTAGAACATCTTCACCTGTGAATATGAATTAAATTATCATTAATCACAGTATTGAAATAGTTTACGTAATGATAACTTTATAATGACACAATTGTAACATACCTCCAGAAATACTGAGGTAGGTTCCATTCCCCCACACAGGATACATCTGCTCCTTGTTTAGCATACACCAGTAGAGGGCAGTGTCCATGGTGGTGACCTCCATGATCTGAAGAATGTAAGTGTTGTTTTTGAGGTTTCTGATTGGCTGGAAACGTCTGGGGAAAGTATCAGCCCAATGGACACTTTCGTGGCTTCCCTGGCTGAGGATGTAAGATGGGGGGCTCCCTGGAACTTGCTGGAACCAGTGAACACTGAAGTTCTGGGTATTGTTGCTATCCACAGAACAGATTAGCAGTGCAGTACTTCCTTCTGAGGCCACCACCCTCTGGTACTGGGGAACATTGGACAGGTAGGAACCTTAAGGGGTAAAAAAGAAATAAAATGTAAGTATCAACATGTCCACCACAAGGAGATCAATGTCCCAAAACAACCACCATTGATCAGTGTGTACGTCTCCTGATGCTCAAACCTCATCTTTGCATTGGATCGGGATTCACCCTAGTTGAGTTATAACGCACTTTCCCTAGCTGGTCTGGTCCAGTCTCCCTGCCCAGCCCCGCCCTCTCCTTTAGTCTGGGACATGGATAATGGGAAGATGCAGAGCTGATTGGAAAAGAATCTTATTGGGTAGTACACAAATAATTTAATGTATCCAATCAGAATTGTTTACAAATAAAGTGTTAGGGTTAGAAGTGCACTATAATGGAGGGGCTACATAGCACTGGCTGGCACTATAATGGAGGGGCTACATAGCACTGGCTGGCACTATAATGGAGGGGCTACATAGCACTGGCTGGCACTATAATGGAGGGGCTACATAGCACTGGCTGGCACTATAATGGAGGGGCTACATAGCACTGCTGCTGGCACTATAATGGAGGGGCTACATAGCACTGGCTGGCACTATAATGGAGGGGCTACATAGCACTGGCTGGTCAAACTATAATGGAGGGGCTACATAGCACTGGCTGGCACTATAATGGAGGGGCTACATAGCACTGGCTGGCACTATAATGGAGGGGCTACATAGCACTGGCTGGTCTTGGTCCTCCAGAATTGGTTCGTTAATTAACGAACGTTCAGCATAGTTGTACGGCCAGGGTCTTACATTAGGGATTCCGCATGTTATTAAATAACCCTAACCCTAAAAGGTCTAACTCTAAATTTGTCCAAAAAACTTATGGGGGTGTTTAGTCCTTAAAAGGACTTTTGGGTCCCAAATTGTGTGAATACAGGGGGGTTAACAAGAAGAGCTAAACCACCACTACAATTCACACACAGAAAGCACAAAAAGCAGTAAAAAAAACCTTCGCCTACAATGTCAGGTCTCCACTAAACTCACTTTAACACACTGACAAAGTGGCACCTGTCTATCCGCCTTTTATACCCAGGGGGCTGACCAAATCTGTGAATTTCATACATGAAAATCTTTGAAAATTTTCGAATGTGGGCACGGAAAAGCCAGAAAGTGGAATTCTGGAAACCAGCCCAATGTGCTGGTTCGCCCAGGGGTCGATAAAGTGGTTGTTAGGTTGGGGGGGTGTCAGACACCTGGGATTTAATGAATTATAACCCACCCATAGTAAATATTATGTAACGTTAAAACCAGATTACTTACAATGTATGGATGATAGAAAGAGGAGAAGGAACATCATCATCTCTGTACGGTCCATAGACGAATCTTTCCACTTCCTGTATAGAAATACATTTATTATGAGTTAATGTTTACATTGTAACGTTTACAGAGCCCATAGACCATGTCCCAGATAGACCCAAACCATCTGTTTCCCTGTTTGTAAAATTCAGTTCAAACCAGTGAAAAACAAAGACGAAAACTAGAAACCGAAAGGTGACGGTTTGGAAGGAAACCACAAAATCTGATGGTGAAGGAGTTTGTGGTCACAGGAGCAGATGAGAGACGTCTGGGGGAAGGACACATTGTGACAGTCCATCCAGGTCACGGTATATATGTAATATTCATCCATCCGGGTCATGGTATATCTGTAATATTTCATACACAAGGTCACGGAATCTGTAATATTCATCCATCCAGGTCACGGTATATCTGTAATATTCATCCATCCAGGTCACGGTATATCTGTAATATTCATCCATCCAGGTCACGGTCTATCTGTAATATTCATTCATCCAGGTCATGGTATATCTTGTAATATCAGCCATCCAGTCCGGTATATCTGTAATATTTCATCCATCCGGTCCACGGTCTATCTTAATTATTCCTCCATCCAGGTCACGGTATATCGTAATATCATCCATCCGGTCACGTGTATATCTGTAAATATATCCATCCAGTGCACGGAATATCTGAATATTCACCATCCAGGTCACGGTAAGATCTGTAATATTCATCCATCCGGTCCGGTATATCTGTATATTCATCCTCCAGGTCCATGGTATTCTGTAATATTCATCCCTCCCGGTCACGGTATATCTGTATATTCATCCATCCCAGGTCACGGTAATCTGTAATAATCATCCATCCAGGTCACCGGTATATCTGTAATATTCATTCATCCCAGTCACGGTATATCTGTAATTCTTCATCCATCCGGGGGGTCATGTATATCTGTAATATTCATCCATCCCAGGTCACGGTATATCTTGTATTATTCACAACAGGTCATGGTATATTCTGTAATATTCATCCATCCAGGGTCACGGTATATCTGTATATTCTTCATCCAGGTCCACGGTATATCTGTAATATTCATCCATCCCTCACAGGTATATCATGTATATTCCCATCCAGGTCACGGTATATCTGTACTATTCATTCATCCAGGTCACGTATATGCATCTCCGTAATAGATTTCATCCAGGTCACGGTACTAATCTGAATTATTCATTCATCCAGGTCACGGTAATATCTGTAATATTCATCCATCCAGGTCACGGTATATCTGTATATTCATCCATCCAGGTCACGGTATATTGTATAATTCATCCACCAGGTCACTGTATATCTGTAATATTCATACCATCCAGGTCACGGTATACTCGGTAATATTCATTCATCCCCTTGTCACGGTATTCTGTAATATTCACCAACCAGGGCACGGTATATCTGTAATATAATGCATCTCATCCTGGTCACGTATATCTGTAATATGCTCATACCATGTCACGGTATATCTGTAATATTCATCCATCCAGGTCACGTATATCTGTAATATTCATCTCAATCCAGGTCACGGTATATCTGTAATAGTTCATCCATCCAGGTCACGGTATATCTGTAATATCATCCATCCGGGTCACGGTATATCTGTAATATTCATCCATCCAGGTCCCGGTATATCGTTAATATTCATCCATCTGGTCACGGTATATCTTTAATTCATCCATCCGGGTCAACGGTATATCTGTAATTATCATCCATCCGGGTCACGGTATAATCTGTAATATTCATCCATCCAGGTCACGGTAGATCTCTGTAAATAATTCCATCCATCCAGTGCACGGTATATCTGTAATATTCATCCATCCGGGGCACGGTATCTGTATATTCCTCCATCCAGGTCACGGTTATCTGTAATTCATCCATCCGGTCACGGTAATTCTGTACTATTCATCCATCGGTCCGGATACTGTATTTCATCCGATCCCAGGTCACGGTAAGTATCTGTAAGTTCATCCATCCGGGTCACGGTATATCTGTAATATTCAACCATCCAGGTCCGTATATCTGTATATTCTCTCATCCAGGTCACGGTATATCTGTAATTTCACTCCATCCAGGTCACGGTATATCTTGTAATATCCCATCCAGGTCCATGGATCCTGTAATTTTTTCCATCCATGTCACGGTAATATCTGTATATTCATCCATCCAGGTCACGGTATATCTGTAATTACATCCATCCAGGTCACGGTATATCTGTATATCATCCATCCCGGTCATGGTAATCTGTAATATTCATTCATCCAGGTCACCGGTCATATGTGTAATATGCATTCCATCCATGTCACGTATATCTGTAATATTTCAGTCCCTCCAGGTCACGGTAATATTATCATCCGGGTCATGGATATCTGCATCCATCCAGGGTCACGGTATATCTGTAATATTCAATTCATCCAGGTCATGGTATATCTGTAATATTCATCCATCCAGGTCACGGATATCTGTAATCTTCATCCATCCAGGTCCACGGTATATCTGTAATATTATCTCATCCAGGTCACGGTATATCTGTAATATTCATCCATGCCATGTCACGGTAATACTGTAATTCATTCATCCAGGTCACGGATATCTGTAAATTCATCCATCCAGGTCACGGTATATCTGTAATATCATCCATCCAGGTCCACAGGTATAATTCTGTAATATTCCATCCAGTCACGGTAATATCGCTAATATTCCATCCATCCAGGTCACGGTATATCTGTAATATTCATCCATCCAGGTCACGGTATATCTGTAATATTCATCCATCCAGGTCATGGTCTATCTGTAATATTGCGTTGCGTGTGTGTATATATTATTATTTATAGATTCCATTACTAAGGGAAAGGATAAATATTGAATTTGCTACAGGCTACAAAACACTGGCAAAATCATTTCTTTAAATTGCCCATTAGTGGAAACTATAATTCATCCCTATCACTGTATCATTTTGTGTTGACCTGCCCCCTATTTCATTAGATATCCAATCTGAAACATCCATTTCAGCATTTCTGTAAGCAGTTTTGCTGTGGTTGGAATGGTTTGACAGTTGGTGTGCTGTATGCAGTATTGACAGTTGTGATGGGGGAAAATAGTCAGGTCAGTGGTCAGAGCTTGGGCAAAACAAGTACTGTATTGAAGTCATGCAGCAACACACACACCTCAGAGTAAGTGCTACTTACATGTATTTATAGACTAAGATGATGCAAAGTCGTTTTTTCAGTGTACAGACACTTTAAGGATCTTGCTATGGCTGTGTGGTGTTGTGGGTATGTTTTTGCATTTCAAACCAAGAAGATCATTTTTTGATTCGGATATGGATGCCATGGAAATGGAAGGGTAGGTTGGGTTGTGAGGGTGTAACAGTAGGTGTGTGTACCTGTGTCTGTGTGGTGTTAGAGGTATGTTTTTGTAAAAATAAAGATGTCTTTCAAGTTGTCATTAGAAATGGCCGAAACTACTTAGTTTGATTCCATTTTCGGATTCCCGGATCTCGGGAAATTCCAAATATCCGAAAAGGGAACGAATTTTCTAAAATACCTTCGAACATTCGAAAATCCTCAAAAATATGATCGGAGGCTACTTTTGATTTTTCGATCGTATTATCGAGAATTTTCGAACGTTCGAAAATAATATCGAAGATTATCGAAAATAGCTCCGTACATTTGAAATTCTTTGAAAATATGTTCCTAAATCCCGAAATCTAGAAGATTTCGGAACCGAGGGATTCCGTGTCAAATCCGAATTCGTGTCGGACCCAGATCCCATCTCTAGTTGTCATGCATATGTTTAAAAATAAACCCAAATAAACACAGGTACACACACCTACTGATACACCCCCATACCTAACCTATTATTGTTCTATCCTCTCTACGCTCTCTGTGTTACGCAGCCCGTACATTTTACATCCGATATTGCAAGAACTGCCTGTCCTAATTATTTTCATTAATTATCAGATCCCAATTGGCCAATAATATTGGTACGTGCATGGCCATCATTAAAGGAACACTAACCCTGTACATCACCTGGATAGTATTCTCTGCTGTACACCCTGTCAGAGAGAATGCTGGGAATATTACGTAATTCCGTGGTCCCTTTAAATACTTTCAACACACGGAAAATGTGGCCAAGGTCCATGGATCTGCTGTGGATGGACATGAGAATTACCGTGTCTGGTCTACACCCTGATGTCTCTGTGAATATAAAATCATATCTACAAACCTCTTTAATTGTCCTTGTTACAGGGCTGTGTCCGGTTTACTATAACAGGGTTAATATGGTGAAACCTCACCCGTGACATTAGCTTGGAAATCATGGACTTTATATCATGTATGTTTATCTGGGACCTAATACCATGTATGTTTATCTGGGACCTTATACCATGTATGTTTATCTGGGACCTTATACGTGTATGTTTATCTGGGACCTTATACCATGTATGTTTATCTGGGACCTTATACCGTGTATGTTATCTGGGACCTTATACATGTATGTTTATCTGGGACCTTATACCATGTATGTTTATCTGGGACCTTATGACCGTGTATGTTTATCTGGGACCTTATACCGGTGTATGTTTATCTGGGACCTTATACCGTGTATGTTTATCTGGGACCTTATACCGTGTATGTTTATCTGGGACCTTATACATGTATGTTTATCTGGGACCTTATACCGTGTATGTTTATCTGGGACCTTATACCATGTATGTTTATCTGGACCCTTATACATGTATGTTATCGTGGGACCTTATACCGTGATGTTTATCTGGGACCTTATACAATGTATGTTATCTGGGACTTATACCATGTATGTTTATCTGGAGCCTTATACCATGTATGATTTATCTGGGACCTTATAACCTGTATGTTTATTGGACCTATACCGTCTGTATGTTTATATGAGTCGGACCGTTATACCGTAGTATGTTTATCGGGACCTTATACCATGTATGTTTATCTGGTAATTATACCATGTATGTTTATCTGGGACCTTATACCATGTATGTTTATCTGGGACCTTATACCATGTATGTTTATCTGGGACCTTATACCGTGTATGTTTATCTGGATTTACCCGATGTTTATCTAATTATACCTGATGTATGTTTATCTGGGACCTTATACCATGTATGTTTATCTGGGGACACTTATCCGGGTATGTTATCGGGACTCTTACATGTATGTTTTCGGACCTTATACCGTGTCATGTTTATCGGGACCTTATACCGGTATGTTTATCTTGGGACCTTATAACCGGTTGTTCTGGGTTATACCCTGATGTATCTGGCGACCTTATACTGTATGTTATCTGGGGACCTGTTATACCATGTATGTTTATCTGGGACCTGATAACGTGTATGTTATCGGGGACCTTTACATGTAGGTTTGATCTGGGACTTGTATACCATGTATGTTATCTGGGATTTTACCATGTATGTTTATCGGGACCTTATTACCAGTATGTTATCTGGGACCTTATACCATGTATGTTTATCTGGGACCTTATACCATGTATGTTTATCTGGGACCTTTTACCATGTATGTTTATCTGGGGCCCTGAACCGTATGTTTTATCTGGGACCTTATACCGTGTAGTTGATCGGGACACTATACCAGTATGTTATCTGGGACCTTATTACCATGTATGTGTATCTGGGACCTTATACCATGTATGGTTTATCTGGGACCTTGAACCATGTTATGGTTTATCTGGACCTTTACCATGTATGTTTATTGGGACCTTTACACAGTAATGTTTATCTTGGGACCTTATTTACCATGTATGGTTGGCTATACTGTGTAAGACTTATACCATGTATGTTATATCTGGAGACTATATAACTGTATGTTTATCGGACCTTATACCATGTATGTTTATCTGGGACCTTATACCATGTATGTTTATCTGGGACCTTATACGGTATGTTTATCTGGGACCTTATACCATGTATGTTTATCTGGGACCTTTATACCATGTATGTTTATCTAATGGTGTAACGGTTGGGCAGTCTCTGTACCACCAGCTTCACCTATAGTCTAGATCCCGTTTGCCAATTGCCAGTGGCCTATAATATCCAGGAAAGACCCAACCCCTCAATAACAGAAAAGTCTCAGCGGATTAAGGTACAGAGAAGGGATCTGGAGAGGTCAGGGACTGAGCTGAGAGTCAGATCTGGTGAAGTTCAGAGGGGTCAAATAATCAAAGTTCAAAGTTCAGAAACAGGCAAAGGTCGGTCCAGACAACAGTGATTCCTAAGTCAAGGATTGAGTTGGTAACAGAAATCCAACAGGAAATAACACAACCAGCAGAAAGCCTAAGCAAGCGATTTAACGGGCAACACTCAGATTCAGATCCCTGCACATTCCTGTATATGAGTGTGAATCCAGTCATCTGGTGAACTGACCATCAGGGTGTTAAATTTAGTTTAGGAGGTTTGGTGAGTCGTGTAATCCCTTGTAAATAGCTATAAAGGAAATAACGCAGTTAGAGGCCATGATGGAGAATTAGACAATCAACCTTAGAACTTCCCAAGTCTACTGGACCATCAAGATGAATTCCATGTGAAGGTTTTCTGTAGAGCGCATTTTACCTGTTCATTTCTCAGACTATATATTATGGGATTCAGTAAGGGAGTCCCCATGGAATATATCATGGAGGTCACCATGTTGAGTTGTGGAGAAGAACCTTCTCTGGGCAGGAGGTACATGAAGATCAGTGTTCCATAGTACAGGATCACCACCGTTACATGGGAAGCACAAGTGGAGAAAGCTTTGCCTCTTCTCGATTGGTGAGGAATCTTCACAATGGCCATGAGGATAAAAATATAGGATATGATAATGAAGACAACGCAACCAACTCCAAAGACAGCAGCCGCCAGTGTATCACAAAGGTCATTGAGCCAAGTGTCTATGCAGGAGAGGCGGATCAGAGGCTGAATCTCACAATACAGACCACTGACTCCATTGGCTCCACAATAGAGTAGACGCAAAGTGAGGAAAGTGTTGATAGATGAACTCAGCACTGCACACACCCAAGCACAACTGACCAAACACAAACACGCTCTTCCAGTTATGATGATTCTGTAGTGTAGTGGCTGGCATATTGCCACATAGCGGTCAAAGGCCATGGCAGCCAACAGTACACATTCTACCGTGGCGCAAAGGGTAAAAAAGTACACCTGGCTCATGCAACCAGCATAGGAAATCATGGCAGTCTGCATGGCAAGGCTAGACAATATGTTGGGTATAGTAATAGATATGTAGCAGATCTCCAGGAAGGAGAGGTTTACCAGAAAGAAATACATTGGCGTGTGAAGGCGGACATCACCTTTAATGGTCACAATGATGAGAGCGTTCCCGAACACCGTCATCAGAAGGACCATGAAGAACACCAGAAACATGACCTGTCTCACATGCAGTATATGTGACAGCCCCACAAGGATGAATACATTTTGAGTTTGGTTGGTGGAATATTGTGTTGGCCCATTAATGTTGCTCATTGGACGACAGTAACAGTCGGATTATAAAGTGAGAACAAGGAATCTGGTTTCTTCTTTTCCTTTCCTCTGTTTGGAGACGTGGGAAATAGCCCAGGAAATCCGGGAAGTAGGTTGTAGTTAATGACGTGGTCTGGATGATAGGAATTAAAGGAAAGGTTTGGTGAAGGGACAGGGTAGATGTAAGGGGCAAGTTCTCTGCAATCTGCAGGTTGTTGTACTGTACGGATAGATTAGAATAGATAATAAATGACATATAAATCCATGTGTCTAGTCCATAACCTGGAACATAGAATCCTCTGGACTGGGGGTGTCCGTCCAGCCGTGACTCCCTGGCCCGTGTTTTAGATACTTATGAAGCTTCCTGCTGCTTTGGCTGATGATGTGGAAGATCCTTCAGATTTTCATCTAGACGTAAAGGGATGAAGAGACTGAAGGGAAGATTTCACTAAAACCCCAAGGAACTAGATACGGGGCCATCTTCATCCTAACTATAACAGGTCTCCCAGACTGGAGTATGTTGGAGAACTAGGGTTGAACATACAAGGGACATCTCAGTTACCTCATGGAGAAGTTCTGGTTGATTTCACAGCAATGAAACAATGACATAGTGGAAATACATTTCACTCTTCCCTGTTAACATGGAAACTGTGCTAAATTAATCCAACAGTAATACAGATTGATTGCCACCAACCTTAAATTCTTTGCAAGGGGGGCAGGGTACAGCCACGCCCAGGCAGTCAAGAATTGTCAATCACCCACTTCCTTTGCATATTCCAGACCCTCCCCTTGGCACAACTATGTGTAAAACTGTATATTTCTATTGAAGCAAAACCTATTTCTCTGTCACTGCATGGCTAATTGATTCAGCATCATGATCCTGCAGAGGAAAAAAAGCTTTGACTGTTGCTATTCGTTCTCTCACTCTGCCTGCGGATGACAGTCAATCCTGCAGTTAGCTGCTCTCTGTGCTGTCTGTGTTACTCAGAGTATCAAGTTCCCGGCAGCTCATTTTTTCACTGTATTATCTCTTTAAATATCATTTCGTTTTAGTGAAATGTGAATTCACAGTGATTTCACTTCCCTGGTTATTTGTACAAATAAACTGTGTGGATATTTATTGGAATTGTACAAATATGATAATCCCCTATTCCTGTAGTACCAAATACCATCAGTTATTACTATGTGTGTTATTACTATCCAATGGACATACTCATAGGGGCACCATTTATTATATTAGTATAGGGAATCCAATAAAAATGTTTCTCAGCTGTAATTTTATTACATTTTATTAGCAGGATCCAGAGAGTTTTAGAAACAGATTTTGTAGAGACTCCACCATGTCCGATCCTTGTTCATTTCTGTAGGGGGAACACGGAGACCCCACAATATGGATATTATGGGGAGACTTACCTGCAACGTGTTTTATTAGATACAGAAGTTCTTCCAGTACAATAAACATGAGGTCTGTATATTATAAAGATTCCAGTCTCCAGAGCTGCATTGTCCCTGCAGATCAGACATTACCCTGGGTATTAATTAGACCATTATTATTATTATCCTTGTTATTCTATAAATGGAATCTATAATAATACTATTACTATTAATACTATTAGTTGGCCCAAAATAACTTTAACCGTGTTCCATTTATTCTTTTACTTTTGTAAGTAAGTTCTTGGTTATTTCAATAATGTTTCCTCCAATGATGGGATTTTTATCTTGTCCCCGCAATAAATCTCCCTATGGAAATCACGAAACAAAATAGCATTACCCTGTAACACCATTGGTCGTTTTATATCTCCAGGTAATTGTATCTTATGGTCAATAAGAAGTAACCGAGCCCTGGATGGACCACTGTCCTCTATACACTGTCAACTCAACATTGTCTGAGAGTTTCATAAATGGAAGAAGACGAAGGGTGACATTGAATTGACGATACCCTCAGGATACGTCTTACAGGGTCTACAGGCCGCCTAACAGGGTAACATTATATACATAAGGATTTGGGTCTTGACATCATGAATCCTTCTCAGACCTTCCAAGTAGTTGGTTTGTAAATTTGGCCATTTCCGGTGCTGTCATTGGTCCCCTATGGAACACAATGTAACAATTCACCCGTTTGTGTTTAATTAAACCAGAGTCGCCCACACAGCTGAGACCTCTCCTGGGCCTAGAGATTCCTTTCGGTTTCCATGTTGGGTGCCATATTGCCAACCCAAGCACCATAATTATACTGCTCTGTAAGATAATATTACATGGTGTAATAATAATAGTAATGATGTGGTGTTAACACATGGTAGATGTCATTTGACAGGATTGGTAGAAATCCCAAAAGATGAGGGAAATAGTATCCGAACCCCATATAAATCTGTAAGGGTACAATGAGGATCAGAGAGACATTACCACATCTCACCTTAGTGTCTCCCCAGTCCTTAGTTGTCACAGTTTGGTAAAGTTGTGTTAAGGTAAGTTTGTGTTATTGTGTGATTGTTGTGTTGGAAGTTCCCATACCCACTGCACAATCATGTTATTAATTTGTATCATTTCTACATTTCCTCATTGGTTCTCCTATTAATGAATATGGGACCTTGACAAAGCTAAATCTGGATCTGCCTCCTACTAGGAACTATGTGTGATTCCAGATCACATCCTACGTTATGGATTGTGTGGGCCAAACCATTCATAATGGGTGCGGATGGTCCAACCAGAACACGTTGTCATGGGATGGGAAGGCACAGACGGTAAACACATTGAGGGGTAACACATTAAGGTGACACCCCCATTTATTTCTTCCCCTGGTTTATAAACCCCATTTACCATTTGTACCCAGGGTGCGATGGTTCTCTGTCTCCTTCTGCTGATTTCCCCCCTTTCGGTTGCCTGTGTGTTGGGTCGGGCTCCTAGTTGCCTCTTGTCATCATTACCTATGGTGGATTACAGAGAAGTTGGAGATGTCACTTTAGGCCTCATAGTTCCGGTTAATACAATTCCAGCCCATAAAGCAATTTCATTCAGAGAACGAGTGGGATTTGTAAGTAGAAACATGAAGGGTAAGTCCAGTGTTGATCAAACAATAAACGGAAAGAATCTAACCTGCTCCCATTTCCCAACGTACAGGGCTTGGCGATAGGTGAGTTTATTGGGAAACATCCCCTACGGGGCTACATAGCAAATTATACATAGGATACAAGTATAAAAGGAAGAACCATGTATGAAAGGCTACAAGCTCAATGTTCTAGCAGATAAAGGCATTTAGTTTAATTAAACCAGCGAGAGTGACAGAAACATAGTATTGGAGGTTGTATAAAGACATACGTCCATCTAGTCCAACCTTTATACCCTACCCATAATGTCTGTATAACAGTTACATAGTATCATAGTATTGGAGGTTGTATAAAGACCATACGTCCATCTCTAGTCCAACGTTATACCCAACCCATATGTCTGTATAACATTTACAGATAAAATAGTTTGGAGTTGTATAAAGACCTACGTCCATCTATTTCCCACCTTTATACCCTACCCATAATGTCGTATACCGTACTGTACACATAATAATTGGAGGTTTATAAGGGACATGACGTCCTCTGTCCAACCTTTATACTCTACTACCCATATATGTCTGTATAACGTTTACATACGAACATAGTATTGGAGGTTGATAGACAACTCCATCTGTCCAACCTTTATACCCTACCCTAATTGTCTGTATAACAGTTACATAGTAACATAGTATTGGAGGTTGTATAAAGCCATACGTCCATCTTATCCAACCTTTATACCTACCCATAATGTCCTGTAATAACAGTACATATAACATAGTATTGGGGTTGTATAAAGACAACGTCCATCTAGTCCAACCTTTATCCCTACCCATAATGTCTGTATAACAGTTACTAGTAACCATAGTTTGGAGTTGTATAAAGACATACGTCCAGTCTAGCCAACTTATACCCTCCCCATATGTCTGTATAAACAGTTCATAGTAACATTGTATTGGAGGTTGTATAAAGACATAGTCCTCTAGTCCAACCTTTATACCCTACCCACAAATGTCCTGTATAACACGTTACATAGAAAATAGTTTGGAGGTTGTATAAGACATACGTCCATCTAGTCCAACCTTTATACCCTACCCATAATGTCTGTATAATACAGTCTACATAGTAACAAAGTATTGGCAGGTTAGATATAAAGACATACGTCCATCTAGTCCACAACTTTATACCCCCCCATAATGTCTTTAATACAGTTACTAGTAACATAGATATTGGAGGTTTATAAAGACATACGTCCATCTAGTCCAACTTTTAACCCCACCCATTGTCTGTATAACAGTTACATAGTAACATAGTATGGAGGTTGTATAAAGACATAGTCCATATAGTCACACCTTGTAATTACCCCGGACCATATGTCTGTATAACAGTTTACTAGTTAACATAGTATTGGAGGTGTATAAAGACATACTCCCTCTATGTTCCAACCTTTATACCTACCGTCATAATGTCTGTATAACGTTACTAGAACATAGTATTGGAGGTTGTAAAAGACATACGCAATCTAGTCCAACCTTTTATACCTACCCATAATGTCTGTATAAACAGTTACTAGTAACATAGTATGGAGGTTTTTAAAAGACATACGCATCTAGTCCACCTTATTACCCTACCCATATAGCTGTTAAAACCGTTTACATAGTAAACATAGTATTGGAGGTTGTATAAAAGACATGCGCCCATCTAGTCCAAACCTTTATACCCGACCTCATAATGTTGCTGTATAACTTTACATTATACATAGGTAATTGAGGTTGTATAAAGGACATACGCCATCTAGTCCACCTTTTACCCTACCCATACATGTCTGTATACAGTTACATAGTATATAGTATTGTGACACCTTACTCTGGGCGTTCCTATAACACCTCTTAGCCACTATCCAATCACGCCCTTAACACTTGGCTGTGATATGCTAATTGGAATTTTCCAGGGTACATAATTGCCACAGATTCTTGTAAAAGTCATTCTGAATTGAGAAAGCCAGTCGGATGACTAGAGAAACGTCTTCAAGAACTACATTTCAAGTCCAGTTGATCTAATTGAATACAACAGATATACCGTGACCTGGATATCATTATCCTCTGTAGGCCATTGTTACCTTTTGTAGGCCATCGTTATCCTCTGTAGACCATCATTATCCTGTGTAGCCATCATTACTCTCTTACCTTTTGTAGGCCATCGTTATCCTCTGTAGACCATCATTATCCTCTGTAGGCCATTGTTACCTTTTGTAGGCCATCGTTATCCTCTGTAGACCATCATTATCCTCTGTAGGCCATTGTTACCTTTTGTAGGCCATCATTACTCTCTATAGGCCATCATTACTCTCTATAGGCCATCATTACTCTCTATAGGCCATCATTACTCTCTGTAGGCCATCATTATCCTCTGTAGGCCATTGTTACCTTTTGTAGATCATCATTACGCTTTGTAAGCTACACTATGTAGACCACTATTATGCTCTGTAAGCCATCAATGGACACCAGGGAACTGTTCAACATCAAGGAGAACTTGTGCAGGTATGTTCTTTGTTATTCTGCTTATTTGCAATAATAAGAAACCCTATAATTGTTAGGATAGTTATTATGATTATAATTATTATAAACATCCACATGGCAGATAAACAACCTTGGTTAAAGTTTCCCTTTCACGTTATTTTATTCCAGCAAATCCCATTGGTTGTGAGGTAAAAATCTAATAGTTTATCCTCTGCTATTTATCTGATTATATAGTAAATATTGTCATCCTGTTATTTACAGTCACCATGGAATTCCACACCATAAAACTGGTTAAAGGTTCGGTCGGGTGTGTGTGTAAAGTTAGTAGTTAGTAATATTTCTTATAAATAATGTGATGCTGATGACATAGCTGAATGCTGATTATAAGGATATAATTTACTG
>CM033476.1:106063292-106085202 GCA_019447015.1 Hymenochirus boettgeri | reverse complement strand
CTAATACATTGTACAAACTACAGTATAAATATACACATAATATATACATACGTATTTAATTACATTGTAACAACTACAGCTATAAATATCACATAATATACCTCCGTTTATTACATTGTAACCAACTACAGATTAAATTATCCAATACACATAATATACATAAATCGTATTTAATATACATTGTAACAAACTCAGTATAATATCCACATCATATAACTACGTATGTAATATCCATTGTAACAATTACAGAATATAATATACACATAATATACATACGTTTTAATATACATTGTCACAACTACAATATAAATATACACTAATATCATACGATTTAATAATCCATTGTAACAACGACAGATATAAATTACACATAATATACATCGTTATTTATATACATTGGAAACAAACCTACAGATATAAATAGACACATAATATACCTACGTATTTTATATACTTGTAACAACACTACAGATATACATATACACATAAATACATACGTCATTAATATACTTGTAACAAACTACAGATATAATATAACACTATCTACATACGTATTTAATATACATTGTACAAACTACAGATATAAATATACCCATAATAGCATACGTTTTAATATACATTGTAACAAACTACAGATAGTATTAAATACGTATGTATATTATGTGTATATTTATATCTGTAGTTTGCTTTACTAAATACTTTTTTTTTCTACAGACCTCATATTGTCTCAGAGAACTTTTACTATTTTGTAAATTGTTTGGATTGTTGACCACAAACATGGCGAGAGTCATTAATAAGACAATATTACCAGATTTCACCGCCTCATATATAGGAACAGCCAATAACGACACCCCAACCACCGAATTCATCTTATTAACATTTTCTGATCTCCATAATTATCAACATTGGCTTTTTCTGGCCTTTCTTCTTATTTTACTGGTCAGTGTCCTTGGTAATACCATGATGGTGACATTGACGTATTCCGATTGCCATCTCTCGGCCCCCATGTACATCTTTCTGGGGAACCTTTCTTTTGTAGATATTTGTTTAACATTAGTAACTGTTCCTCAGATGCTAAGAAACTTTCTGATGGACTTGGACAAGCGAGTGATTTTGTTTGGTGGATGCATGGCTCAGATCTATTTTTTCTTGACGTTTGCCAACGTGGAGGACTTCTTACTGGCTGTGATGGCGTATGATCGCTATGTGGCCATCTGCCACCCTCTCCACTATGGTATGATCATGAACAAGAGAGTTTGCCTGAAGCTGATTTCTGGATGTTGGCTTCTCTCGACGGCGAATGCAATTCTACACACCACTCTGACCTCTCGCCTGGTGTTCTGCCGCTCTAACCAAATCGATCACTTTCTCTGTGACATGGTCCCACTCTTCAAGCTCTCGTGCTCTGACACATCAATCAACGAGTTGGTCATTTTCACTGAAGGCTCCGTAGTTGTTGCTGGCCCTTTTCTATTTATTTTGGCTTCCTATATCCGCATTATATCAGCCATACTTAAAATCGATTCAACAGGCGGAAGGACGAAAGTCTTTTCCACCTGCTCCTCACATCTCACGGTCGTCACGTTTTACTTTGGAACCATCCTGTTCATGTACTTCCGGCCTTCTTCCATGTACTCCCTCACCAAGGACCGAATAGCAAGCGTGATGTACACCATTCTAGCTCCCATGCTGAACCCTTTCATTTACAGCTTGAGAAACAAGGACGTGAAGGAGGCTTCAAATAGGCTCCTTGGAAAAATAAAGCTTCGAGTTTAGGTCGGGGCCATGTGTACGACCGGGGACGGGTTTATACCTTGGGAGCCCAAAGATCCTCGCGCCCTTAGCCCCACCCTTAAACACAGAACACCCTAAACCACACCCATTTCTTCTTTTTGGGGGAAGAAAATAGACTTTAAAGGGGTTGGATTGGTGGGAGGAGATTGACAGCCGCCCCTCCAACCTCAGGTGCCCCTAGGCGCGTTCCTACTGTGCCTAATAGTAAATCCAGCCCTGTGTACGACACGAGTTCTTCAGTTGATTGGTGACATTAAAGGATTACGTACGAGCTCACTAACTATGGCTTCTCCTCTAGTGATTTTGGGGTTGGCACATAGGATGGTAGACATCCGACTATCAAGCTTATCTTGCTGGAGAATGTTTGTGTCAGTGTGAGATAATGTTGGTTAATGGAAGCCTTACTATGTGTTCTAATATATATTAAGGCGAAAATACATACAAGGTTCCAAATGTGAGACATGACCTATTCTGATGTTACCCTTAAGTTTCTTGTAGGCAACAGCAAGTAACGATCTAAACAAAGTCTGATGAAGGATACGCTACAGAATCTGGCGATTGGTAAGTTTGGCTTTTTCATACAGTGATTTTGTGTTCGGAGGAAAGGCAGCGAATTCCTTTTATCTAACGTTACCATTAAAGATCTATAGACTGTAACTGTGTAATGGCTATAGACTGTAACTGTGTAATGGCTATAGACTGTAACTGTGTAACGGCTATAACTGTAAATATAGTAAACAGCTATAGACTGTAACTGTGTAACCGCTATGAGCACTGTAACTGTGTAACTGGCATAGACTGTAACTCGGTAACCGCTATAATGAACTGTGACACGGCTATAGCACTGAACTGTGTTAAGCATAGACCGCGAAGACTGTCGACTTGAGTAAATGTAACGCTATAGACCTGTAAACTGTTAATGGCGCTATAGACTGTAAACTATTAACGGCTATGACTGTAACTGTTGTAACGCTATAGGACTGTACATTTGTAATGGCTATAGACTGTAACTTGTACGCGCTAGTAGACTGTAACTGATGTACCGCTAGTAGACTGTAACCTGTGTACTAGTGTGTAATGTGGGCTATAGACTGTAACTGTTGGTAAGGCTATCAGACTGTAACTGGTAAGGCTTAGACTGTACTGTGTAACGGTATAACGTAACTGTGTCGCTAAAGGCTTAATGTGTAACGCTTGGGACGGTAACGGATAAACGTATAACTGTAACTGGTAAAGGCTATAGACTGTACTGTGTAACCGCTATAGACTTGTAACGTGTTAAGGCTATAGACTGTAATGGGTAACGGCTTATAGACTTAAACTGTGTAAACGGCATAGACTGTAACTGTGTAAACCGCTATTAGACTGTAACTGTGTTAATCGGCTAATAGAATGGTAATGTGTAACGGCTTTAGACTGTAACTACCTATAGATGTAACTGGACGGCTATAAGACGTACTGGTTGTAAACCGCTATAGACGGTAACTGTGTAATGACCGCTATAGACTGTAACTGTGTATACGCTCTAGACTGTACTGTGTAACCGCTATAGGAACTGAACTGTGTAACCGCTATAGACTGGTAACGTTGTAACGCTCTAGAGTAACTGTTAACGGTATAGACTGTAACTGTGTAATGGACGCTATAGACTGTAACGTGGGTACGGCTATAGACTGACCGTGTGTAACGTCTATAGACGGCATGTAGATAGACTGAACTTGTAACCGCTAAACTGTCAGTGAACTATAGTAACTGTGTAACGCTAGACTGTAACTGTGTAAACCGCTATAGACTGTAAACTGTTCGGCTGTAACTACTTAGGCTATAGACTGTAACTTGGTAACGGCTATAGACTGTAACTGGGGTAACGGCTATGACTGTAACTGTGTACCGCTATAGACTGTAACTGTGTAACGGCTATACGATGATACTGTGTAACGGCATAGACTGTAAATCTGTCGGAAGAGTATGAACGCTGATATGCACTGTAACTGTGTAACGGCATTAGACTGTAACTGTTGTAACGGCTATAGGACTTAACTGGTGTAACCGTATAGACTGTACGGAATGGCATACGTACTGTGTACGGCATACTGTAACTGTGTACGCTATATGACTTCCGCTTACTTAATGGTAACGGCTTATAGACTGTAACTGTGTAACCGCTATAGACTGTAACTGTGTCACGCTATAGACTATAACTATGTACGGATGACTGTAACACGGCTATAGACTGTAGTACATGTGTAATGGTAACGCTATAACGTACTGTAACGCATAGCTGGGCTTGTAACGGCTATGTACTGTAACTGTGGTACCGGCTATAGACTCAACTGTTGTAACCGCTATAGACTGAACTGTGTAACCGCTATAGACTGTAACTGTGTAACCGCTATAGACTGACTGTGTAACGCCCGCATAGAAGAACCCGTGTAACGCATGCTGTAACCGAAAGCGCTTATAGTCTGTAACTGTGTAAACGCGCTATAGGAACGTGACGGTGTAACGGCTATAGTGAGTGTAAGGCTAAGATGTAGTTGACGGCTATAGACTGTAACTGTGACCGCTATAGACTGTAAGGCGTTTAACGCTTAGACTCGTAAACTGTGTACACGGCTAAGCCTGTAACGCTGTAACGCGCTATCGAACTGTAACTGTGTAACGGCTATAGAACTGTACTGTGTAAAGGCTATAGACTTTAACTGGTAACGCTATAGACTTGATATGTGTAACCGTATACTGAACGTGTAAATGCAGTGTAAATGGTAACGGCTAAGACTTATACTGGTAACCGCTATAGACTGTAACTGTGTTAACCGCTATAGACTGTAAACTGTGTAAACGGCTATAGACTTAACTGTCGTACTAGCACGTACCGTGTAGTATGACGTAACTGTGTAACCGCTTAGACTGAACTATTGTAACGGTCTATAGACTGTAACTGTGTATAGCCTATAGACTGTTAACTGTGTAACGCGCTATAGACTAGTAACGTGTAACGGCTATAGACCTTAACTGTGAACGGCTTATAGACTGTACTGGTAACCGCTATACGACTGTGTGATAGACTGACGGTAACGGCTATAGACTGATGGTACGCTAGTGTAACTGTTACGCTATAGACTGGTAACTTGAACGCCTATACACTGTAACTGTGTAACCGCTATAGGACGTGTACTGATGTAACGCCTATAGACTGTACTGTGTAACGGCTATAGACGTAACTGTGTAACCGCTTATAGACTGTAACTGTGTGAACTCCTATAACTGAACGTAACCTATAGACTGTAACTGTGTAAAGTTGCTATAGACTGTAACTGTGTAAACGGCTATAGACTGTAACTGTGTAACGGCTATAGACTGTAACTGTGTAACCGCTATAGACTGTAACGTGTAACCGCTATAGACTGTAAACTGTGTAACGCTATAGACTGTACACTGTGTAACGGATAGACTGTATACTGTGTACGGCTATAGAGAACTGTGTAACGCGCTCTAGCCTGTTACTAGACTGTGGTGAGACTGATGTAACCGCTAGTAGGACTGTAACGTGTAACGCTATAGAATGTAAACTGTGGAACGGCTATAGACTGTAACTATAGTGTGTAACCGCTATAGACCGTAACGTGTTCAAAACAAAAAACGGGCGCTATACCTGATAACTGTGTAACCGGCTATAGACTGTAACTGGGTAGTATAGCAAGTTGTAAGCTACGACTGTAACTGTGTAACGGCTTATGAGCATGTAACTGTGTAACGGCTATAGACTTGTAACATGTAAACGCTATTAGAACTGGTAAGTGTAACGCTATAGACGAAAACTGTGTGGAACTATAGACTGGAACGTGTAACGGCATAGCCTGTAATGTGTAACGGCTATCGATTCCGTAACTGTATAGACTGTAACGGTACAACGGCTATAGATGCTAAACTTGGTCACGCTATAGAGTGTAAAAGTGTTGTAAGCCTAGAGACTGTAACTGATTAAACCCTATAGACTGTAACTGTGTAGGACTCGCTGTAATGTTCTGTAACGGTTGCGGTAAACTGCGCTATAGACTTACTGTGTAACGAGCTATAGACGTAACTGTGTACGGCTATGACGAACGTGTAGCTTAACTGTTAGTTAGTGAGACTACTGTGTACGGTATAGAACTGTAAACTGTGTAAGCCGTATCAGACTGAAAACTGTGTGAAGCTATGACTGTAATGTTGCAAGCTGCTTAACGAAGCTAAAGACTGTAACTGTGTAACGCTATAGACTGTAACTGTGATTACCCTATAGACTGTAACTGTGTAACCGGCTTAGACTGTATGTGTAAACCGCTATAGACTGTAACGTGTGATAACCGGCTATAGACTGTAACTGTGTAACGGCTATAGCGGTTACACAGTTACAGTCTATAGACTTTAACTATGTAACCGCTATAGACTGTAACTGTGTAACCGCTATAGACTGTAACTGTGTGATGGATATAGACTGTAACTGTGTAACGGCTATAGACTGTAAATGTGTAACGGCTATAGACTGTAACTGTGTAACGGCTATAGACTGTAACTGTGTAACATGTTATTTTATGCGCCACTTGGGTATTTAGCGACGGTACTTAACAATACCTATTATAACAGTAGACTGTATATATTGTATTTATACAGCGCCACTTGGGGAAACAGCTGTACATTATAAATCACAATATAACAGTATGTATTATAGTTTATTAATAGCCCACTGTGGGGACGCGCGCGTACATGATAACAATACAGATTATCAGTATGATTTGTATATGTGGTATTATTATCTTAGCGCCACTTGGGGGACACAGCGTGTACTTGATAACAATCGCATATACATTATGTTAATGTTTATTTATATAGCACCACTGGGTGGGGGACACAGCGCTGTTACATATACAATACAGATTCACAGTAATGTATGTTATTTTATTTATATGCGCCACTTGGGACACAGCGCTGTACATTACTAACAATACAGATTATACATATGTATGTTATTTTTATTATATTATCGCCCTTGTGGGACCACGCTGTAACATTATAACGATAACAGTTGGATACAGCTTACCCTATTGTTTATTTGTTGTATACGCCACTGGCTACCCAGCGCACGTTACAATTAAAACAATACAGATTTATACAAGTATGTACGTATATGTTTATGTATACTAGCGCCATTGGGACGCATCGCCCGTACATATAACAATACAATTATACAGTAATGTACCGTATATTTTATTTATTAATAGTCGCCATTGGGGAGCAGCGCGTACATATAACAATACAAGATTACTTACGTCTGTATGTATACTGTTTATTTATACTAGCGCCATTGGTGCGACGTCAGCGCTGTACATTATAACAACAAGATATACAGTATGTAGTATATGTTTATGGTATATAGCGCCACTGGGACAACGGCTGTACATTAAACAATACAGATTATACAGTATGTAAATGATATGTTTATATTATATGCCCAACTTGGGGAACAGCGCTGGACATTGATACAATAAAGATATATACAGTAGTGTGTATATGTTTCTTTATATGCGCCACTTGGGTAACACTGCTGTAATTATCACAATACAGATTATACAGTATGTGAGTAAATGTTTATTTATTAGCGCCACTGTGGGACCACAGCCGATGTACATTATAACAATACAGATTATACAGTATTACGTATTATGTTTGATTTATATAGCGCCACTTGGGTACAACCCGCCGTACTTATACAAATACAGATTATTAAGTCATGTCATTATATGTTTCTTTTTATAGCGCCACTGTGGTGAAATAGCGTGTACATTATAACAATACAGATTTACAGTCTGTATGTATATGTTTTTATACTAGCGCACTTGGTACATAGCGCTGAACATTTAACCAAACATATACAACGTATGTTGTATATTTTATTTATTATAGCGCCATTGGGTACTAGCGCTGTACAGTTATAACATACAGTTATACCAGTATGTATGTATATGCTTTATTTAATAGTCGCCACTGGGTACAACATAGCGCTGTTACATTATACGACATCCGATTATACAGTAAATGTACGTATGTTTATTTGTATTTAGCGCACTAATGGGGACACGCGTCGTACATTATACACAATACAGATTATACAGATGTATTATATGTTTATTTATTAATAGCGACACACTGGGTAACACGCGCGTAACATTTAAACAATACGATATTACAGATGTATGTATAGTGTTTATTTATTAAGCGCCCACTTGGGGACGCCAGCGCTGTACATTATAACAATACAGAAGAGTATACAGTTATGTATGTAAGTTTATTCTATATAGCACGATTGGGTACACAGCGCTGGACATTAAAACTACAGATTATACCGAGTGTAATGTATATGTTTATTTATATCGCCACTTGGTACACAGCGACCCCTGTACATTAAACATACAGATTTATACAGTTGACTTACTTATGTTTTTTTATTATAGCGCCACGTTGGGGCACACAGCTCTGTACATCCCTATGAACCATCAGCCACATTACACATATGTTGTATAATGTTCTTTATATAGCGCCACTTGGGGCCACACCCGCGCTGTACATTATAACAATACAGAGTATACAGTTGTATGTATAATGTTTTTTTAATAGGCCACTTGGGGAACAAGCCTGTACATTATACAATACAATTATACCAGTATGTATGTATATGGTTTATTTATTAGCGGCCACTTGGGGACACCAGCGTTACATTAACAATACACGATCTATACAGTATGGGGGGTTATGTAATATGGTAGTCACTTGTATTGTACACCACTTGGGACACACGCTGTACATTATACACAATCAGATTATGACAGTATGTATGTATATTTTATTTATATAGCCGCCCCGCCACTTGGGGACACCAGCGCTGTACATTATAACATACAGATATACAGTATGTCTGTATATGTTTATTTATTATAGCGCACTTGGGTACACGAGCATGTACATTATAACAATACATATTGATCAGTAGTATGATATGGTTTATTATATAAGCGCCACTGGATACACACGCTGTACATTATAAACATACAGATTACAGTATGTATGATATGTTTATTTAATATAGCGCACTGGGGACACAGCGCTGTACTTATAACAAATCAGATTATGACAGTATGTATGTATAGTGTATTAATATCGCCACCCTTGGGTACGCAGCGCGTATATTATAACAAGACAGATTATACGTATGTATGTATATGTTTATTTATATAGCGCCACTTGGGACACAGACCGCTTGTACATTATAACAATACAGATTTAATACAGTAGTATGTATGTTATATATAACGCCACTTGGCGACACAGCAGCTGTACATTATAAAATACAGATAATACAGTATGTTGTATTGTATTATTTTATAGCGCCCACTTGGGGATGTAGCATGTACAATATAGCATACAAAAAGGCTTACAGGGGGGGACAATAAATACAATATCATAGAAGTATGGACAATCATGGAAATATACAACAGTGCAATGGATTGTCTATCGTGATTACCACTGTTATATTATGGTGGTTCCTTAATTAGGGATTTATCTGCCAGATTATTCTTCTCTCCTCATAAAAATAAATAATATATTAATATTAAAAGGTGATTAAAAGAAATGTCTTGTTCTTATTAGGAACTCCCTTGGAGAGATTCTCAGTGATGTCCTCTCTGTATCCAGGTGACATTAGGCCCTGGAGTTGTATATAAAGTGCCCAGTCCAAGAGGGGAATTTATACACAGATTGTGGGTAGGAAGGTTTTTTCATCTCTCAGGTCGCTCCTTCACCCTCCCGACTTCTCCTCGAATGGTGAAGGTGACCTCTCATTCCATGTATCGCTATGGGGTTCTGACATGTTATACACCCAGGGAGGAGCTGTGATGTGAAATATCCCAGTGATGGAATAAGTAGTTATTAGACATTATTTTACCTTGTTGGATATTACATCATCATAATAATGACTGATTACAGGTGATGTCATGTGTTTACAGGACTATAGACCATAGTCCATTAAACACAGCCATGCCTGATGGCGCCAGGGGATATTCTTTGTATAGTAAATTAATACAAGTCAATACAGCTGAACTTTGTTTAGTGATTGTAGTACGTCACTACTTATCCATCTAACCGAGGAAGTTCAACGAACCAAGGAGGACAGATGATGATAGTAAAATTTTTTTTCATTCACTAAACAAGTCCATTGGGTTTGATAGTATTCAATGTAC
This sequence comes from Hymenochirus boettgeri, assembly GCA_019447015.1. Lineage (NCBI taxonomy): Eukaryota > Metazoa > Chordata > Amphibia > Anura > Pipidae > Hymenochirus > Hymenochirus boettgeri. The sequence goes on along the minus strand of CM033476.1, from coordinate 106,075,132 downwards.
AGTATCTGGATAACCAAATCCTCATAGACCTTCTGTACTGAAATGTTCCAGCTGAAGAATGAACATCAAGTCAACCCACCTTGGCTATACGGGAAACCGTTAGTGGTAATAGTTCATTAGAAATTATATTGTAGTATTTTCTGGGTATCTTGTAACTCACACACAGACACAGTATGGCTTATTACAACCTAGTCAACCTCATTTAATAGTACAGAGGCAACACTATAGCTGGCCATACACTACGGCCATCCAAGATGAATGTCCAATCAGTTGGGTTAGAATGGACAGTCGGTTTACCTGCTGGTGTTTCCTGACCGGATCTGTTCACATTCGTAATTTCAATCAACGAAAATAATCAGGTCAGCCCCGGTGGTTGGTAAAACATCACTCGATCATCGAGGGGATAAGTTAGTAATGTATCCAAGCATTAAACTGCTCCTTGCCAGATGCGCCATGTTTGGATGTCTTACTCTAACTATGTGGGAAACATAGTGTTAGCTATGTCTTCAGCCCCACTGTACATTCAGTGTATTTGTAACTCTATAGATCTGATTGCGGTTGGTCTGAATCTGGTAAAGATTCAGGACTGAGCAGAAAATATTCACTTAATCTCTTTATCAATGGGCCCTGGGCCCATTGAATGATGGTCGGTAACTGTACGTACTCCCACATTGTTCTAGAGTCTGGGAAATCACTTACATGTGTTTTTCTTCTATATAAATGATGTAGATATAAACATGATAGGTCTTAATGTCTCATAATAAAATTGAATCTTTCCTCAATTCCCTGTTATTTCTGTAAGCTCAGAATCCTTGTATATAATGGAGATAAAGGAACAATTGGGGTGACCAATCGTTAGGGGTCTTGGAGAATGTGTCTACGTACCGCAATATACATTTCTACTGTAAGGATGTGATGTGTCTGTAAGGATAGTGATGTTCCCAGCAATCAGAGCTTGGCCACACATTCCTTCTCTGGGGCTACCTAGGTTCCAACATCTACGAGCCGTTTCCTTCATCGTGTCCTGTGCTTTTACCTGATGACATTCTGGGTTAATCTGATTATCCTTTTGCTATGGGTCCACCTCGACTTCACAAACCGATGTATTTTTTTCTGGCCAACCTCTCGCTGTTCAGAGATGTGCTACAACGTCCGTACACTGTGGCCAAACATTTTATCCAACATGTAAGGAAGGATAACAGCATCTCTTTTGGGGGCTGCATGTGCCAGGTCATCTGTTTACCTCTTTGTGCCACATCAGAGTGTATCCTCTGGCTGTCATGGCCTATGACCGGTATGTGGCCATCTGTATCCCCTTAGATACAAGGCTATTATGTGCCACACATTGTGTTATCAGTTGGCTGTGGCATCATGGACAGCAGGCGCTTGTAAACTCCACCATTCTGGCCTTTCAAAGTTCTTTCTTCCTTTTGCCACTATAAAATGACCGTCTTATTGTGAGGTCCAACCTTTGCTGGAAGTTGTCCTGCATTATGTTATGTCAACAAAATATTAATCACTATGTCGGCCTTTTTTTGGAGTTGGGTTCATGACCTTCATCTTCATCTGCATGTATTTATAGTCGCGCCATTATACTATCCCGTCCTTGGCTGGTAGAGCGAAATCTTTCTCAACCTCGGTTCTCCATATCACGTGGGTAAGTTTATATTACGGAGCACCTGGTCTTCATGTACTGTAGACCATCCTCAGGGATTCTAATAGGAAGGACAGTGGATTTCATCTATTAATTGTATGGCCATCACTGTGCTAAATCCCGTCATATACAGTCCTGAGGAACAAGAGTGAACTTTCTGTGAGGGAACCTAGTTAGATCAGAATCAATTCAGCACTGACATTGGTTCTACATGTAAGATCCAGAATGCAATTCACACGTGACAAGAAGAAGTCTCCTATGGCCATAAATATAAAGCAGGAAGATGATTCTGTCAATAGATTGTTCCTTGCCCATCTCAGCCACCATATTCCTGGTAGTTTGCACATTTCATTTCTATGTAAAGGTGTGTACGTGCTACAGTGACAATGAACAGAGGGATTCTGGGAAGAAGAAATAAAGCTGAGCAATATTAACCAGTAGAGATGTTCGAAACTATTAGTTTTGTTCCGTTTTCAAATTTTTTAAATTTTCGGGAAGTTCGAGTTTCGATTTTCGAAAATCGTCTACTTTCAATTTTGGATAAAAATCTAAAATTCGAAAAAAAATCTAGAACTGCAAGCGGGGCGGGACCAGCTGCCGGTAGTGTAGAACGGCGAAGAGAGAGGTAAGGTAAGTAAAGATCGGGGGACTTTCTTGCTATAATAGTAATGCGGTTGGGGCTGGGGGACCAATAACTATAAATGGCAAGGGTTTAACGAAGGGGAGGGAGACCAGAGCAGGTGGAGAGGGAGGGGAGAAGGCTGCCACTGCGCATGGAAAATTCTGCCGGAGGGGAGACAGGAGGCAAGTCCTATATGGCTCTGCTATCCCTCCTGGTGGGCAGTTTTAGGGACTTTGGGGGGGACTACGCGAGAACCATATGGAGCTGGATGTGAGGTAAGATTAAATACCACTACATGGTGGGGCCAGAGTGGGGGGATCATAGTTTTGGGGTGGGACATGCCCTTACTGATCAATATAGGAAAACTGAGATATCGATCTTTTTACTGCCGCGATCATTACGTTACATCGTGGTCTTTAAATCGACACCACAGTCATTAATTAGGTCCATTATCGGCAATTTATGACCAAAGATAACGACACACAATAGTTGGGTTGCGTTGCCATTTTGACACTTTATTTATGGTCACAATTAAGCAGCGATGCGGTAAACACGTGTTCCATCTCTATGATTTATAAGAGGGGGGGAACATGACAGAGATGGGAGGCCATATTTTCATCTTTCCTCATGGTGTGGTTGGTCCTGAGGACAGTCTTGTTGAGGCTTGTATAAATAAGCAAAATCACACAAATTCCACTTTTCCAGCGCTTGGATTTAAACTTCCATCACTTGCACACATGGTTCACGTAATGTGGTTGTTTGTTGGAAGTAAGAGAGACAATCAGCGAAAATATCTGTCTAACTTAATCCATGTTCAGCCGACGATATGGCTCGGTCATGAAAGGTCCATGTTACCCAAACATGTTGGTTTAAAGCTTTGTTTAAATGTACAATTTTATTTTTATAGCACTGTACATTTATACAAAAATGTAACATGTGTTCATGACATGTGCTTCTACATGTAACATGAGAAAGGAGGTCCCTGCCCAATAGAGCTTACAATCTAGTGTGGTGGTAACATACAGTAGAGAGGAAGAACATGCCAAACATACGGTTCCTTTTTTAGAGTAACACATCCCATCAAAACGCCAGTTTATGTCCTGTGAAGTGTCACTTGGTGTAGGTAGATCTGAAAGATTTCTCTCCACAGGCCTCCACGAGTCATATAATGGTTACCAATTGGTGATAGTGATATACGATTGTTTATAGACAGAACATTGCTCCCTATTCCTCATTTAGGCTAGTAGTGTGACCACATATTGCTATGACATCATTTGCATTCTAACAGATATATATTGCTTTTTGCGTTACAGTACCATGTTTTATACCAAGTTCTATTTCATGTATCCCTGTAACCTGGAAGATGACGCTGACCTAATCAACTAGAGATGTCCGAACTTCACAAAATCCGGTCCGGTCGAGGATCCGTGAATTTTCGAAAAATTCGAAAATCCGCAAGCGGACCCATTAAAACCCATTAAAAGGAAAAAATCCTCGAAAAATAAGAAAATCCTCGTATTTTCAAAAATTTGTCAAATACGTAAAATCCTCATATCGGGAAATTCGAAAAATACGTTTTCCCAATTTTCGAAAATCCGTAAAACCCCTCGTAATTTCGAAATTTCAGAAAATTACGGGTTCATGTATTCTCGAAAATAACGTGAATCCTCGTAATTTCGAAACGCGGTTCGGAAAAGTTCGGAAGGCGTAAAACTGGAAAATCCGCGATATCCGCGGTTCGTGAACGAGGTATCCGCCGCGGATTCGGGCTCGGATCCGCAAACTGGGCCATCACTACAATCACCCACGTATACACCTTGAGCTCCCACATTTAATGTACCTATAAAACCCACTCTAGCTCCCCTGTTGACATTCACCCCAATGTCTGAAACCACACTAGGAGCTAATATAGACCCTAATGAAAGGAACCTCCTGGGCACAATTTTATTGGGGGATTCCTTAAGATGTCTCCAAATCGAATCTCTCGAGAGGACTGGTAAACCCTCTGTATAATATCCACACGTTTGTGAAATTCTAACTGTGTTCTACAGAGAAATAAAGGCATTTCTCATCAAATCCTCCTTTTTTGTTTTATTACTACAACTATGGATTTCTTTCTGTCCAAAAACTTTCCCTTTCAAATACATCACACAGTAAACCATCAGGTGTTCCCTTTCAGTTAGTCTTTTAATACATAAATCTGTTTCTAGTGACAGTTCCTGCAAATCGCACAACTAGACATAGGGATTACTCGGATGGTATGTAGTAGGAGTCAACTTTAGCACGTAAATTGAGTTTCCAGATATCTTTCTCGAAAGAGTAAAGTAGAACATACTCCTGTGTATCCAATTAATAAAAGCTTTGATCCAAAACGCAATTTCAGTGATATGTGGAGTTAAAATTAGAGAAATTGAAAAGTATTATTATTTAGATATTTACAAAAGACTATCGTCATCTCCCTCCAGAAAAATGGCAAAGTTGTCAATTAACAATTGTAATGGACCACATAAAAAAGGTGTTTTGTCCCCCTAGAGATATGGGACCCACCATTTATAAGATATTAGCATATGTGGGTGCGAAAGAGGCACCCTCGCTGTCCCATGTCTCTGAACAAAAATAGTTATGAAACAGAATAAATCTCAATCCTATAACAATAACCTTCTAATTTAAAGGGAGTTAAGACTCATGTTATCCAATGTGTCCCATTTTAACATTTCCAGTTTCTGTAAAGCATGGGCACTATCTCGGGGTACATGACTCCATATTTTGACCACTGGTTGCAACAAGTGGTCCACCAATCTAAGATGCCTTCACCAAAAGAGTGCAATACTTGCCACTTTGGCCTGCCCTCTGGTTCACAAGATCATCAACCATGGGAAGATGGGGTTGGTTAGGATTAATAGTTGCTGTTTGAGAAAAAAAAACCTTTTCATATTTCATGAGAAGCAGATATGGATGTGAATATAATGGACATTTGAAAATTGTGCCAATAAAACTAAACAATTCACGGCCATTCTCGTTTCTAGACCCTGCTGCATCTCTCCTGCTAGCCTTTCTGTAGGAAGACAACGGAAACCAAGAAATCCCAAGTTTGCGAATCTCAATAAACGTTTATTGTATATACAGGTCAAGTCTTTCAGTTTGTGGGCGTTTCCCGTCTCTTATTCCATAGTGGACTATTATAGAATGTATTTGATGGGATGGACCATGAATAATATCCCCTATAGACCATCTATATTCCACATATAATAATAATTACCCACCAGTCCAATTACTGTCAGCCATTTATTGTCCCCAACGTTAGTAAACTGGTCCCTTGGCTCAATCACTACATACAGAGGAACCTGCAATCAAATGCTTAGTGAATCCCATTGACGTTACAACGTATATTTACACACCATTGCAGATGGAGGTTGGATTACACAAAACATTATGGGCCTGCGAGGGGAGCCGGACATGTGGGTTCATTGAAATCTGAATATATTAACTAAGAGGATCAGTTCTTGTTAAGTCCATCGCTGCATTGATCCCTTCATCCTAAATAGAAGAAAACAAACAGAAATGAAACATTTAGATAACACGAATCCTCCCTATAAAAGGTGATCAAACTAGGGCCCATTTATAATGTTCCCTAAATTTCCAACCATCATTCTAAAAATGCTGTCCCAATGCCTGAAACATATTTATAGTCTATACAGTACAATTTACATCAGTGGTCACATCAGTCTATAGGTGTTACACAGTTACAGTCTATAGCGGTTACAGCCAGTCTTGCGTTACCAGTTTACAGTCATAGCGGTTACCGTTACAGTCTATAGCGGTTTACACAGTTACAGCTCAGCGGTTTGCACAGTACGTCTAAGCGGTTACACAGTTACAGTCTATAGCCGTTACACAGTTACAGTCTAGGTACTAGTTTACACCGAAGCGTGACACACAGTTACAGTCTAATGCTGTGATCACAGTTACAGTCTATAGCGGTTACACACCGTTCGTCTATATGCGTTACACGTTATCAGTCAAGCGGTTACACGTACAGTTATAGCGGTTACACAGTACAGTCTATAGCGTTACACAGTTACAGTCTATAGCGGTTACACAGTTACAGTCTTAAAGCGTTGCACAGTTACAGCTATAGCCGTTACACAGTTACAGTCGATAGCCGTATACAAGTTCAGTCTATATCCGCACACAGTTACAGTCTATAGCGGTTACACAGTTAACAGTCTATAGCGGGTTACACAGTACAGTTCTATAGCGGTTTCAAGTACAGTTCTACCGTTACACTTACAGTCCTATAGCCGTTACCAGTTACAGTCTATAGGCGTTTACACAGTTACAGTCTATGGCGTTACCCAGTTACAGTCATAGCCGTTACACAGTTACAGTCTATAGCCGTTACACAGTTACAGTCTATAGCCGTTACACATGTATCAGTCTATAGCCGTTACACAGTTACAGTCTATATCCATCACACAAGTTACAGTCTATAGCGGTTACACAGTTACAGTCTATAGCGGTTACTATTAAGTCTATAGCTGTTACCACAGTACAGTCTATAGCAGTTACACAGTTACGCATCTATAGGGTTCATAGTTACATCTATAGCGTGTACATAGTTACAGTCATAGCGTTCACACAGTTACAGTCTATAGCGTTACACATTACAGTCTATAGCATTACACAGTTACAGTCTATAGCGGTTACCACCGTTACAGTCTATAGCCGTTACAACAGTTACAGTCTATAGCGTTACACACAGTTCAGTCTATACCGTTACACAGTTAAGTCCTAGCCGTTACAAGGAAAGTTACAGTTACAGTTATAATCTTACAATATTTACCGTACACGTTACTATAGCGGTTACACAGTTACAGTCTAATACGCGTTATACACACTACAGTCTCTAGCGTTACACAGTTACAGTCTATTAGCGTTACACAGTTCAGTCTATGCGTTACACAGTTACAGTGATAGCGCGTACACATTACACGTAACTTACCTTAGTCTGCGCAGGACTTTATGCTACACAGTTACAGTAGCCGACAGTACAGTCTTGCGAGTTTTCACGGTAGTTTTTACCACCCGTCATTATAGCGGTTACACAGTTACGTCTATGCGGTTACACCGTTTAAGTACTATAGCGTTACACAGTTACAGTCTATAGCGGTTAACACAGTACTACGTCTATAGCAGTTTACCCAGTTACAGTCTATACGAGTTACATACATCATAGTTTACAGTACATTAGCCTGCGTTACACATTCCGTCTATAGTCGTAACTTACGTCATAGGTTACACATAGTCACTACACTACGTCTATAAGCCTTAACAGTTTATTCTACTACGTTACAGTCTATACGCCGTTACACAGTACAGTCTGATAGCCGTTACACAGTTACAGGCTATAGCGTTTTACACAGTTACACGTTTACGTTCATAGCAGTCTATCACGTTCCCAGTTACAGTCTATACCGTTACCAGTGTACAGTCTATAGTCGGTTACATAGTCCTACGCGGTCTAACACAGTTGACACGTACAGCTTATGCCGTGTTATCACAGTTACATCTATAGCGTTTACACAGTTCAGTCTATGCGGTTACACAGTTACAGTGTATAGCGGTTACAGACAGTCAGGTTACACAGTACCTAAAGCGGTTGCACACGTTACAGTCTATAGCGTTTTACAACAGTTCAGGCTATAGCGTTACAAGTTACGTCTAGCGTGACGTACGTCAGCAGCCACAGTTATCAGTCTATAGCGTTCACGTACTATATCCGCACACGTTACAGTCTTTAAGCGGTTTGTACACAGGTTACAGTCTATAGCGGTTATCACCGTTTAAAAAGTCTATAGCGTTTCAGACAGTTACAGTCTATAAGCCGTTACCAGTTCAGTCTATAGACGTTTACACAGTTACAGTCTGATAGGCGTTAGCACAGTTACAGTCTATGCGTTACACATTTACTCCTATAGCCGTTACACAGTTACGTCTATAGCCGTATACACTATGCCGTTACACAAGTCTATCTAGCCGCAGTAAAGTCTATATCCACCAGCAGTTGACAGTCTTACGTCTACACAGTTACGGTCTATAGTCGGTAATCATTAAAGTCTATAGCGGTACACATTAAGTCTATAGCGGTTAACACAGTTTTACAGCGTAGAGCGGTTAAGTTCAGTCTTAGCGGGTTACACAGTTACAGTCTATGCGGTTTACCAGTTACAGTCTATCGTACGACTTAGTTTATACCACAAAGTTACAGTCATCCGGTTTACCAGTTACAGTCTATAGCCGTTACACATTTCAGGCTATAGCGGTTCACAGTTTACAGTCTATAGCGTTACACAGTTACAGTCCATAGCCTTACACGTTTCCAGTTATAGCCGTTACACAGTTACAGTCTATAGCCTTTACAACAGTACAAGTCTATAAGCCTGTCAAACACAGTTACAGTCTAGACCGTTACCGACAGTTACAGTCGATAGCGGTTACACATTACAGCCTATAGCGGTTTACACATTTTTTACAGTCTATATCCGTTACACATTCAGTCCTAAGCCGTTACACAGTTACATTCTATCGCCGTTACACAGTTAAGTCATAGCCTTTACACAACACAGTTTTCAGTCTATATCTGTTCCACAGTTACAGTCTATACCTTTACACAACCAACAGTTACAGTCTATGCCGTTACACAGTTACAGTCTATAGCGGTTACACGTTTCAGTCTAGAGCGGTTTTACACAGTTACAGTCTATACGGTTACACATTACAGTCTATAGCCGTTACACAGTTACATCTATAGCCGTTACACAGTTACAGTCTATGAGGCCCTTACAACACAGTTACAGTCTATAAGCCGTTACACAGTTCAGTCGATAGCCGTTACACAGTTACAGTCTATAGCCGTTACAACACAACAGTTACAGTCAAGCCGTTACATAGTTACAGTCCTATAGCGGGTAACCCAGTTACAGTCTATACGGTTTTACACAGTACAGTCTATAGCCGTTACACATTTACATCTATAGACGGTTCCACAGTTTAAAGTGCTATAGCCGTTACACAGTTTACAGTCTATAGCCGTTACAACAGTTACAGTCTATCATCCATTACACAGTTACGGCTATAACGGTTACACAGTTTACAGTCTATAGCCGTTACATAACAAATTAAAGTCCCATAGCCATTACACAGTTACAGTCTATGCCGTTACAACGTTACAGTCTATAGCCGCGTTACACGTTACAGTCTAATATCGCCGTACAACAACACAGTTTTACAGTCTAAATAGCGGTTACAACAGAAAACAAAAACAACACAACAAACAACAGCAAAAACAAAACACAAACACGAAGGAAGAAACACAAACCAAAATACCACAAACCAAAACAACAACACAACATAACAAAACCCAAAAAAAAAACCAACCAACAACAAATAAACAACAAATAAACACACACAAAACCCCAAAAAACACACAAAACAAAACACACAACAAAACCAAGACACCCGACAGTTACATCTATAGCGTTTCACATTACAGTCTATAGCCGTTACACAGTTACAGTCTACTCTATAGCCGTTACACAGTTACATCTATAGCCGGTACACCTTTCCATCTAAGCCGTTCACAGTTTCCAGTCTATAGCGGTTACACGTTTACAGTCTATGCGTTACCAGTTACAGTCATAGCGGTTACCAGTACCAGTCTCTGCGGTTTAACACAGTTCATCTAATAGCGGTTACAACATTTACAGTCATAGCCTTTCACCTTTACAGCTATAGCCGTTACAACAGTTCAGTCCTATAGCCGTCCACACAGATTACAGTCTATAGCCGTTACACAGTTACAGTCTATAGCGGTTACCCAGTTACCGTCATAGCTGTTTACACAGTTACAGTCTATATGGCGGTTACACAGTTACAGTCTTAGCCGTACACAGTTACAGTCTAATAGCGGTTTTACACAGTTACGTCTATAAGCGGTTCACAGTTACAGCTATAGCCGTTACAACAAACAGGTTTACGCCAGTCTATAGCCGTTACCCGTTACAGCTATGCCTTACTACAGTTACAGTCGATACCGTATACAAAACAGTAACAGTCTATAGCCTTCCAGTTTACAGTCTATAGCCGTTAGCACAGTTACCGTCCTATAGCCGTTTACTACAGTTTACAGTCTAAGCCGTTAAACAGTTACATCTATATCGTACACAGTTACAGTCTATACGGTTACACGTTACAGTCCTTATCAGCCGTTACACAGTTACAGTCTTAGCGTTACACAGTTACAGCCTATAGCCGGTACCATTGACAGTCGAGAGCCGTTACACATGTACAGTCATAGCCATTACAAACAGTTAACAGTCTATAGCGGTTACACAGTTACAGTCCTATAGCCTTTTAGTTACACAGTTTAACGTCTATAGCGGTTTACACAGTTACAGTCTACAGCCGGTTTGCATATTTACAGTCTATAGCGGTTACACAGTTACAGTTCTATAGCCATTTACACAGTTACAGTCCTATAGCGGGTACACCGTCACTACAGTTCTATAGCTGTTACATAGTTAAAGTCTATAGCCTTTAACACACAGGTAACAGTCTATAGCCATGACACGTTTTACAGTCTATAGCGGTTACAACGTTACAGTCTATAGCCCGTTACCACACAGTACAGTCTATAGCCGTTACACAGTTAAGTCCTATAGCCATTACAACCGTTACAGTCTAGAATACGGTTACCAGTTACGTCTATAGCCGGTACACGTTACAGTCTATATCCGTTACCACGCTATAGACTGTAACTGTGTAACGGCTATAGACTGTAACTGTGTAACGCCTATAGACTGTAACTGTGTAACGCCTATAGACTGTAACTGTGTAACGGCTATAGACTGTAACTGTGTAACGGCTATAGACTGTAACTGTGAAACCGCTATAGACTGTAACTGTGTAACCGCTATAGACTGTAACTGTGTAACCGCTATAGACTGTAACTGTGTAACCGCTATAGAATTGTTACGTGTAACGGCTATGAGCCTGGTAACTATGTAACCGCTATAGACTGTAACTGTGTAACCGCTATAGACTGTAACTGTGTAACGGCTATAGACTGTAACGTGTAACGGCTATAGACTGTAACTGTGTAACCGCTATAGACTGTAACTGTGTAACGGCTATAGACTGTAACTGTGTAACCGCTATAGACTGTAACTGTGTAACGGCTATAGACTGTAACTGTGTAACGCTATAGACTGTAACTGTGTCAGCTATAGATGATAACGTGTAACGGCTATTGACTGGATAACTATGTAACGCTATAGACTGTAACTATGTAACATGACTGATGCTGCTAGGGACTGTAACTGTGAACCTTGCTATAGACTGTAACTGTGTAAGACAGAGCTTGACTGTAGACTTGTAACTTGTCACGCTATAGACTGTAAATGTGTAACCGCTATAGACGTACTGTGTGATGGATATAGAGTAAACTGTGTAACGGCTATAGACTGTAAATGTGTAACGGCTATAGATACGTCCACTGTGTTAACG
>CM033476.1:106047152-106062381 GCA_019447015.1 Hymenochirus boettgeri | reverse complement strand
CTATAGACTGTAACTGTGTAACTGCTATAGACTATAACTATGTTTCAGGCATTGTGACAGCATTTTAGAATGATGGTTGGAAATTTAAGGGAACATTATAAACTGGGCCCTAGTTTGATCACCTTTTATAGGGAGATTCGTGTTATCTAAATGTTCCATTTCTGTTTGTTATTCTTCTATTTAGGATGAAGGGATCAATAGCAGCGATGGACTTTAAACAGAACTGATCCTCTTAGTTAATATATTCAGATTTTCAATGAACCCACATGTCCGGCTCCCCTCGCAGGCACCATAATGTTTGTGTAATTCCAACCTCCATCTGCAATGGTGTTAAATATACTGTGTAACGTCAATGGGATTCACTAAGCATTTGATTGCAGGTTCCTCTGTATGTAGTGACTGAGCCAAGGGACCAGTTTTACTAACGTTATGGGGACAATAACATGGCTGACAGATACTTGGACTGGTGGGTAATTATTATTATATGTGGATATATATAGATGGTCTATAGGGGATATTTATTCATGGTCCATCCCATCAATAATACATTCTAATACGTCCACTATGGAATAAGAGACGGGAAACGTCCCACAAACTGAAAGACTTTGACCTGTTATATACAATAAACGTTCTATTGAGATTCGCAACCTTGGGATTTCTTGGTTTCCGTGTCTTTCCTACAGAAACGCAGTGAGAGATGCAGCAGGTCTAGAAACAGAGAATGGCCGTGAATTGTTTAGTTTTTATTGGCACAATTTTCAAATGTCCATTATATTCACATCCAATCTCTGCTTCTCATGAAAATATGAAAAGGTTTTTTTTCTCAAACAGCATACTATTAATCCTAACCCTAACCCCATCTTCCCATGGTTGATGAGTCCCTTGTGAGACCAGAGGGCAGGCCAAAAGTGGCAAGTATTGACTCTTTTGGTGAAGGCATCTTAGATTGGGTGGACCACTTGTTGCAACCAGTGGTCAAAAATATGGAGTCATGTACCCGAGATAGTGCCCATGCTTTACAGAAACTGGAAAATGTTAAATGGGAAACATTGGATAACATGAGTCTTAACTCCCTTTAAACTTAGAAGTTTATTGTTATAGGATTGAGATTTATTCTGTTTCATAACTATTTTATGTTCAGAGACATGGGACAGCGATGGGTGCCTCTTTCGCACCCACATATGCTAATATCTTTATAAAATGGTGGCGTCCCATATCTCTAGGGGACAAAACACCTTTTTTATGTGGTCCATTACAATTGTTATATTGACAACTTATTGCCATTTTTCTGGAGGGAGATGACGATAGTCTTTTGTAACATATCTAAATAATAATACTTTTAACATTTCTCTAATTTTAAACTCCAATATCACTGAAATTGAGTTTTTGGATCTAAAGCTTTTTATTAAATTGGATACACATGAGATATGTTCTACTTTACTCTTTTCAGAAGAAAGATATCTGGAAACTCAATTTTACGTGCTAACAGTTGACATCCTACTCATACCATCCGGAGTATCCCCTATAGTCAGTTTGTGCGATTTGCAGGAACTGTTCACTAGAAACAGATTTTATGTTATTAAAAGACTACATGAAAGGGAACACCCTGATGGTTTACTGTGTGATGTATTTGAAAGGGAAAGTTTTTGGACAGAAAAGAATCCATAGTTGTAGTAATAAAAACAAAAAAGGAGGATTTGATGAGAAATGCCTTTATTTCTCTGTAGAACACAGTGTAGAATTTCACAACGTGTGGGATATTATACAGAGGAGTTTACCAGTCCTCTCGAGAGATTCGATTTTGGAGAACATCTTAAGTGAATCCCCAATAAAATTTGTGCCCAGGAAGGTTCCTTCATTAGGGTCTATATTAGCTCCTAGTGTGGTTTCAGACATTGGGGTGAATGTCAACAGGGGAGCTAGAGTGGGTTTTATAGGTACATTAAATGTGGGAGCTCAAGGTGTATTACGTGGAGTGATTAGTAGTGATGGCCCAGTTTGCGGATCCGAGCCCGAATCCGCGGCGGATTTACCTCGTTCACGAACCGCGGATATCGCGGATTTTCCAGTTTTACGCCTTCCGAACTTTTCCGAACCGCGTTTTCGAAATTACGAGGATTTCACGTATTTTCGAGAATACATGGAAACCCGTAATTTCTGAAATTTTCGAAATTACGAGGGTTTTACGTATTTTCGAAAATTTGGGAAAATACGTATTTTCGAAATTTCCCGAAATTATGAGGATTTTACGTATTTTGACAAATTTTTGAAATTACGAGGATTTTTCTTATTTTCGAGGATTTTTTCCTTTTAATGGGTTTTAATGGGTCCGCTTGCGGATTTTCGAATTTTTTCGAAAATTCACGGATCCTCGACCGGACCGGATTTTGTGAAGTTCGGACATCTCTAGTGATTAGCGTCAGCTCATCTTTCCAGGTTACAGGGAATACTATGAAATAGAACTTGGTATAAAACATGGTAACTGTAACGCAAAAGCAATAATATATCTGTTAGAATGCAAATGATGTCATAGGCAATATGTGGTCACACTACACGTAGCCTAAAATGCAGGAATAGGGAGCAATGTTCTGTCTATAAACAATCGTTATATCACTATCACCAATTGGTAACCATTATATGACTCGTGGAGCCCTGTGGAGAGAAATCTTTCAGATCTACCTACACCAAGTGACACTTCCACAGGACATAAACTGGCGATTTGATGGGATGTGTTACTCTAAAAAAGGAACCGTATGTTTGGCATGTTCTTCCTTTCTATCTGTATGTTACTCACCTAACTAGATTGTAAGCTCTATGAGGCAGGGACCTCTTTCCTCATGTTACATGTATGAAGCACATGTATGAACACATGTTACATTTTTTGTATTAAATTATACAGTGCTATAAAAATAAAATTGTACATTTAAACAAAGCTTTAAACCAACATGTTTGGGGTAACATGGACCCTTTCATGACCCGAGCCATATCGGCTGAACATGGATTAAAGTTAGAGCAGATATTCTGCTTGATTGTCTCTCTTACTTCCAACAAACACCAACAATTACAGTGAACCATGTGTGCAAGTGGATGGAAGTTGTTAAATCCAAGCGCTGGAAAGTGGAATTTTGTGTGATTTTGACTTATTTATACAAAGCCTCACAAGACCTGTCCCTCAGGACCACCACACCCATGAGGAAAGATGAAAATATGGCTCCCATCTCTGTCATAGTTCCCCCCGCTCTATATAAATCATAGATGCATGGAACACGTGTTTACCGCATCGCTGCTTAATTGTGACCATAAATTAAAGTGTCAAAATGGCAAACGCAACCCAACTATTGTGGTCGTTATCTTTGGTCATAAATTGCCGATAATGACCATTAATTAATGACTGTGGTGTCGACTTTAAAGACCACGATGTAACGTAATGATCGCGGCAGTAAAAAGATCGATATCTCAGTTTTCCTATATTGATCATTAAAGGGCATGTCCACCCCCAAAACTATGATCCCCCCACTACTGGCCCCACCATGTAGTGTAGTTTAATTCTTACCTCACATCCCAGCTCCATATGGTTCTCCTGTAGTCCCCCCCAAAGTCCCTAAAACTGCCCACCAGGAGGATAGCAGAGCCATATAGGACTCTGCCTCCTGTCTCCCCTCCGGCAGAATTTTTCCATGCGCAGTGCAGCCCTTCTCCCCCTCCCTCTCCCACCTGCTCTGGTCTCCCTCCCCTTAGCGTTAAACCCCTTTGCCATATTATAGTTATTGGTCCCCCAGCCCCAACCGCATTACTATTATAGCAAGAAAGTCCCCCGATCTTTACTTACCTTACCTCTCTCCTTCGCCGTTCTACACTACCGGCAGCTGGTCCCGCCCCCTGCTTGCAGTTCTAGATTTTTTCGAATTTTAGATTTTTATCCAAAATTGAAAGTAGACGATTTTCGAAAATCGAAACTCGAACTTCCCGAAAATTTAAAAAATTTGAAAACGGAACAAAACTAAATAGTTTCGAACATCTCTACTGGTTAATATTGCCCTCCAGCTTTCATTTCTTCTTCCCAGAATCCCTCTGTTCATGTCACTGTAGCACGTACACACCTTTACATAGAAACATGAAATGTGCAAACTACCAGGAATATGGTGGCTTGAGATGGGACAAGGAACAAATATTGACAGATCAGTCTTTCCTGCTTTATATTTTATGGCCATAGAGACTTCTTCTTGTCACGTGCTGAATTGCATTCTGGATCTTACATGTAGAACCAATGTCACGTGCTGAATTGCATTCTGGATCTAACTAGGTTCCTCACAGAAAGCTTCACCTCTTTGTTCCTCAGACTGTATATGACGGGATTTAGCACAGGGATGGCCATACAATAAATAGATGAAATCCCACTGTCTATCCTATTAGAATCCCTTGAGGATGGTCTACAGTACATGAAGACCAGGGCTCCGTAATATAAACTTACCACGGTGATATGAGAACCGCAGGTTGAGAAAGATTTCGCTCTACCAGCCAAGGACGGGATACGTATAATGGCGCCGACTATAAATACATAGCAGATGAAGATGAAGGTCATGAACCCAACTCCAAAAACTAAGGCCGACATAGTGATTAATATTTTGTTGACATAAACATCACTGCAGGACAACTCCAGCAAAGGTTGGACCTCACAATAAAGACGGTCAATTTTATAGTGGCAAAAAGGAAGAAAGAACATTGAAAGGCCATGAATGGTGGAGTTTACAAGGCCTGCTGTCCATGATGCCACAGCCAACTGATAACACAATGTGTGGCACATAATAGCCTTGTATCTAAGAGGGATACAGATGGCCACATACCGGTCATAGGCCATGACAGCCAGAAGGATACACTCTGATGTGGCACAAAGAGTAAACAGATAGACCTGGCACATGCAGCCCCCAAAAGAGATGCTGTTATCCTTCCTTATAATGTTGGATAAAATGTTTGGCACAGTGACGGACGTGTAGCACATCTCTAAACACGAGAGGTTGGCCAGAAAAAAATACATCGGTTTGTGAAGTCGAGAGTCGGACCCAATAGCAGAAAGGATAATCAGATTACCCAGAATGGTCATCAGGTAAATGCACAGGAACACGATGAAGGAAACGGCTCGTAGATGTGGAACGCTAGGTAGCCCCATGAGAAGGAATGTGGTGGCCAAGCTCTGATTGCTGGGATACATCACTTCTCCTTACAGACACATCACATCCTTACAGTAGAAATGTATATTGCGGTACGTAGACACATTACTCCAAGACCCATAACGATTGGTCACCACAATGTCTCCTCTTATCTCCATTATATACGAAGGATTCTGAGCTTACAGAAATAACAGGGAATTGAGGAAAGATTCAATTTTATTATGAGACATTAAGACCTTATCATGTTTATATCTACATCATTTATATAGAAGAAAAACACATGATAAGTGATTCCCAGACTCTAGAACAATGTAGGGAGCGTCGTACAGTTACCGACCATCATTCAATGGGCCCAGGGCCCATTGATAAAGAGATTAAGTGAATTTATTCTGCTCAGTCCTGAATATCTTTACCAGATTCAGATCAACCGCAATCCAGATCATAGACGTTACAAATACAACTGAATGTACAGTGGGGCTGAAGACTATAGCTAACACTATGTTCCCACCATGTAGAGTAAGACAATCCAAACATGGCGCATCTGGCAAGGAGCAGTTTAATGCTTGGCCATACATTACTAACTTACCCCTCGATGATCGAGTGATGTTTTACCAACCACCTGGGCTGACCTGATTATTTTTCGATTGAAATTACGAATGTGAACATGATACGGTCAGGAAACACCAGCAGGTAAACCGACTGGTCCATTCATCAACCCAACTGATTGGACATTCATCTTGGATGGCCGTAGTGTATGGCCAGCTATAGTGTTGCCTCTGCTACTAGTAAATGAGGTTGACTGGTGTAACTAAGCCATACTGTGTCTGTGTGTGAGTTACAAGCTACCCAGAAAATACTACAAATATAATTTCTAATGAACTATTACCACTAACGGTTTCCCGTAGTCCAAGGTGGGTTAGACTTGATGTTCATTCTTCAGCTGGAACATTTCAGTACAGAAGGTCTATGAGGATTTGGTCATCCAGATCATTGTACATTGAATACTATCAAACCCAATGGACTTGTTTAGTGAATGAAAACATTTTACTATCATCCATCTGTCCTCCTTGGTTCGTTGAACTTCCTCGGTTAGATGGATAAGTAGTGACGTTACTTCAATCACTAAACAAGTTCAGCTGTATTGACTTCGTATAATTTACTATACAAAGAATATCCACCTGGCGCCATCAGGCATATCTGTGTTTAGATGGACTATGGTCTATAGATCTGTAAACACATGACATCACCTGTAATCAGTCATTATTATGATGATGTAATAATCCAACAAGGTAAAATAATGTCATATGTAACTACTTATTCCATCACTGGGATATTTCAATCACAGCTCCCTCCCTGGGTGTATAACATGTCAGAAACCCCATAGCGATACATGGAATGAGAATGTCACCTGCTCACAGTGAGGAGAAGTCAGGGAGGTGAAGGAGCGACCTGAGAGATGAAAAACCTTCCTACCCACAATCTGTGTATAAATTCCCCTCTTGGACTGGGCACTTTATATACAACCTCCAGGCTATGTCACCTGGATACAGAGACATCACTAGATCTCTCCAGGGAGTTCCTAATAAGGAACCAGACATTTCTTTTAATCACCTTTAATATTAATATATTATTTATTTTTAATGAGGGAAGAATTAACTGCAGATAAAGTCCTAATTAAAGGAAACACCATAATTAAACAGTTGGTAATCACGATAGACAATCTCATTGCACTTGTATATTTCATGATTGTCCATACTTATCTATATATTTATTTATTGTCCCCCCTGTAAGCCTTTTTGTATTCTAATATTGTACAGTGCTACATCCCCAAGTGGCGCTATATAAATAAACATATACATACATACTGTATAATCTGTATTGTTATAATGTACAGCGCTGTGTCCCCAAGTGGCGTTATATAAACATATACATACATACTGTATAATCTGTATTGTTATAATGTACAGCGCTGTGTACCCAAGTGGCGCTATATAAATAAACATATACATACATACTGTATAATCTGTATTGTTATAATATACAGCGCTGCGTACCCAAGTGGCGCTATATAAATACATACATAATATTCGTAGTTTAAAACAGCGTGTCCCATTGCTAAATAACAACTGTATAATCTGTTTGTTATAATGTACAGCAGCTGTGGTCCCCATAGTGGCCGCTATATAAATAAACATATAATACATACTGTATAATCTGTATTGTATAATTACAGGCGCTGTCAGTTTATCTCCCCCCCCCAGTGGCGCTATATAATAACATATACATACTAGGTCTAGTCAATATGTATTGTTTAATGTACCAGCGCGTGTCCCAAGTGCGCTATATATAAATAAACATATTACATACATATGTATAATATGGTATTGTTATTTAATGTACAGAGCTGATGTCCCAAGGGCGGGGCGGTAAGTATAATAACATCATACATCATACGTGTATATCTGTATTGTCTATAAGACCAGCGCTGTGCTCACAAAAGTGGCTGCTAAATAACAAGTGATACCATTCAACATACTGTATAATCTGTATTCTTAATGTACAGCGATGTGTCCAAGTGGCCGTATATAAATAAAACCCCTATATACATTACATAATGTATAATTTCTTATTGATAATGTAACGCGAGCTCCCCAAGGGTGGCTATACTAAAAATAACATATAACTACACGTACTTAACTCTGTATTGTTTAATGTACAGCGCTGGGTGTACCCCGAATGGGGCTATACTAAACCACAAACATATACATACATACTGTAGTAATGCTTGTATTGTTGCAGTAGGATTGTACACGGTCTGTGTCCCCCAAGTGGCGCTATAAATAAGAATAAACATAATACATCATATCTGTATAATCTGTATTGTTATAATGTACAGCGCTGGTACCAAGTGGCGCATATAAATAAACATATACATAAATACTGTAATAATTGTATTGTTATAATGTACAGCGCTGTGTACCCAAGTGGCGCTATAGAATAAACTATACATACATACTGTATATTCTGTATTGTTATAATGGACAGCGCGCGTCCCCAAGTGGGCGCTTAATAAATAAACATATACATACATACTGTATAATCGTATTGTTATAATATGTACGCGCTGTTATCCAAGTGCGCTATATAAATAAACATATAAACATACTGTATATCTGTATTGTCTATAATGTACGACGCGTGTCCCAAGTGGCGCTATATACAAATAAACTATACAACCATACTGTATAATCTGTATTGTTATAATGTACAGCGCTGTGTCCCCAAGTGGCGCTATATAAATAAACATATACATACATACTGTATAACTGTTTGTTATAATGTACAGCGCTGTCCCAAGTGGTGCTATAATAAATAAACATATACATACATACTGTATAAGTCTATTGGTTATTATAATGTTACAGCGCTGTGTCCAAGTGGCGCTATATAAAAAAACATATACATACAGATGTAAATCTGTATTGTTATAATGTACACGCTTGTCCCCAAGTGGCGCTATAAAATAAACATATACAGACATACTGTATAATCTGTATTGTTATAATGTACGGCGCTGGGTCCCAAGTGGCGCTATATAAATAAACAATAATACGTACATACCGCTACTAGTATACGATCTGTATTGTTATAATGTACAGAGCTGTGTCCCCAGTGGCGCTATATAAATAAACATATACATACACATACTGTATAATCTGTTATTGTTATAAATTACACGTGTGTACCCAAGTGGCGCTATATAAAAGAAACATATACATACATACTGTATATCTGTATTGTTAATGTACAGCGCTGTGTCCCCAGTGGTGCTATATAATATAAACATATACATACATACTGTATAATCTGTATTGTTAATGTACAGCGCTGTTGTCCCAGTGGCGCTATATAAATAAACATATACATACATACTGTATAATCTGTATTGTTATAATGTACAGCGCTGGTCCCAAGTGGTGCGCTATATAAATAAACAATCACATACATTGACGTAATAATCTGTATTGTTATATTGAACGGCGCTGTGTCCCCAATGGCGCTTATAATAAATAAACATATACACATACTGTATAATATGTATTGTTATAATGTACAGGCGCTAGCTCCCAAGTGGCGCTATAAATAAATAAACATATACTACATACTGTATAATCTGTATTGTTATAATGTACAGCGCTGTGTACCCCAGTGGCGCTATAAAAAATAAACATACTGTACATACTGTTATCGGTTGTTAAATGTACAGCGCTGTGTCCCCAAGTGGCGCTATATAAATAAACATATACATACATACTGTATAATCTGTATTGTTATAATGTACAGCGCTGTGTCCCCAAGTGGCCGCATATAAATAAACATTACATACATACTGTAGAATCTGTATTGTATAATGTACGGCGCTGTGTACCCAAGTGGGCTATATAAATAAACATATACATCATAATGTATAATCTGTATTGTTATAATGTACATCGCTGTGTCCCCCAAGTGGCGCTATATATAATAACATATACAACACATACTGTATCATCGTATTGTATAATGTACAGCGCGTGTCCCAAGTGGCGCTATATAAATAAACACTATACATACATTACTGTAATATCTGGATAGGTTATAATGTACAGCGCTGTGTTCCCCAAGTGGCGCTATATAATAAACATATCGTACATATGTATACTAGTGGTATGTGTATAAGTGTACAGCCGTTGTCACCCAAGTGGAGCGCTATATAAATAAAATATACATACATACTGTATAATCTGTATGTTATAATGTACAGCGCTGTGTACCCAATGGCTGCGAGTATATAAATAAACATATACATACTGTATAGATCTGTATTGTTATAATGTACAGCGCTGCGTGCCCCAAGGGGCTATATATAAATAAAACATATTACGTGGGGGGACATACGTATAATCGTATGTTATAATGTACGGCGCTGGTCCCAAGTGGCACTACTAAAATAAACTATACATACATACTGTAAATCTGTATTGTAAATGTACGGCGCTGTGTACCCAGTGGACGCTATAAATAAATCTAACGTACATCTGTATAATGTATTGGATATGTACGAGCTGTTCAAGGGGCGCATATAAACTACGTTAACGATTGTTAGTCAGCCTTGTTCCCAAGTGGGGCCGGCTATATATAGAACATATACATACATTATAGTAAGTCTGCTATTGTTATATGTACAGACCGTGTGTCCCCACGTGGTGGCTTGAGTAGTAAATAAATAGTACATCCTCTACTAGGTATGTATTGTGTATAATGTTATCAGCGGACAGGCGCTGTGTGTCACCAAGTGGCGCTATATAAATAAAACATATACAGTGTGCCGTACTGTATAATCTGTATTGTTTATGTACGCCTGCGTTTCCCCAAGTGCCGCGGGATAATAAATAAACATATACGTACATCTACGTAGTAATCGTATTGTCTAATGTACAGCTCTGTGTCCACCCGTGGGCGCTTATTATAAATAAACATATAGGGACATACATACTGATAATAGGTATTGTTATAGGGGCTGTACAGCGCTTTCCCCAAGTGGACGCTTATATAAAGTAAACATATATATACTAGGTTGGATAATCTTATTGTTCAAATGTACAGCGCTGTGTACCAAGTGGCAGCTATAGCAAAACATATATACATAATGATCAATCTGATTGTTATAATGTTACAGCCTGCGTCCCAAGTCGAATAACATCAGTACCACTGTAAACTGTATTATATTACGGGTGTAGTGCACATTAATAATCATTATGTAACTGTATCTGTTATAACGAGCGTACCCATCCGAATACGTACTGTACTATAATTGAAGCGGCTCCAAAGTCTTACTAATAAACTTACAGTAAATCTGTCATGTAATACACTGTCCAATACGTATATATAAAACATATACATCTCTGTAAGTATCTGTTACTATAAGCGGTCCCAAGTGATCTATAATATAACGATACTGTACTGTAAACTTATGGTAACTGTACATAGTGTGTCAGCGCGTATACTAATAACTATACGTAATGGTACCTAACGTATCCTGGTTATAAGTACAGCTTGTCCCAGTGCTGCTATATAAGTAAAATATACAGACGATAAGTATATCTGTATCTGTATCTAATGTACTAGACTGTCCAAGGCGTAATAACTAGACATACTGTACTAGCTATCTGTTAATCTTATCTGTGATGTATGTTAAGCGTGTACTTACAAGTGCGGATAATAATACTTAACGGATGTATAGACTTATATACTAATACTTATATACTGTCTAATATTATTATATACTAATATTGGTTAACATGTGTCTGTATATAGTAATGTAAACGTAACTATACTGTACTGTACTATTACGTCTATCACGGTACTATACTGGACTATACTATACTATTACTTCATGTACTGTACGATACTGTAACTATACTGTCTGACCTATCTATCCTGTACTATACATAACTGTACTATACTATACTGTACCTGTACTATACTGTACTGTCTCTGACTATATAATACTGTATGCTATAACTATACTATACTCGTACCTGTACTATACTGTTACTATATACTCTTACTACGACCTGTACTATTGACCTACTGACTGTACTCTACTGGTACTATACTATACTGTACTATGACTTATCGCAATACTGTACTCTCGTGTACTATACTGTACTGTACGATACTACTGTACTGTATACTATACTGACATCTCTTGATACTGCTGGACT
This sequence comes from Hymenochirus boettgeri, assembly GCA_019447015.1. Lineage (NCBI taxonomy): Eukaryota > Metazoa > Chordata > Amphibia > Anura > Pipidae > Hymenochirus > Hymenochirus boettgeri. The sequence goes on along the minus strand of CM033476.1, from coordinate 106,050,446 downwards.
ATACATATATACTTAGTCTGTACTCTACTATACGATACTGTACTTAGTTACTGTTATACTATACTATACTGTACGCGTACTCAGGTACTTACTATACTCTCAGTACTATACTGTATATCTATACTTACTTACCGTACTTATACTATACTGTACTATCCTACTGTGACTATTACTGACTGTACTATACAGACTGTACGTACTATACTGTACTGTACCTATACTGTACTGTTCTAATGACTACTATACGTACTGACTATACCTCGTACCTGTACTATACTGTACTATACTTACTACTACTCTACTGCTAGCACTATACTGTATGTACTATACTGTACTGTTACTATACTGTACGTACTGTACTATATGTCTTATATACTGTTACTTACTACGATAGTACTTACTATCCTGTAGTCTGTAATTCTGTACTATACTTACTATACTTACGTACTATACTATACTATTACTGTTGTACTGTACTATATACTGTACATAACTATCGTTACTATACTGACTGACTAAACTATACTGTACTGTACTTGTACTGTATAACTAACGATATCTTACTGGATGACTATACTATACTGTACTGTCACTTTAATACTGCTACTTCAGTACTGACTAGTACTCATACTGCTACTGTACTACTATACTGTACTATATGTACTTATATCTATACTGTACTATACTACTCCATCCTGCATGTACGAACAGAATAGATGGAGAGCAACAGTACTGTACAGCGAGCGGTTATAGCTGTATATACTATACTATACTGTTACTACTGTACTATACTGTACTGTACTACTACTATATATAGCTATACTATACTGTACTGTACTATTACTATACTGTTACTATACTATAAACTCAACTGTATTGTACTATACTCTACTGTAACTGTACGTACCTTATACTTACCTTTTCTTCTGTACTCGTACGATGTACTGATACTGTACTTAGTACTATACTGCTACTGTACTATACTGTACTGTACTTTACTGTACTGTACTATCCACACTGAATACTATACTACGTACTATAACTGTACTGTACTATACTTATACTATACTGGTACTATATCGTTATACTAACTATACTGTGACTATAGCTATGTACTATACCTACTGTACTGTACTTACGTATTATCACTGTCTAGACGTATACTATACTGTACTGAATCTAACTGTCATACTCGTACTGTACTTACGTACTGTACTATACTGTACTAGACTACATATAAACGGTACTGTATCTATACATTACTGTAATGACATCACTATTATACGTAGGTACTGATGACTGACTGTAATAAGTTGTACTATTACTATACGCTGTACTTATATTACTGTATTACTACTGTACTGTACTATATGTATTGTACGTCTTACTATGTACTGTACTTACTATACTATACTTATGACGTAAGATACTGTGACGCAGATATGCGGACTGACTGGACTGACTCCTAACTTACTGTACTATACTAATGTACTATACTGGACTGTACTTACTAACATGAATGTTACATTGTACTACTGACTGTACTATAATACTGTATGTATATACTGTACTATACTCTACTGTTACTAGATGTACCTATACGTACTGTACTCTGACTAACTGGTACTGTACTATACTTGTAGAACCTTAATACTATACTATACTGTACTGTACTGGTACTAACTATCTGTACTATACTGTACTGTATGTACATACCAGACTGTACTTAACGTGTATATTAACTGCTACTGTAATATACTGTTACTGTACTATACTATCTGTAACTATACTCTACTGTACTGTACTGTACTATACTTATACTGTACATATACCTACGGTACAATACTATACTGTACTGTTGACTACATCCTATACTGTACTATCTGTACGGTCTGACTATACTATACTGTACTATAATGTATGTACTGTACGTGTACTTACTGTGACTGTACTATACGTATAACCATACTATACTACTATGTACTGTACGGTATAACTATGTACGTATTTACTAGTACTATATTATCGTGCACTGTACTGTAACGTACTTATACTTACTACATGTACGAATACTGTGTCCGGTACATATACTGAACTATACATACTGTACTGTACTGTACTGGTACGGTACTTACTCTACTGTTACCTAATACTGTACTGTACTATACTGTACTATATATACTATACTGTACTATCTGTCCTGTACGTATACTTACTGTACTAACTATACTATATTGTTATCTATACTGATTATCTGATAACTATCGTACTATACGATCTATACGTACTACTATACTTACTGTACTATACTGTACATGTACTATACTGTAGTACTTAATAATGTTACTTACTATACTGTATCCTATACATACGTACAATACTATACTGGTCCTGTCCTATACTATACTGTACTGTACTATAACTATACTATAGTATGTACTGTACTATACTACTTCCATACGTACTTCACCTGTACATACTATACTGTACGTTACATATACTAATGGCTAAGTAACTGCAGGTACTATACTGTACTTACTATATGTACTATACTATTCTATACTGTACTATACTATATTAACTGATTACTATACTATCAGTACTTACTCACTATACTTACTGTAACTTACTTACTATACTGTAACATACTATATACTGTCTATAGGGACTCTGATACTATACTATACTGTACGTACTATACTGTACTTACTATACTGATGACTTACTGTACTATATTACTATACTATACTGTACTATTACTATACTGTATGTACATACTATACATACTGTACTATACTAATACCTGTACTATACGTCTACTGTACTATACTATACTGTATCTGTACTATACGGTACTATACTATACGTCGTACATCTGATATCTATACTGTACTGATACTATACTGTACTGTACTATCTGTACGTATAGACTATACTGTACTATGACCTATACTATACTGGTACAGACGTGTACTGTACGATACATCCTATGGACTGTTACGATACTAGTAAATACTATACTGTAGTCTATACTGTACCCTTTCCCTTTTTTCCACTACTGATTGAAGTCTCCTAATGACAAAATATCTCAATGTACAAACACAAGAAAAATAAACAACACCACAAACTTCAATAATGTTTATCAATCTGTACACATTTATTGACAATGTTATGTGTTTTGTAGCCTTAATTCCACAGAGCTGGTAATATACCAAAATTTATCCATATCAAATTGAATTTAACTTAAAGGAAAAGTAAAGGGATATTACGAGGGTAAGTATGAAACTGGGGAAC
>CM033476.1:105990094-106046981 GCA_019447015.1 Hymenochirus boettgeri | reverse complement strand
TGTACAGCGCTGTGTCCCCAAGTGGCGCTATATAAATAAACATATACGTACATACTGTATAATCTGTATTGTTATAATGTACAGCGCTGTGTATCCAAGTGGCGCTATATAAATAAACATATACATACATACTGTATAATCTGTATTGTTATAATGTACAGCGCTGTGTCCCCAAGTGGCGCTATGCAAATAAACATATACATACATACTGTATAATCTGTATTGTTATAATGTACAGCGCTGCGTCCCCAAGTGGCGCTATATAAACATGTACATACATACTGTATAATCTGTATTGTTATAATGTACAGCGCTGTGTCCCCAAGTGGCGCTATATAAATAAACATATACATACATACTGTATAATCTGTATTGTTATAATGTACAGCGCTGTGTCCCCAAGTGGCGCTATATAAATAAACATATACATACATACTGTATAATCTGTATTGTTATAATGTACAGAACTGTGTACCCAAGTGGCGCTATATAAATAAACATATACATACATACTGTATAATCTGTATTGTTATAATGTACGCGTGTGTACCCACGTGGTGCTATATAAATAAAACATATACATACATACTGTATAATCTGTATTGTGAAAATGTACAGTGGTACCCAGTGGTGCTATATTAAATAAACAATATACATACATACTGTATAATCTGATTGTTATAATGTACACGCGCTGGTCCCCAAGTGGCGCTATATAAATAAACATTATACATACATCTGTATAATCTGTATTGTTATAAGTACAGCGTGTGTACCAAGTGGGTGCTATATAAATATTAAAAACAACTACATACATTGATAATCGGTATTGTTATATGTACGACGCATGTCACCAAGTGGAGCTATATAAATAAACATTATACGTACATACGTGTATAATCTGTATTGTGATAATGTACAGCGCTATGTACCCAAGTGGCGCTATATAAATAAAACATATACATACATACTGTATAATCTGTATTGTTATATGTACAGCGCTATGTCCCAAGTGGCGCTATAGAAAATAAACCTATACATACTACTGTATATCGTATTGTTAAAGTACAGGCTATGTACCCAAGTGGCGCTATATAAAAAACATATAATTTACATACTGTATAATCTGTATTTGATTTATAAGGTACAGCGCTATGTACCCAGTGGCGCTATATAAAAAACATTACATCACATACTGTATAATCTGTATTGTTATAATGTACGGCGCTTGTGTACCCAAGTGGCGCTATATAAATAAACACATATACGTACATACTGTATAATCTGTATTGTTATAATGTACATCGCTGTGTCCCCAAGTGGCGCTATATAAATAAACCTATACCAAATACTTGTATCATCGTATTGTTATAATGTACAGCGATGTGTTCAAAGTGGCGCTATATAAATAAACATATACACAATTATGATAATCTCTATTGTTATAATGTACAGGCGTGTGTGTTCCCCAAGTGGCGCTATATAAATAAACATATACATACATACTGTATAATCGGTATTGTTATAATGTACAGCGCTGTGTCCCCAAGTGGCTCTTTATATAAATTAAAATATATACATACATACTGTATAATCTGTATTGTTATAATGTACAGCGCTGCGTCCCCAAGTGGCGCTATATAACTAAAACATATACATTATCATATGTATAATCTGATTGTTATAATGTACGGCGCTGCGTCCCCAAGGGCGCTATATAAAATAAAACATTAACGTACATACGTATAATCTGTATTGTTATAATGTACGGCGCTGCGTCCCCAAGTGGGCTATATAAATAAACACTATACGTACATACTGTATAATCTGGATTTATAATGTACGGCGCTGTGTACCCAAGTGGGCTTATAAATAAACTTTACACGTACATACTGTATATATCTGTATTGTATAATGTACAGAGCTGTGTCCCAAGGGGCGCTATATAAATAAACATATACATACATACTGTATAATCTGTATTGTTATAATGTACAGCGCTGTGTGTCCCCAAGTGGCGCTATATAATAAACATATACATACATACTGTATAATCTGTATTGTTATAATGTACAGCGCTGTGTCCCCAAGTGGTGGCTATATAAATAAAATATACATACATAATGTATAATGGTATTGTTATATGTACAGCGCTGTGTTCCCAAGTGGCGCTATATAAATAAAAAATATACATACTTACTGTATAATCTGTATTGTTATAATGTACAGCGCTGCGTCCCCAAGTGGCCGCTATATAAATAAACATATACATACATACTCTTAAATCGTATTGTATAATGTACAGCGCTGTGTCCCCAAGTGGCGCTGTATAAATAAACATATACATACATACTGTATAATAGGTATTGTTATAATGTACAGTGCTACATCCCCAAGTGGCGCTATATAAATAAACATATATATACATACTGTATAATCTGTATTGTTATAATGTACAGCGCTGTGTACCCAAGTGGCAACTATTATAATAAAACATATATACATAATGATAATCTGTATTGTTATAATGTACAGCGCTGCGTCCCCAAGTGGCGCTAATAAAAAACATTACATACATACTGTATAATCTGTATGTTATATGTACAGCGCGGTGTCCCAAGTGGCACATATAAATAAAAAATATACATACAACTGTAGAATCTGTATCTGATAATGACGGAGCAGTGTACCAGTGGCGCAGATAATAAAATATACGTACATACTGTATAATTGTATTGTTATAATGTACAGCGCTGTATCCCAAAGTGGCGCTATATTAAATAAACATATAATACATACTGTATAATCTGTATTGTTATAATGTACAGCGCTGTGTCCCCAAGTGGGCGTATATAAATAAAAACATATACATCCTACTGTATAATTGTATTTGTTATAATGTACCAGCGCTGTGTCCCCAAGTGGCGGCTATTATAAATAAAACATATACATGACATACTGTATAATCTGTTTTGAGTATAATGTACAGCGCTGTGTCCCAAGTCGGCGTATATAAATAAACATATACGTAAATGTATAATCTGTATTGTTATAATGTACAGAGCTGTGTCCCAAGTGGCGCTATATAAAATAAAACATATACAGTACATACTGTATAATCTGTATTGTTTATAATGTACAGCGCTGTGTCCCCAAGTGGCGCTATATAAAATAAACATATACATACATACTTGATAAATCTGTATTGTTATAATGTACAGCGTGTGTATCAAGTGGCGCATAATATAAAATAAACATATAAATACATACTGTTAATACTGTATTGTTATAAGTTACAGTGTGTATATAGTAAAAACTGTACTATACTATACTGTACTGTACGTACTCATACTGACTATACTATACTATTACTGTACTGTACGTATACTGTACTATACGTCTGACTATACTCTGATACTATACTATACTGTACTGTTACTATACTGTACTGTACTATACTGTACTGTACTCTTGACTATAAATATACTGTATGTCTATACTGTACTTATACTCTACCTGTACTATACTGTACTATACTACTCTTACTATACCTGACTGTACTATCTGTACTTACTGTACTGTACTACTATACTGTACTATACTATACTGTAACTATGACTATACTGTACTGTTACTTACTGTACTTTACTATACTGTTACTGTATATACTACTATACTGTTACTACTATACTGTACTATACTCTATATACTAGACTTGACTATACTATATACTATACGATACTGTACTTACTATACTGTACTGTACTATAGTGTACTGTCTATACTGTACTATACGCTACTGTACTATACTGTACTTACTTCATGTACTATACTGTAATATACTATAACTATACTATACACGTACTGTTAACTATCTGTACTATACTTACTGTCTTATAATAACTGTACTATACTAACTGTACTGTACTATTACTGTACATACTGTACTGTTACTATACTGACTGTACTATACGTATACTATACTGTACTGTACTATACTGTACTATACTTACTGACTTACAACTGCTATACTATACTGTAATGTATCTACTACTGTACTATTACTTACTGTACTGTACTTACTATATGTACTGTACTATACTGTTACTGTACTATACTGTATTACGTACTATCTATACTATACTGTAGTACTGTAACTATAACTATACTGTACTATACTGTAACTATACTATACTGTATCTATACTATACTATACTGTTGTACTGTACGTAAATATACTGTACTATAAACTATACTGTTACTATACTGTTACTGTACTAATACTATACTGTACTGTACTATACTGTACTGTACTAGTACTGTAACTGTACGATAAGTACCTATACTGTACTGTACTATACTCTACTGTATGCTACTGTTACATACTGTACTTATACTGACTATACTCATACTGACTATCTGTACTGTACTATACTGTACTGTACTATACTGTACTGTACTATACTATACTGTACATTATACTAAATACTCACCATACTATGACTGGTACGGACTAAATAGTGTACATCAAAAAGGCGACTGTAAAGACTAAGTAGTTTTAATATGTACTGTATATACTTACATATGTACTATACTGACTTACTTGTACTATCTGTACTGTACTAGTACTATATACTATACTGTACTGTTAACTGTACTATTACTATACTGACTTACTATACTATACTATACTTATATCTGTACTATACTCGTACTGTACGTACTGTACTTATATTACCGTTTCTATACTGTACTAACTGTACGAACTGTACTGTACTATACTGTACTTTACTATACTGTCTGTACCTATACTGTACTGTCTTACTATTACTATACTGTACTATCACAACGATATACTATACATGTACTGTACTGTACTATACTATACTGTACTATACTATATACTATACTGGTAGTATACTATATACGTTACTGTACTATACTATTACTGTGACTATAGCATACTACTACTGTACTGTACTATACTCTACTGCTACTACTGTCGTATTATACTCTCTATACTGTAATGTACTATACATGTACGATACTGTACTACTATACTATACTGTACTATACTGTACTGTACTATACTGCTACTGTACTATACTGTACTGTACTACTACTTACTATGTATGACTTACTATTACTTATAACGTACTACTTACGTGCGTACTGTACTACTGTACTATGTAATAATGTACTATGTACTATACGACTGTACTGTACTATACTGTAATCTACCTACTGTACTGTACTATAATGTACTCTGTACGATACTGTACCTATACGTATACTGTACTATACTATACTATACTGTCTGTACTGTACGGTACTAACGTACTGATGACTACTACATTACTATACTGTACGACTACTGTGACTGCTCTCTTATATACTGTACTGTACTATACTATACTACTGACTATACTGGACTGTACTTACTTCATACTGGAATGTATCGATACTGTACTACTACTGTAACGTACTATATATACTGTATATTGTATACTAATGTACTATACTGTACTCTTACTGAATGTACCTATACTGTACTGTACTTACTGTACTATACTGTACTGATACTATACTTGTAACTTAATTATGTACATACTATACTATACTGTACTACTTGTACTAACTATACTGTACTTACGTACGTATACTGTACATACCATACTTACTTACTGTAATATTACTGCTACTGTATATACTGTATAATGTACTATACTATACTGCTGTACTATACTCTACTGTACTTACTGTGTACTATACTTATACTGTACATATACTGTACGTACAATACATACTGTACTGTTTATACATCTATACTGTACTATACTGTACGTACTACTATACTATACTGTACTATAACTGATATGTACTGATACTATACTATACTGTAACTACTATACGATACCTATACTATACTATACTGTAGTACTGTACGGTATTATACTACTTACGTATACTTACTATATGTACTACGCACTGTACTGTAACGTACTGTATACTATACGTACTGTACTAATACTGTGATCTGTATCATACTGTAACCTATACTATACTGTACTGTACTGTACTGTACTGTACTTACTATATGTTACTAATACTGTATGTACTTATACTGTACTTATACTATACTATACTAGTACTAATACTGTACTGTACCGTATATACTTACTGTACTAGACATACTGATATGTACTATACTATACTGTACTAGTACTATACTATACTATACTGTACTATACTGTATCTATACTGTACTATACTTACTATGTAACTATACTGTACGTACTATAATATACTGTTACGTTACTATACTGTACTATACTATACTGTACTATACTATACTGTACTATACTATACTATACTGTACTGTACTATACTATACTGTACTATACTGTACTGTACTATACTGTACTATACTGTACTATACTATACTGTACTATACTATACTGTACTATACTATACTATACTGTACTGTACTATACTATACTGTACTATACTATACTGTATAAAGTAGCAGCACAGAGGGGAAGACGGGGTTTTCGTTCGAACTTCCTCGGTTAGATGGATAAGTAAGTGACGGTTACTTCAATCACGAAAAAGTTTAGTTCAGCGGTATTGACTTCGTATTCAAAATTTACTATACAAAGAATAATACACTGGGCGCCATCAGGCAGATCTGTGTTTTTAGATTTGTGGTGGGACTATGGCTCATAGATCCTTGTAAACACATGCAGCACATGTAATCAGGTAAATCGGCATTATTATGATGATTTTGTAATAATCCAACAAGTAAAATAAGGTTCATATGTAACTACTGATTCCATCACTGGGATATTTCAATCACAGCTCCCTTCCATGGGTGTTTGTTATACATGTCAGGAAAAAAACCCCATAGCGAGATACATGGACCCTATGGATAAATGTCACTGCTCAGTGAGGGAGAAGTTCAGGGAGGTGATTGAAGGAGCGACCTGAGAGATGAACCAAACCTTCCTACCCACATCTGTGTTTTAATATTTTTTCTATTAAATTCCCCTCTTGGAGCTGGGCCCCTTATATAAACCTCCAGGCTATGTCACTGGATTACAGAGACATCACGATCTCTCCAGGGAGTGCCTAATAAGGAACACAGACATTTCTTTAATCACCTTTAAATAATATATTATTATTTTTTTAATGAGGGAAGACTTAACTGCAGATAAAGCCCTACTTAAAGGAAACACCATATTTAAACAGTTGGTAAATCACGATAGACAATTCCTCATTGCACTGATCTTTCATGATGTTGTCCATACTTATATATTATATTTATTTATTGTCCACCCGTAAGCCTGTTTGTATTCTAATATTGTACAGTGCTAACATCCCAAGTGTGGACGTATATAATTAAACATAAACGATAATACATAATTGTGAAATCTTGTTATTGTTATAATGTACGCGCTGTGTCCCAAAGTGGCCGTGATATAAACAGATAACATACATACTGTTAATCCGGGATTGTTAATTGTACAGCGCTGTGTTTACCAAGTGGCGCTAATATTTATAAAAACATATACATACATACTGTTATTAATCTGTATTGTGTTATAATATACAGAGCTGCGTACCCAAGTGGCGCTATATAAATTCTTTAAACATATACAAATGACTGTATAATCTGTATTGATTATAATGTACAGCGCTGTGTCCCCAAACAGTTGGCGCTATATAAATAAACATATACATACATACTGTATTAATCGTATTGTTTATAATGTACAGCGCTGTGTATCCAAGTGGCCGCTATATAAAATTAAAACATATACATACATACTGTATAATCGTATTTGTATAATTGTACAGCGCTGTGTTACCAAGGGCTGGCTTCTACATAAAAACATATACATTACATTTTACTGTTATAATCTGTATTGTTATAGATGTACAGCGCGTGTTCCCCAAGTGGCGCTAGATATAAATATAAAAAATATAAATACATACTGTAAATCTGTATTTGTTCTAATTGTACAAGCGCTGGTCCCCATAGTGGTGCTATATAAATAAACCAATATACCATACCAAATGTCTAATATGATGGTATAATGTACAGCGCTGTGTCCCAAAGTGGCGCTAATAAAATAAATAAACATATCATACATATATGTATAAATCTGTATTGTTATAATGTACAGAGCTGTGTCCCCCAAGTGCCGCGTTATATAAATATAACGATCACATCACTGTGTATAATCGTATGTTATAATGTACAGCGCTGTGTCCCCAAGTGGCGCGTATATAAATAAAACATATACATACATACTGTAGTAAATGCTGTTGTTAAGGTAACAGCGCTGGTACCCAAGTGGCGCTATATAATTATAGAAAAATATAATCATTACTGTATAATCTGTATTGTTTATAATGGCAGCGCGTGTCCCCAACGGCGCGCTTATAAATAAAACTATATACATACATACGTATAATCTGTATTAGAAATGTACAGCGCTGTGTATCCCAAGTGCGATGCAATATATAAAATAAACCTATACCATACATACTGTATAATCCGTATTGTTTTATAATGTACAGCGTGGTCCCCAATGGCGACTATAAATAAAACAGAACCATCATCTGATATCTGTTATTTTTGTTAATACTGTACAGCGCTGTGTCCCCAATGTGTGGCGTGCGCATATATAATCAATTACACCATTACATACATCATCTGTATAATCTGTTTGTTATTATAATGTACGACGCGTGTCCCAAGTGAGCTATATAAATAAAATATATAAACTGTATAACGTAGTTATATACTGTAGGTGTGGCCAAGTGGGCTATATTATAAAGTATAATGACAATGTCTGTCATTGTTTAGCTCAGGGTGTGTCCCCAGTCTGCTATATAAAATAAACATTATACATACATACTGTATTAATCGTGTTATTGTTATAATGTACAGACGCTGATGTCCCAAGTGGCGCTTTTTATAATATTAAATAATACATTATATTAACATTAAACATTAACTGTATAATAGTATGTTATAATGTACAGAGCTTGTACCCAAGTGGAGCATATAAAATAATATTAAACTAATAAACATTTACATACAGGATATCTGATTTTTATAATGTTACGCGTATGTACCCACGTTGGCGCTATATAAATAAAACATATACATAACAACTGATAATCTGTATTGTGAGTAATGTAAGGGACTGTGTACCCAAGTGGTGCTATATTAAATAAACATATACGTCACTTACTGTATAATCTGATTGTTATAATTGTACAGCGCGCTCGTCCCCCCACAAGTGGCGCTATATATATTTAAACATTAATAACATACATACAAATCTGTTAATCTGTATTGTTATAATTGTACAGCGAATGTGTATCACCAAGTGGGCTATATCTTTAAATTAAACAAAACTACACACATCTGTATAATCTGCTATTGTTAGTATTGGTAACGGACTGTCTGTTCCACCAAGTGGAGCTATATAAATAAACTTATACAGTAATACTGTATTTAACTATTATGGTATAATGTACAGCGCATGTACCCCAATGTGGCGCTATATAAATAAAACATATACATAACATACTGTATAATCTGTATTGTTTATGTACACGGCGCTATGTACCCACACAGTGGCGCGCGTATATAGAAAATAAACTATACAATACTTACTTGTGATCATCGTATTGTTAAATGTACAGGCGCTGGTACCCAAGTGGCGCTATATAAAAAACATATACGATTCGTACTACGTATAATCTTGCTTGTGATTGTAGAGCGTCGTCCGGCTATAGACAGTGGCGCTATATAAATAAACCTATACACATTACTGTATAATCTGTATTTTATAATGTACGGCGCTTGTTGTACCCAAGTGGAGCAATACAAAAACACATATGACGTACATATGTATATAGTGTATTGTTATAATGTACACGAGCTGTGTCCCCAAGTGGCGCTATATAAATAACTATACCACCAACATATGTATATCGTATTGTTATAATGGTACAGCGTGTGTAATGGCTAACTACCTTATGAATCTATGTATATGTCAGCTGGTGGCCCTAATATGACATCATATAAAATAAACATATACTACTACATTACTGTATAATCTGTATTGTTATAATGTACAGCGCTGTGTCCCCAAGGTGTTGCTGTTGTATATAAATAAAATATACAACATTGTATAATTGTATTGTTATCAAATGTACAGCCATGCGTACCCAAGTGGCGCTATATAAATAAAACATTTATACATACATATACGTATGAATCTGATTGTTATCAGTCGCGCTGCGTGCCCCCAAGGCGCTTCGATATATTAAAATAGAAACATATACTACATACTGTACTTAATCCCTGTATTGTGGTATAATGTACGGCGCTGTGTCCCCAAAGTTGGGCTGTAAAATAAACTATATAAGTACATACTGTATAATCTAGGTGATTATGTATAATGTACGAGTCGCTGTGTAACTCCCCAAGTGGAGCTATTAAACTAAACTATTACTACATCATGTATAATCTGTATTGTTAACTGTACAGAGCTGTGTCCCCAAGTGGGGCGCTAATAATAATAAATACATTACATTACTGTTATAATCTGTATTGTTATATGTACACGCGTGCGTCCCCAAGTGGCGCGATATAAATAAACATATACAAACATACTGTATAATCTGCTATTGTTATAATGTACAGCGCTTGTGTCCCCAAGTGGGGCCTTTATATAAATAAAAACATATCAGTACAACTGTATGAATCGTATTGTGATATGTACAGGCGCTGTGTTCACCAAGGGCGCTATATAAAATAAAAATATACATACGAATACTGTATAATCTGTATTGTTTATTAATGTACAGCCTGCGTCCCAAAGTGGCGGCTATATAATATAAACATATACTATACCATCATACTGGAAATGTATTGTATATAATGTAACAGCCCCTGTGTCCAAAGTGCGGCGCGTATATAAATTAAACATATACTACATACGTATAATGTATTGTTCATAATGTACCCAGCGCTACATCCAGCCAAGTGGGCCTAATAAATAACATATATATACATGGTCATGCGACAATCTGTACTTGTATAAGTACAGCGCTGTTGTTCCCAAGATGGCAGGGCTATCTACTAAAAAATAAACATATCTACATAATGATAATCTGATTGTTATAATGTACAGACGCCCTGCTTGTCTCAACAAGTGGCGCTATATAAAATTAATAAACATTACACATTACTACTGTATAATCTGTATTGTATAATGTACAGCGCGTGTGTCCCAAGTGGCACTATAATTAAAAAATATACATACATACTTGATAATCTGTATTGTTATATATGTACGGAGCAGTGTGACTCCAAGTGGCGCAGATAATAAAATAAACTATACATGCATACTGATATAATCTGTATTGTTTATAATGTACAGCTGCTGTTACATAGGCCAAAGTGGACGTCTATTACTTACGTACTGTACTATACTATGATAATACTATACTGTATCTGTTATTTCTATACTGTACCTTATACTGTACGTATCTATACTATACTGACATATACTATACTGTACTGACTATCTGTATGTACTATACTTACTGTACTATCTATACGATCTGACGCTCTATACTGTATATACTCTACTGTACTATAATTACTATACTATACTATACTATACTGGTACTGACTATACTTGTACTCTATAACTGTACTGATTCCTATGGTTATAACTATACGTATATTATCTATACTATACTGTACATACTATACGTACGTACTTCTTACTGTACTGTGTACTATCGTGTACCCTGTAATATACTATACTTAACTTACTGTACTATACTCTTATCTATGTACTATTACTGTTACTATACTATACCATACAATACTATACTGTACTATACTATTACTTTAACTTCATATTGTACTGTAATAACTTATTACAATGCGTACTATTAATTACTCTATAATCTAACTTGTAATATTACATGACTATTACGATAACTATACTATACAGTACTGTACTTAAGTACTATACTGACTGTACTATACTATACTGTACATACTACTATAACTATACTGTACTATACTATACTGTACTGTACATACTGTACTGTTACTATACTGTACTGTACTTACTATACTATACTGTAATGTACTATACTGTACTACTTATACTCTACTGTACTGTACATTACTCTATGATATACTGTACTTACTACTACTGACTATACTGTTGTGTAACCCCCCTGTACTTACTGTACTATACTGTACAATATACTGTACTGTACTATACTTACTGTACTATACTTACTATACTGTATGTACTGGACTATACTATACTGTACCTATACTGATACATATATACTGTACTGTACTATACTATACTGTACTGTACTGTATCATACTTACTATACTACTGTACATACGTACTATACTGTAGCTATACTGTATATACTTACTGTACTATATACTATACTGTACTGTACTGATACTGTACTGTACTATACTGTACTATACTATGTACTATACTATCTGTACTGTACCTATACTGCTACGGTACTGTACTATACTGTACTATACTGTACTATACTTTACTGTACTATACTGTACATGTATATACTCTGACTTAACTGGCTGTACTATACGATACTGTACTTACTATACTGTTATTTTTTACTGTTTTTTTGTCTATACTGTACTGTACTGTACTATACTATACTGTACTATACTATACTATACGTGTACTGTACTATAATGTACTGTACTATCTCTATTACTATACTACTCTACTGTACTTACTATACTATACGGTATATATATATGCTATACTATACTGTAACTGTACTATACTTACTGTACTGTACTGTACTATACTTACTGTACTACTTGTACTTATACTGTACTACTACTGTACTGTACATACTGTACTTACGCTATACGTACTATACTGTACTTCTACTTGTACTGTACTATTCTATACTGTACTATACATACTATACCGGATGTACTGTACTTATACTATCACTACTATACTAGTACTATTACTGTAATATACTATACTGTACTGTTAAGTACTACTGTACTATACTATACTACTACTTACTGTTACTATACTACTCGTACTGTACTGTACTTACTGTATTTATACGCTTCTGACTGTAAGGCTACTATACTGTTACTACTTACTGTACCATTACTATTACTGTACTATTACTGTTACTGTACTATATACTGATACTGTACTATACTGTACTATACCTATACTATACTGACTGATACTGTACTGTACCTAGATACTCTACTGTACGATTACTCTATACGATACTATACGTACTATACATATACTATACTGTACTGTAATCTTACTGATTACTATACATGCTACTAGACTATACTGTACTGTACTGTACTATACTGTACTATACTATCTATGTACTGTACTTATACTGTACTTATTACTTATAGTGTACTATACTATACTGTACTATGTACTACTGTACTATAATGTACTGTACTGTACATACGTATACTGTAATACTAGTACTTACTGTACTGTACTATACTGTACTGTGTACTATACTGTACTGTACTATACTTACATACTATACTGTGTACTGTACATAGACTTATACTGTACTACTATACTGCTACTATACTGTACTGTACTGTACTATACTATACGTCTACTGTACTTACTGTACTTACGGTTACTGTACTATACTGTACTATACTTACTGTACTGATACTGTACTATACTGTCGTACTGTACTATACTGTACTGTACTCTACTACTATACTATACTATATGTACTAGTACTGTACTATCTATACGCTACTTACTGTACTGTACTTGTACTATACTCATTACTGTACTATACTGTACTATACTGTACTGTACATACTGGTATACTGTACTATACTATACTGTACTATACTTACTTCTGTAGTACTTACTCTATACTATACTGTACTATACTTACTTGTACAATACGATACGTACTGTTACTATATTACTGTACTATACTGTACGTACTGTAATTACTATACTGTACTATACTGTACTGTACTTACGGTACTATACGACTGTACTACTAAACATACTAATACGTACTGTACTTTACTGTACTTATACGATACTGTACGTATACTGTACTATATATTATACGAATTTGTACTGTACTGTACTATACTTTATACCATACTGTACTACTACTACTGTACTGTACTACTATACTGAACTATACTATACTGTACTGTACTGTTACGTACTGTACTGTAATATACTGTACTAATACTGTACTGCTTACTATATTACTGTACTATACTATACTATACTGATACTATACTGTAGCTTTACTATACCTATACTGTACTATAGTAAGACTATACTGTACTATTACTATACTGTTTACTATTATACTATACTATACTATACTATACTACTGTCTATGACTGTACTATAGCTACTACTATACTGTACTGACTATTACTTATACTGTATGATTACATACTGTACTGTATTATACTGTACTATACTATACTTACTGTACTAATACTTATACTGTATGTACTATACTATACTATACTGTACGTAACTGTACTACTATAATGTACATACAATACTACTGTACATACATACTGTATTTAAACTTGTACTATACTATACTGTACGTACTATACTGTACTATTACTATACTTTGTACGTTATCTATCTCTATACTGTACTATACTATACTGTACTATTACTGAACTATACCTATATATTAACTGTACTACTACTACTATACTGTACTATACTTACTGTACTTGTACTATACTGTAGACTATACTATACTGTACCTGTACTATAAGCCTTGCACTGCATATTCCAATGAGGCTTACCCCAATTCTTGTACAGAGGGAGAAAGTACATTTTTTCCTTTCCCCATCCCCTTAGAATCCTACCTTTCTTCTTTTGTATAACAAGAAAGACCCATGCTGCTCTGGCTGTTGCCCGCACGCCTGGCCTGCCTGCGACCTTTAGAGTTTGTTAATACCTTTCCAACAGGGATTCACTTACACAGAGCCATTTGTGTATAATTAGCACAAGTATTTTTATAAGTCCAAAATGCATCAAACCATTACATTTATCAACAGTTGATTTCATCTGTCCTACGTATCAGGCCTAATGTGACCATCTATCTAGAGCCCCCTGTACACGATTCACATCACCTCTTAATTTTTTATGGGCGAATATGTACAAAATTTCTGTCGTCAGCAAACACGGAAACCTGCTGACAATACCACCCACTTCCAAATCATTAATAAATATATTAAATAGAAGCGGACCCCCAACACAGAACCCTTAGTAATGTGTACTGCTGTCTGTGCCACGATCTGTCTGTCCCTTCAACGTCTGTCTGTCCTCACTCTGTCTGTCCTCACTCTGTCTGTCCTCCCTCTCTGTCCTCACTCTGGTCTGTCCCTCACCCTGTCTGTCCTCACTCTGGCCCTGTCCTCACTCTCTTCCTCACTCTGTCCCTTGTCCATCACTCTGTCGGTCCTCACTCTGTCTGTCCTCACTCTGGATCTGTCTGTCCGCGACTCGGTCGGTCCTCACGCTAGTCTGCCCTCACGTCCCTGTCTTGTCTCAAATCTTGTCGGTCCTCCACTCTGTCTGCCTGTCCCTCACTTCTTCCTGTCCTCACTCTTGTAATTTTTCTGAATCATCTGTCCTCACATCTGTCCCTCTGAGTGTACCCCAGGGCGACGAGTGCTGCCGCTTCCGACAGTCGAACGGTTCTTGTTACATTTACCCTACAACCCTAAATCCCTAGCATCAGTGGTCAGGGTGACGATCGCTGGTCAGGTTAGCATTAAAATGATGCACATTGTTGCGTGTAGCATGGCCGGTGGCATTGTGAGTTCATTATCAGTGGGATGTGACCTGATTACTTGAGTTGAACACTTGCTGACTTAACCTACACTCAACCTATATATCACTACTATATTACTTATTTGACTACCTGTCTTATTATTTTGCTAATCAATGTTGGTGTTAATATAGGTGACTAGGGAGTCCTCACGATGCCTGTCCTGTTATTCCGCCTCATCGTATAGATCGGTAATCGTACTGAATTGTAAGCTGTAGTTCGTTCTGCAGCTAAGATCTTGCAAGTGGAAGGTGTTTTTTAATCTTTCTTGTATAAAATTGTGCTTCTGCCTTCACCTTACATGGGTTGCCGCTCACTTGTATGGGTCTTCCCCTTGCTCTCATTAGGACCAGCCAGGGCCAGTCCTCTCCCATGATGCAGAGTGAGCCAGAGGCGGCAGGCAGTGCTGCATAAAGAAAAACAACGAGTATCGTGAACCACATGCCCAAGAAATGATATCGCAAACAAACCCTCCCAAGAAGTTCCATTCCACTTTGTTCGGGCTCCTGATCTTTTCCATCCGCCAGACGAGTAAGAACGACCAAGGCTATCTTTTATTATTTTGTCGAACGCCAAGTCACCTGTGGGGCAATAGTAAACCGAGTTTACACTGGGCAGTGTGCCTATGATGTAATCCAGGCAACTCTGTCTCTGTGGGACTATTGTACTCAGTCACACTTGGGCACTGATATTTACCAGTCACCTGGGCACTGGATATTTCCCAGTCACCCTGTTGTGCACTATAAATATGTACCAAGTCCCATGTGGGCACTATGATATGTCCCGTCACACACTGGTGGGCAACTATGATATGACCGTCACACTGTGGGCACTATGTATGTACCGTCACAGTGGGGCACTATGATATGTCCCTAGTCACCTGTGGGCACTATGAATATGTACCCCAGTCACACTGTTGGGCAACTATATATTACCATCATAACTATGGGCACTATGATATGTAACCAGTCCAACACTGTTGGCACTATGTTGTACGCCGTCCCCACTGGGGGCACTATAACCGTGTACCATTCACACAACTGTGGGCAACTATGATATGTAAAACCAGTCACACGGTGGGCAACTAGTGTAGTGTACCAGTCACACTGTGGGCAACTATGAATAATGTCCATCCACACTGTGGCACTTGAATATTACCAGGTCACACTGTTTGGCACGTACTGAATATGTACCAGATCACCGCTGGGGCACTATGATATGTACCAGTCACACTGTGGCACTGATACATCATGTGCCGAGTCACAGCTGTTGGTCACTATAAAATATGTACGCAGTCACACCTGTGGGCACTATGATACAGTATGTGCCATCACTATAGTTCTAATCCTTTACAAGGAATTGGGGTTGTTTGGCCCTTTACTCTTATAGGCTGTTATAAGATACACATGTTATACTTTATTTTTAAAGCACATCCAGGAAAATTTCAATAAAAGTTCTTATCGTAAAACGGTGCTAATTTCCCCCCAACCCATAATGTTTAGCTTTCCAATGTTAAATAACCTCGATTGGTTGGGCTAAATTAAGCACCATTTTTTTAAAACAATAAGAACTTTATGGAATCCCTGATCCGTCTTTAAAAGTAGTTTCGATCTTAGATCGGGGAATTCGCATTTAAATCTCTTTCTTATCCACATATAAAAATCTCATTTAACTTAAAGTTATTTTTCGGTGACAACAATTCTTGTTTTTATTAATAGCTTCTGGTCTCTTTATTTTATCGTATTTTCCAACGTCTCGGCTATAATATTTTCTTTTATTTTCATTTAGTATTATAAACCTTTAACTTACTCAGAACGTTCAGTTGGGTTTTGTTCTAAGATATAAACCACAAATCATTCTAGTTCTCTTCCTTCTCAGCCAGACAAATCAATTAAACGTTACTGCAGTCGGCATTCCCTGGTGGTGCAGAGCATTTTAATCTGGCATGGGAATATATGGAGGCCTGGATCATAGAGGATGTGCCCTGGTAGCCATATATGGAGCTGGAGTGTGAGATGGCCCTGTGCCATAATGGAGCTGGAGTGTAGAGGATGTGCCCTGTGCCGTAATATGGAGGCTTGGATTGTAGAGGATGTGCCCTGTGCCATATCTGGAGGCTGGAGTGTAGAGAATGTGCCCTTGGGGCCGTATGGAGGCTGGAGTGTAGGGATGTGCCCTTTGCCTAATATGGAGGCTGGAGTGTAGAGGATGCGTCCCTGTGCCATATATGGCGCTGGGAGTGTAGAGGATGTTGCCATGTTCCATATATGAGGCTGGCGTGTAGAGATGCGCCCGGTGCCATATATGGAGGCTGGAGTGTAGAGGATGTCCCTGTTCCATATATGGAGGCTGGAGTGTCGAGGTTGGGCGCCCTGTGCATATATGGGCTGGAGTAGTCGAGGATGTGTCCTGTGCCATATCTGGAGGCCTGGAGTGTAGAAGGAATGCAGCCCTGTGCCATATATGGAGCTGATTGGTAGGGATGTGCCCTTGCCATATATGGAGGCTGGAGCGTAGAGGATTGTGCCCTGTGACATATTGGAGGCTGAGTGTAGAAGGATGTGCCCTGTGACATATATAGGCTCTGGAGTGTAGAGTATGCTCCCTGTGACATATATGGAGGCGTGGAGTTGTATAGGATGCGCCCTTGCCATATATGGATGCTGGATGTTTAGATATGCGCCCTGTGACCGACTGGTTATTATATGGCTTATAAGGTGCTAGAGGGGCGCCTGGAATATTTACCAGAATTTATATTTCTACAAAAAAAACACTACAAAACCCGTGGCCCCGTGATATTGATCATAGTTTTTATCTTCTAGAGTTTTATTGACATTTTAAATAAACAACTTTTTATTGCCCCTTTTACCTGTTGGTTCCTCAGGCTGTATATGAAAGGTTAAGGAGAGGAGTGAGTGTTGATTATATCAGAGACAGGGGGGCTGTCCTCCTCCATAGAGTCCACCTGAGTGTGGTGGAACATAGGTAACGAAAACCGTCCCAAAGTAAAGTCCTACTGAGGTCAGCTAGGAAGGAGCAGTAGGAAAGAGGGTCTGGTAGCTTGCAAGAAGGAATGGAGGCAATACCGTCCTTAAGGAGTACCATAGGATATCAGAAATAATAAATAAAGGGTCCTGTACCACAAACCCGGCCTCTGTGAATATCAAGACCGCTCCTAACTAGCCTGGTAGACTCCAAAGCTCGGTCACTAAGGAGGAACGGTCACAGAAATGTTCAGAATCCTTTTGAATGATGCAATAAATAATGAGGAATTTAGAATGTGTGAAGTCATAGCATGGAAAGCGTGACTGGCCAACGAGGGGACTTAAACACAAGCAAGTCTTTGTCATTCATGAGGACAGATTATCTCAGAGGGTTGCTGATGGCTACAAGAACTCAATAGCCATGTGGTCCAACACCAGCAGCTCCATAATGGCTGTGGATATAAGAAGAAAAGTTGATTCATACATCCTTTTAACTAGGATGGTTTTCAATTCCGAGAGGAGATGGAACCAACATGACGGGACGTAGATGACCTAAAACAGATATCTTAGAAGGAAAGGTTCCCCAGAACAATACTTGGGGTCTGAAGACCATGTGTCATGGTAAATCAATGAGATTCACAAGGTTGCGGCGGGAGTACGGTTGAGCCAGTAAAGGGTAAAGAACAGACAAATCAGAGGGACCGGGGGTGGTTGGTCCAGGATTCTGTGTCAAACCCAAATAAGGATAAATTCAATGACAAACGATATATTTACCCATGATAATCTTGAACCATATTCTGTAATTTCCTAAACGAGAGGACGAACCAAAAAACTCATTTACTTTAAAAAGCAGACACATGTGTTTTCTTACCCGTACCTAACACTCCTTATATAGAATATAACCCAAACATATAATCTACCATCAAACATCAAACAATATTCAATAAGCATATGATGATCATATTATCATTTTAATTCGCATTTGCATAATGCATAGCACAGCAGGTTATATAAAGTGGTACCTCATATACTTTTTTATAATCAGAAGGTGTCAATGACTTGGAGTAGATTCATCTATCCAACTTCAACATCAACTCCCGATCACACCATTTCTCCTTGGGGGGGTTAACCTGGACCAGTAGGATTATAGTATAATTTGCATTTATAAGTCTTCCAGTCCAAATGGGGATTCTAATGGTTAAGTTGGGTTTACCACATTTAACTAACTAACTTTCAGGGTTAGTGTTCAATAAACGTTTCTTTCTTCTATTTACGGAATTGGAAAGTAACAAAGTATTTTTAAGAGGTTCCTGTGCATCTGTACAGTAATCCGTCACACATTACGGGGGTGGGGACAGTGTTATAACTCTGCAAGTATCCTGCATTCCGTGTTCTTCATTACCTGAATCGATTGAGCCACTTAACATCCATCCAATACGCCTGTCTAGATTGTCCTGAGTGATTCAGCTCAATGTCAGCAATGTGAACCGGTATGGACACGCTTCAATTCTTATACCAAGCTCAACAAGCCCTGGATTCATAAAGCTTTTTCCTGTCCCCAAGGACTAATTTAGAATGCAGGCATTGCCAGTATGGAGAGGACTCATTTATTTTGCTCTGTATCAAGGGGCTTTTAGAAAACAAAGGTAACTTGCATCTGTCAGAGTTTTAAAAGTTCCATTTAAATTGAAAGAGAGTTCAGTTTATCTCAACTGGACAATGGTTACATTCGTTGTATTTGACCTGAAAACTGCAGGAGTCATAATTGCATTAATATACATTTGATGTAACTATCCTTTAATTAGAAATAGTCCTCAATGAGTCAGGGTATAAGGACAAGTTGAAGAAATTATTATGTAGAATTTTTGACCCTCCCCCCACCCCTGCTTACATTTCAATGTAGGGGGAGCGGAGCGTTGTAGTTTTTTACCAAAGCCTTAAATATAACAGTTTTTGATTTAGAAACTTTGATCTGATTTTGATCTGTTATCTACTTACAGATATAAGTGGTCAGCAAGGGGGGCAGCCATATCCCCTGTCTATGCTCTGGATATTCTCTATGCATAAATAGTAGTTAGTATTTGAGGGTTGAATAAGACACACGATTCATCCATCTAACCCCTCTAGCAATTTCCTCATTTTCCTGCCTAACTTGATCCGAGGAAGGCAAAACCTTACCAAATTTAGAAGGTGGAAAAATTCCCCTTGCCTGACTCACCTTCCCGGATCACTCTACTTTATGTTATCAATCCAGTACTTGAACTTCCTTGTTGCAGAAACCCTTCAGCTTTTATTACGTGTCCCCTCTGACATGTTCTATTGGTGAACAATGCCGCCCCCGATAGTTTTTTATGGCACCTCTTAATGTATTTTATACACATTAAATCATATCCCCCACCAAGCGCCTTTGTCTATCCATAATAATATGAGTATTAGTATATGTATATCCCTAAAATATGATTATTATTATATGTAACTCCCTATATATATGATTATATTATATTTATATCCGCATCTAATATGATTATTATTATAGTATAATCCCTATATAAAATAAATATGATTATTATTATATGTATATCCCTTATATATGATGATTATTTTATATGTATACTATAATATAATATGATTATTAATATAATATGTATATCCCTATATAATATGAATATTCTTATTATATGTCTATCTATATATAATATGATTATTATTATGATTGTTATATCCCTATATAATATGAATATTATTATTATATTTATATCTATATATAATATGATTATTATATCATATGTATAATCCCTATTAATATTCTTATATATAATGTACATCCCTATATATATACTATTATTATTATATGTATATCTAATTATATTGATTATTATCATAATGTATGATCTATATATAATATGATATTTTATATGTATATCCCTATATAATATATTATTATATTATATGTTCTCCCTATATAATATATGAATTATTATTATAGTATATCTATATATAATATGATTATTATCAAATATTTATAATTCCTTTATAATATGATTATTATTATATATGTATATCCCTATAAATATGATATTATTATTATATGTTATCCCTATATAATATGAATATTCATTCATTCATCTGTTCTCTATCATTCCTATGTAATTTTATTATCTTGTATTCTATATCTACTATGATTATTATTATGTATATCCCTTATATAATAATCTGAATTATTCTTATTATCATGTATATCTATATATATCTGATTATTCATTATATGTTATATCCTATATAATATGATATTTATTATTATATGTATAATCTTAATATATATTTATTATTATTAGAGTATACTATATATACTATGATTATATCTCTACATATAATCATTTAGTAATCCGTAGAGCCCTCCCTTTGTGAATTTGTTTTTTATATGTTTCCCACTGGAATGGGATCCGGGTTGACATGAACCCTGATCCGCACGGAACCACTCAGTTCAAAATCCGAAAGATCCGTCCGAACCGATCCTTCCGGATTTTAGGACTTTTCAGAAGGTATTTTCGATAATTTCGAAAGTAGCCTCGAATGTTTAAAAAATTATCGAAAATAATGGTCTTCCGATGGTATTTTCAATAATTATCCGACAAAAGATTCCGTTTCAGATTTTCGGATCTTCTGTTTTCACAGATCCGGAAATCCGCAACGAAACAAAACTACTAAGTTTTTCGGCGCATCTCTTGTTCCACCACTTCCGGCCACTTCCATGACGAACCACCTATCCTTGGATGACTGAGGTATTTCCTGGACTAATAACCACTAGCCGTTTCTGCATGGAAGCTACAGTACCCCCTATTTTAGATTTTTCCCAAGAAATAACTCCTTACTTTTTGTAAATTAACCGGTAAGAGCTTTTCTATAAGTGGCCTCGTTGGAGGAGGGGGGTGGTGGTTTTGGAGGAAAGACTGCAACTAAGGGGGGGGGGCAGTGTTTTAAATACTTTTAACTGGTGGTGCGCAGGAGTCGGGCAAGGTTTGGTGATGTAGCTTGAATTAATAAGGGAGCTGGATGCTGTGGATGGTGTTTATTATATCAATCCTTTTAATTCAATATATCTCTATTTTATTTGATTTACCGGGTTATTTAATAAAAGTTTCTTATTGTTAAAAAAGATCTAAATTTGCCTCAACCAATCAGATGTTAGCTTTCAAGTTAAATAAGATCTGTACCTTTGGTTGGGCAAATTAGCACCATTTTAACAATACAAATTTTATTAAGTAGTTTAACGACATACTAATCAACATGCTATCACCATGGATATTCACATATAATTGTTTATTACAGTTCCCATTTTATTATTGATATTGCACTTTACATGTGTATGTTTGCACTAATTAAAGGCAAGGACTCCACGCACATGCATGAGGTGGCATCACCACAAACTTGGTTTCTGATGTGTCAGCGACAAATGAACCTGTACACATGGTTGGTTTGTTTTGTTTTAATTAAAAAATACGTCATGTAGACTTCTGCGTTCCATTGAACCAATTTCGGTAAATTGGATCTAGACCATGTTTAACTCTACTCTATATGATCGAAGAGACAGGGTGGAGGTTTTTCATATGGAAGAGCCCATATCGATTCTTTTCATTATTGAGAAGTTTATAATCTTCCTTTTGAACTTTTCCATTCAACCTCAAATCTTTTTTTTTTTGATAAAAATGGAAATTTCTTTTTATTTCCATGTAAGCTACTCTTTAAAGGAACACTAAACTTATCGCACGATACATTTGAGGTTTCCGAACGATACATTTGAGGTTACCGAACGATACATTTGAGGGTTACGAACGATACATTTGAGGGTTACTGAACGATACATTTGAGGGTTACTGAACAATACATTGAGGTTCTCCGAACGATACATTTGAGGGTACTGAACGATACTTGAGGGGTTATCCGAACGATCCTTTGAGGGTTACCGAACGATCCATTTGAGGGTTAGCGAACGAGACATTGAGGTTACTGACGGATACATTGAGGTTACCGAACGCTACATTTGGAGGGTTATGCACTATACATTTGAGGATTACTGAACGATATTTATGATGGTCGTTTAAATAGCCGATACGATACCATTCATGTACAGGAGTTCACCTGGAATGAGGTAACGATTGTTGCCATGGTTAGTTGAAACTGACCTCTACATATTGAGGGGTTTACTACCGGTCTAACGATAGCACTTTGAGCGTTTGCGACAACGTCCAGTACATCCCGAGGCGCATTGTATGAACGCGTGTTCGGACGATCGACACATTTGAGTTTTAAGCGACAGCATGACATTTGTGGGTTCTTAGTGAACGGCTACAACTTCTGACTGAATACACTGTAAAACGCCAGATGACTACTTTAAGACGATACAGTTGAGGGTTTAGCGATGGCGCGTAATAATCAGTTCAGGGTTATCTCCCTAGTGTGTAACACTATCAAACACTATTTTGGATGGGGCTTTCCCATCTGAACTGGTTATCATTGAAGCGGATTACGCTTCGCATCGGATACTTTTAGTATGGTGTGGGCGCCTACTACCAATAACCAATGTATGTATGGTTATATCGAGCATACCATATCATGTTCGCGAGCGGGTTATATATTTGCGTGTGCAACGGCACTACAATTTTGATCGGAATTAACCTCAACCGAATGTACATTGCGAATGGTATCATAAACCACCGTAGCCATTACTGCATTTGTCCCGAGTGTTTCCATCGATACGATACATTTGAGGGTTTACACGCGAACGATCACAAAATTTGAGGACTTCAACGACAATACTCCCATTTGAGGTCTATCGCACGATACATTAGAGTGGTTACAACGAATCATTTATGAAGGACTGTCAAGTGTACAGAACGATAAACTTTGATGGGGTCTACCCCGCAGGACACTACAACCTTGCGGTACCCAATGGAAAGCGAGACCCTTTTGGAGGGTTTCATCGAACGAACTACTTTTAGTGGTTTTACCCACGCAAGGTGTCGAGACGGTACTATACATGTTGACAGGTATACATTGAACGACTATAATCCTCCTCTAAGAGGGTTTACTCAAGCATCAAGATACAATATTGTGACAGGCTAGTTAGCAACGACAGCTGTAATACATTTGTGTGTACGGTGTTGGGGTGACCACACACTAGAAATCGACTAAAAACGCTAACTTGTGAGGGGTAACTCGACCGAATCTCTAGCAATTGGAGCGGGGCTTGAAGCACATAATCGACGGTTATCAGCGTTAACGCTGTATCGGCGTGTAACACACGTCCGCTAGTGCCATCCTGAATCACGGAAGGATACATTGGATCAGTAGGTAGTGAACGTACATTTTGGGGTTTATCCGCTGTTGCGAACAGCGCTCATTTGGTGGGTACCGTTAACGATACATTTGGAAGGGTTCTCGAAACGAATTTACCTTTCTGAAGGCTTAGCGAATCGATTACAGTGTGTGGAGGGCGTTATCCAGGCAATCTATACATTCTTGCGGGTTTACACCGCAACGATTACAGTATTGAGGGTTACCGTGCGCGAAAGCATACAATAAGAAGGTCTGTTATTGTGTACCTGTACCGTTGAACGTGGTTGTTATCCGAATCGATTCACATTTGATCTAGACGGATTAGGTCCGGAACGAGACATTCGATGGTTCCACCGAACGATACATTCGGTAGGGTTCTAGCGATACTTACAACATCGTCGAGAGGGGTTATGCCTGACGCAACCATCTTGGGGCCTGGGGGTTATTGAAGTCGCTAGTGTCGTAGTCACGATTTTCATTCATGCGCGTGTGTGAGCGTAACAGGATCCCATTCATAGTGGCGGGGGTTCACCGAACGTACGGGTTCTAGAGTGTGTGTAGGCCGAAGCGGCTCGGGACGATACACATGGAGGGTTCTCGTGCGACGCACACACAACGTGAAGAGGTTGCGAGACGATATCGCCTTTTGAGCTGTCTTTATGCTGAACAAGAGCAGTGGACACACAGGTCCACATATCCCGTCATCGCACCTCGCATATGAGGGGTGGAACGATACATCGAGGCGGTTCCTGGTGCTGAACGAGGGGCGCTGTGTGGCCAGTCGTGGTTACCGACGATACATTTGAGGGTTTACCGAACGATACATTTGACGGGTTTACCGAACGATATATTTGAGGTCGGTTACCTTGTGAACGATACATTGAGGGTTATCGAACGT
The DNA here is from genome assembly GCA_019447015.1 of Hymenochirus boettgeri. Taxonomy (NCBI): domain Eukaryota; kingdom Metazoa; phylum Chordata; class Amphibia; order Anura; family Pipidae; genus Hymenochirus; species Hymenochirus boettgeri. The sequence continues at coordinate 106,020,815 of CM033476.1, read as the reverse complement.
ACATTAGAGGGGGTACCGACGATACAGTTGAGGGTACCGAACGATTACATTTGAGGGTTACCGACGATACATTTGAGGGTTACCGAACGATACATTTGAGGGTTACGAACATATTAGGGTTACAGAACGGTACATTTGAGGGTTACCGAACGATACATTTGAGGGTTAGTGAACGATATATTGAGGTTTATCGAACGTACATTTGAGGGTTATATCGATCGATACATTTGAGGGTTAACCAACATAACATTTGAGGGTTATTGAACGATCACTTGAGGGTTTTTATCGAACGATCCCTTTGAGGGTTTACCGAACGATACATTGGAGGGTATGAACGATACTTGAGGGTACAATGATACTTTGAGGGTTACCGAACGATACATTCGAGGGTTACCGAACGATACTTTGATGGTTGTACCTGATACATTGAGGGTTAACCGACGATACATTTGAGGGTTAGCGAACGATACATTTGAGGGTTTAGCGAGACGATCATTGAGGGTTACGAAAAAAGATACAGTTGAGGTAGTGACGTAACACTTCCGAGGTACCGAACGATACCTTTGAAGGGTTAGCGATGATACATTTGAGGGTTCCGAACAGATCATTTGAGGTTACCGAACGATACATTTTGAGGGTTACCGAATTATACATTTGAGGGTCACCGACATAACATTTAAGGGTTTCGAACGTACATTTGAGGGTTCTTGAGCGCGATACATTTGAGGTTATCGAAACGATACATTGGAGGGTTAAGGAACATAATTTGATGGGTTAACCGAACGATACATTTGAGGGTTCGACGATACATTTGTTGGGGTTACCGACGATACATTTGAGTGTTACCGAACGATACCTTTGAGGGTTACCGAACGATACTTTAGGGTTCGAACGATCATTTGAGGGTTATGAACGATACTTAGAGGGTTTAACCGAACGATACATTGAGGTACCGAACGATACATTTGTGGAGAGTTTTACCGAACGATACTTTTGAGGGTTTTACCGACGTCCATTTGAGGGTTTACCGAACGATACATTTGAGGTTAGGAACGATATCTTTGAGGGTTTATCGCACGATACATTTGAGGGTTACCGAACTATACATTTGATGGTACCGAACGATACATTTTGAGGTTTAGTGAACGATACATTTTGAGGGCTATCGAACGATACATTTGAGGGTTATCGAATGATACATTTGAGGGTATCGAACGAATACATTTGAGGGTTTACCGAACGATATACATTTGAGGTTCCGAACGATACATTTGGAGTGTTTACCGAACGATACCTTTGAGGGTTTACCCGAACGTACATTTGAGGGTTATCGAACGATAGCATTTGATGTTACGACGATACATTTGATGGTATCTAACGATACATTGAGGTTACCGAACGATACCATTTGAAGGGTTACCGACGATACCATTGAGGGTTACCGAACGATACATTTGAGGGTTCCGAACGATACATTGAGGGTTACAAAAAAACGCCACGTTACATTGAGGGTTACCGCACGTTTTACATTGATGGTACCGAACGATACATTTGAGTGTTACCGACGATACATTTGAGGTTTCCCGCACGATCATTTAGGTTACGACGTTACATTGAGGGTTACTGACGATACATTTGATGGTTACCGAACGATACATTTGAGGGTTACCAACGATACATTTGATGGTTACCGAACTTTACATTTGAGGGTTACCGAACGATACATTTGAGGGTTACGAATGATTAATTTGAAGGGTTTACCTAACGATACATTTTTTTGAGGGTTACCGAACATACATTTGGGAGGGTTCCCGAACGATACAATTTTGAGGGTTACGACGATCATTTGAGGTTACGAATGATACATTTGAGGGTTATCGAACCGTATACATTTGAGTGGTTCCCGAACGATACATTTGATGGTTACCGAACGATCATTTGAGGGTTACCGAACGATCCATTTGAGGGTTACTGAACTCATACATGTGAGGGTTACCGAACGATAACATTTGAGGGTTCCGAACGATAACATTTGAGGGTTACCTGAACGATACATTTGAGGTTACCGAACGATACATTTGAGGTTACGAACGATACTTTGAGGTTACCGAACTATCATTGAGGTTTACTGACGATACTTTGAGGTTACCGAACGATATATTTGAGGGTTATCGAACGATACATTTGAGGTTACAAAAGAGGTACGAACGTAACATATGCTGATTACTGGGACGGCGTATGTGAGTACTGACATACGAGTCAACGATAATTGAGGGGTTACTGAACGATACATTTGAGGGTTTACCGACGATACTTTGAGGGTACTGAACGTCATTTGAGGGTTACTGAACGATACATTAATACCGAACGTTGGTAACTTCCTAGGTTCTGAACTATCTGAGGTTACCATACATTTGAGGTTTGTAACGATACTAGTACCGAACGATACATTTGAGGGTTACTGAACGATACTATTTGGAGGGTTACCGAATCGATACATTGAGGGCATAACCGAACGATACATTTGAGGGTTACTGAGCGAAATGGGTTAGAGCGTTAGTTTACTGAACGTTTGAGGATAACGTACTGAGGTTACCGAACGATACATTTGAGGGTGTGAACGATCGAAGTTACGAAATACATTGAGGAACGATGCATTGAGGGTTTTTCAACTGATACATTGGGTACCACGATACATTTAGGGTTACAACTTCTGGTACGACGATACATTTTGAGGGTTCCGACGACCTTGAGTTCGCACATCTTTGGAGGGTTACCGACGATACATTTGAGGGTTACCGACTGATACATTTTGAGGGTTGCCGAACGTTACATGTTGAGGGTGTACCGAACGATACATTTTGAGGGTACTGAAACGTAATACTTTGAAGGGTACCGAACTTACATTTTGAGGGTAACGCAACGATACATTTGAGGGTTATCGAACGATACATTTGAGGGTTCTGAATGATACATTTTAGGGTTTACCGAACCTACATTTTGAGGTTTACAGAATATACATTTGAAGGGTTCCGAACTCGCTGGTAGGCGGGTTTAGGGGTTCGAACCGATACAGGTTAGGGATCACGATACATTTGAGGGCTTGTACTGAAACGATACTTTGGAGGGGTTTACTGAACGATACATTTGAGTGTTCCGAACGATACCTTGAGGGTTACTGAACGATTCCATTGGTAGGTTACGAACGATACATTTGAGGTTCGCGATAACCTTGATGTTTACGAACAATGATTATCTTGTATTTGAGGGTTACCGAACATACCTTTGAGGGTTACGAACGATACATTTGAGGGTTAGTACTTTGGAGGTTACGAACTATACCTTAGTTGATCATGTAGGGGTACCGACGATACATTTGAGTGTGTACCTGACGATACATTTAGGTGGGTTACCGAACGATACATTTAGGTTACGAAGTATGAGTTACCGACGATACATTTGGGTTCGATATTTTGAGGGTTACCGAACGATACATTTGAGGGTTATCCTACGATACATTTGAGTGTTACCGAACGATACATTTGAGGGTTACCGAACGATCCATTTGAGGGTTTACGAATGATATAGTTTAGGGTTCCTGAACGATACATTTGAGGGTTACCGAACGATACTGATTTGAGTTACGCGAACGATACCATTTGAGGGTTTACCGAACGATACATTTGAGGTTATCAACGACTACATTTGAGGGTTACCGAACGTATCATTTTGCAGGGTTACCTGAACGATACATTTGAGGGTTACCGAAACGATACATTTGAGGGGGTTACCGACGATACTTGTTGTACGGAACGATCTGAACGCGAGGATTTATACCGAACGATATATTGAGGTTACCCGATACTGTAGGTACGAACGATACATTTGAGGGTTACCGAACGATACTTTGAGGTTACCGAACGATACATTTGAGGGTTACGAACGTATGATTACCGAACGATCATTTGAGGGTTCCGAACGATACTTTGAGGGTTATCGAACGATACATTTGAGGGTTACGAACTATACATTGAGGGTTATAACGATACATTTTGAAGGGTTACCGAACGATACATTTGAGGGTTACCGAACGATACATTTGAGGTTACTGACATACAGAGGGTATCGACATACTTTGAGGGTAACGATACTTGAGGTACCGAACGATACATTTGAGGGTTACCGAACGATACATTGGAGGGTTACCGCACGTACATTTGAGGGTTTACGAAACATTTGAGGGTTACCGAACGATACATTTGAGGTTACTGAACGATACATTTGAGGGTTACCGAACGATACATTTGAGGGTTACCGATACTTTGAGGTTACCGAACGATCATTTGAGGTTCCGAACATCATTTGAGGGTTATCGAACGATACATTTGAGGGTTACCGAACGAACATTTGAGGTTACATTGAGGGTTACCGAACGATACATTTGAGGGTTACCGAACGATACATTTGAGGGGTTACCGAACGATACATTTGAGGGTTCCCGAACGATAATTTGAGGGTTACCGACGATACTTTTGAGGGTTATCGAACGATACATTTGAGGGTTACCGAACGATACATTTGAGGTTACGACGATACATTTGATGGTTAACGAACTTACTTTGGGGTACCGACACGATACTTTGTAGGGTTACCGAACGATCATTGAGGTTACCACAAACATTCCGAGATATCATTTGAGGGTACAGACGATACATTTGAGGGTTACGGAACGTATACCATTGGAGGTTACCGAACGATACATTTGAGGGTTACCGACCGATACATTGGAGGTTACCGAACGATACATTGAGGGTTACACGAACGATACATTTGAGGGTTACCGAACATACATTTGAGGGTTACTGAACAGAGGACATTTGAGGGTTACCGACCGATCATTTGATGGGTACCGAACGATACTTTGAGGGTTACCGAACGATACATTTGAGGGTTACCGAACGATACCTGTTTGAGGGTACCGACGATACATTTGAGGTTCCGAACGATACATTTGAGTGTTACGAATTCGATACATTTGAGGGTTAACGACGATCATTGAGGTTACCGAACGCATACATTTGAGGGTTTACTGTACGATACATTTGATTTTAACGAACATAATTTGAGGTTTACTGTGATTTGAAAATTCGATAATTATGTAATTTTCTATATTTTTGAAGATAAGTCCACGAGTTGGAGAACATGGACAGTTCCCATAGTTTGGATATTTCGGGCATCGTAAACCTCATAAAGTTTGACCCAAACTCAGGTCGGATTACAACCTCCCTAGTTAACTAGAAACACGGAACCCCCTTTGTGCTAATTCCAGCGCAAGCTAATTGTGTGAGTTGGTTGGTTGATGTGATTTAACTTGTTCTCTACTGTGAATCCAACCTGCAAACAAAGCAATTCTTGGTGTTTACTTCTTCCTCCGCACTCGGCCTTCCTCATGGACTTCTTTCACACCTCTCGGTTCCTCAGGCTGTAAATAATGGGATTTAACATGGGGCATGACCGTGAGAAACTGCCACCACTTTGATGTCCTTGTCCATGGCGTAGGTTGGAGAAGGCCAGATGTGCTGAAGATGCCACTACCAAATACAGAGCCACACTGTAAAGTGCGATGCACAGGTGAGAAGTTTTTGTATTGCCACGGCCAGGCTGATCTTTGTAATGGCGTAAATGATTCGTGTGTAAGTTCCTATAATAAATATCAGTGGGCCCATTCCCGCTAGAGCCACAACCTAAAAGGAAAACCGTCTCTCCTATTCGGGTGTCTGAGCAAGACAACTTAAAACAGAGGGGTGACATCGCAGAAGAAGTGGTCAACCACTTTGGGCCACAGAATCTTGTTGGAATGGAAACTGTTTGAATTAGGGAATTTACTAGACCACAGTCCAACACCACTACCAGCCTGACTGCAGTGACGACACATGAGAAGTGTATAGTTCAGGGGGAAGCAGATGGCCACAAACCGATCATAAGCCATTACAGCCAGAAGGTAACATTCGGCCACCACAAAGAACTGGAAAACCATGTTGTGTGATCAGCCAAGATAGGACACAGACCTCTGGCAGTCACCAAGACAACCAATAGATTGGGCACAGTTATGAGGAGAATATCATGTCAATGATTGACAGGTTGGCTAGGAAGAAATACATTGGAGTTTGGTCGCTGGTCAGTGGAGATGAGAGTCAGAATGAGCAAGTTTCCACTCGAGTGGTGATGAGTGAGATATAGAGGAACGAGTAAAAGGAAGATCTGAGGTTCTGTGGAATTAGTAAGTCCAACAACCTGAAAGCAAGACAGAAGACTCATTGTTCTGTCCTGCCCGAGACCATCTAATTGTTTGCTACTGCTCACGGTGACTGTACAGCTCAAGGGGCAATTGAACAATAAGAGATTGTGTAGATGGGAACTTTGTGTGTGAACACAGTGAATTTGACATCAAAGAATAAAAACCTCTGTGTTGTGTCCAGAACTTTACCACATGTCTCCAGTATAAAATGGTCCTTCACCCATGACGTGTTATAATGGAGGTGAAACACACAGGAACATCTTATAGGGGATTTATAAACTCAGGGAGGAAAAGTGTCAATCATGCAATGCGTCGCCTCTTACCGAAAGCTGCTCCTGCGTTACTATTGCACAGTGCTGCTGTAAGAAACACAAAACACTAATCGTAATATCGATTTATATAATATAGTTCCCTGTAAACAGCCACGTGACTGTGTAATACTCTATATTACATGACGTTATCACACACACTGTATGTTTATATTGAATTAAAACCGACCAACCTAGAAATCACATAGAGGGAGAATCCTCTGGGTTTGGGGGAGATCTCTGTGTATAAGAAAAGCGACATTATTGTAAATACCCTGAGATTTTATTTTCCTCCAATCGGATTGGAATAGTGACACAACATAGTGGAACGTTTTCACACTTTACCTACAAGATCCCTGTAACGCTCCACCTTGGAGTTCAATGGGAGAGGTTCATTGTCTGGACTTTCGTCTCAGAATAACCTCCTGTGCTCACAGCCCTATAGGTCTCTCTGTAAGGAGGAGCTTTCACATGTCCTGATATAAAGTCAAGGAAGCTCCAGGGAATCAGATCCAACCACAATAAACCACTCACGAGACCACAGATTGGTCCCTGACAATCCCAAACGGAACTGGATCTTTATACTGCAATTACCGTACAATTACACGGTTGGAGTGACTAAGCTTTTTGTCCGTTTTTACACACAGAGGTCGATTAGGTGTATTGCTGTTCTCATAGAGCTCATAGATCATTAACCTAGATCTCTTCAATGTATTTGCTTTTAAGGAAAACTTTTTACTGCCAAGTTTAAAGGGCAAGTCCAGCCCTAAAATGAAACTTACATACAGGTAATCACCCCCAAAACCCTACACGGTAATAGTTTAATGTGAAAGGTGTAAGTAACTTGAATCCTGCACAATGTCCTGTTTCCCCTGTTTCTGCTTCTCGTTTTTCCATTTAGTAACTGTCGTTATGGATTTGCACGTTGACATCACAGCCAATGACTGAATGTTAATCCCCTGTCTGCCTCTTCTGGCATGCCCAGGCTCAGTACAGCTCATACAGGTTTTCTAAATGCTCAGTTTCCATGAGGCATCCAGAAGCATGCAGGCATACAGTAATGATTCATAACAACTATGAACGTCTCTCAAACTAACGCCCTGTCGTAAAACTACCGCCCGTCTGTCAAACTACTGCCCTGTCTGTCAAACTACCGCCCTGTCTGTCAAACTACTAACCCCAACTGCCCTGTCTGTCAAACTACCACCCTGTCTGTCAAACTACTCGCCCTGTCTGTCAACTACCGCCTGTCTCTCAACTGACTAACCTACCGCCCTGTCCGTCAAACTACCGCCCTTCCTGTCAAACTACCGCTCTGTCTGTCAAACAACCGCCCTGTCTCTCACCTACCGCCCTGTCTGTCAAACTACCGCCCTTTCTGTCACCTACCGCTCTGTCTGTCAAACAACCGCCCTGTCTCTCAAACTACCGCTCTGCCCTGTCTCTCAACTACACTACCGCCCCTGTCTCTCACACTACCGCCCTGTCCTGTCAAACTACCGCCCTGTCTGTCAAACACCGCCCTGCTCTCAAACTACCCCCTGTACTAATTCCTAAACCGGCCCTAGTCTGTCAAACTACTCCACCCGCCCTTCTGTCAACTAACCGCCCTGTCACTCTCAAACTACTGTCCTGTCTCTCAAACTACCGCCCTGTCTGTCAAACTACTACCGCCCTGTCTGTCAAACTACCGCCTTTATCACCTCAAACTCCCGCCCTGTCTGTCAACTACCAACCGCCCTGTCTGTCAACTACACACCACTACCTGCCTCTGTCAAACACGCTCTGTCTGCAAACACCCCCTCTCTCAAACTACCGCCCTGTCTCTCAACTACCGCCCTGTCTCTCAAACTACCGCCCTGTCTGTCAAACACAACCGCCCTGTCTCTCAAACACCACCCCCTGTCTGTCCAAACTACCGCCTTCTGTCAAACTACGCCCTGTCTCTATTTATACACGTTTGCATCTAAACTCCTATGACGACTCTTGTTCTCTACAAACGCATCACTAAATACCTCCATGATAATACTTATGGACCTGTTACAATCAGGATTCCGACCAGGTCTTCACTGAACGTCCCTCTGCAAGTCTCATATGACCTACAAGCTGCCAAGCCAAGGACATTCCCTCATTCTCCTTGACCTATCGGCTGCCTTTGATACTGTGGACACCTCTTCTTATGCAGATTCTAATATTCTCAGGGATCCGAAATCAAGCTAAATCCGCGTGGGTGTCTTATCTCTCTAACAATCGACATTATGGGTAGGGTATAAAGGTTGGATAGATGGACGTAGTCTTGTATACAACCTCCAATACTATGTTACTACTATGTACTGTTACAGACATTATGGGTAGGGTATAAGTTGGACTAGATGGACGTATGTCTTTATACAACCTCCAATCAATGTTACTATGTAACTGTTATACAGACATTATGGTAGGGTAATAAGTTGGACAGATGGACGTATGTCTTTATATAACCTCCAATACTATTTACTATGAAACGTTTATACAGACATAATGGGTAGGGATAAAGGTTAGACTAGATGGACGTATGTCTTTATTCAACCTCCATACTATGTTACTATGTACCTGTTATACAGACATTAATGGGTAGGGTATAAAGGTTGGACTAGATGGACGTACGTCTTTATCAACCTCCAATACTATGTTACTATGTACCTGTTTTATACAGACATATGGTAGGTATAAAGGTTGGACTAGATGGACGTATGTCTTTATACAACCTCTATACCATGTTACTATGTAACTATATACAGACATTATGGGTAGGGTATAAAGTTGGACTAGATGGCGTACGTCTTTATCAACCTCCAATACTATGTTACTATGTAACTGTTAACAGACATTATGGGTAGGGTATAAAGGTTGGGCTATATGGACGTATGTCTTTATACAAGCTCCAATACTATTTTACTATGTAACTGTTTACAGACCATTATGGTAGGGTATAAAGGTTGGACTAGATGGACGTATGTCTTTATACAAGTCCAATACTATGTTACTATGTACACTGTTATACAGACATTATGGGGTAGGGTATAAGGTCGGACCAGATGGACGTATGTCTTTATACAACCTCCAATACTATGTTACTATGTAACTGTATACAGACATTATGGGTAGGGTATAAGTTGGACTAATGGACGTATGTCTTTATAACCTCCAATACTATGTTACTATGTACTGTTATACAGACATATGGTGGGGTATAAAGGTTGGACTAGATGGCGTATGCTTTATATACAACCTCCAATACTATGTTACTATGTAACTGTTATATAGACATTATGGGTAGGGTATAACGGTTGGACTAGATGGACGTATGTCTTTATACAACTCCAATCTATGTTACTATGTAACTGTTTACAGACATTATGGGTAGGGTATAAAGGTTGGACTAGATGGACGTATGTCTTTACACACCTCCAATACTATGTTCCTATGTAACTGTTATACAGACTTATGGTTAGGGTATAAGGTTGGACTATATGACGTATGTCTTTACACAACCTCCAATACTATGTTACTATGTAACTGTTTATCAGACATTATGGTAGGGTATAACGGTTGGACAGATGGACGTATGTCTTTATATAACCTCACATACTATTTTACTATGTAACTGTTATACAGACATTTGGGTAGGGTATAAAGGTTGGACTAGAGATGGACGTATGTCTTCTTATATAAACCTTCCATAACTATGTACTATGTACTGTTATACAGACATTATGGGTAGGTATAACGGTTGGACTAGATGGACGTATGTCTTTATACAACCTACAATACTATGTTACTATGTAACTGTTATACAGACATTATGGTAGGGTATAAAGTTGGACTAGACGGACGTATTTCTTATACAACCTCCAATACTATGTTACTATGTAACTGTTATACAGACATTATTGGGTAGGTATAAAGTTGGACTAGATGGCACGTATGTCTTTATACAACCAACAATACTATGTTACTATATGTACTGTTATACAGACATTATGGGTAGGGTATAAAGGTTGGACTAGATGGACGTATGTCTTTATACACCTACAATACTATGTTACTATGTAACTTTTTATACAGACATTATGGGTAAGGTATAAGGTTGGACTAGACGGACGTTGTCTTTACAACCTCCAATACTATGTTACTATGTACTGTATACAGACATTATGGTAGGGTATAAGGTTGGACTAGACGGACGTATGTCTTTATACAACCTCCAATACTATGTTACTATGTAACTGTTATACAGACATTTATGGGTGGTATAAAGGTTGGACTAGACGGACGTATGTCTTTATACACCTCCAATACTATGTTACTATGTACCTGTTAACAGACATTATGGGTAGGGTATAAAGGTTGGACTAGATGGCCGTATGTCTTTATACACCTACAATACTATGTACTATAGTAACTGTTATACAGACATTATGGTAAGGTATAAAGGTGGACTAGATGGAACGTATGTCTTTATACAACCTACAATCTATGTTACTATGTAACTGTTATACAGACATTAGGGTAAGGTATAAAGGTTGGACTAGACGGACGTATGTCTTTATACAACCTCCAATACTATGTTACATGTAACGGTTATACAGACATTATGGGTAGGGTATAAAGGTTGGACTAGATGGACGTATTTCTTTATATACACCTCACAATACTATTTTACTATGTAGCTTATTGTAGTTTATTTTATTATTTTCAGCCAACATTAGATATTTCCCCAGTTTAGACAATTTGTTTCCATTAGGATTTAATAAACATTTGTTCTGTCTTGGTCCTTTGTGTATTTCATTTGTTACTAAAGTGTAATGATGAAACGAGACAGTAATAATTAATGGGGACCTTGGAGTGGTGAAAAGGACCCCGTGTTTTGTTTTCTATTCTGAAATGTAAACATGTTTCCTTTGAGATGCCTCGTCTCCCATAATTGTACAATCGGATTAACTGTTCATTATCATGATCCAATTTCCACACAGTCAATGTAGTGTAATGCTGTGTACATTGCATGAGTTTTCTTTTCAGATATGTCCGAAAACACAGGCGACAATGTACCTTACGCTCGGTCAAGGCTACTTTTGCCGTTACAACAGTTTTTCTTCCTGGGCGACCAGTCGGAAATGCCGAACGGTCAGTCGGGATGAAGGAATTGCAAAGTGTGTACGAAGTGTACACTACATATTAGGATATAATAGACATTGAATAAAATATGAACAACATTAAAGGGGAACTCCACAGCTAAATATATTTTTGTTATTTAGTTTTATTGAGGAACAGGAGGTAAAGGAGCTGTGTCTCACCTCCCGTTCTTCAATAACAGGAGGTAAAGGAGCTGTGTCTTATCTCCCGTTCTTCAATAACAGGTGGTAAAGGAGCTGTTCTCACCTCCCATTCTTCATATACAGGAGGTAAAGAGCTGTGTCTTCCTCCCTTCTTCAATAACAGGAGTGTAGGGAGCTGTGTCTTCTCCCGTTCTTCATAACAGGAGGTAAACAAGCTGTGTCTTATCTCCCTTTCTTCAATAACAGGAGGTAAGGACTGTGTCTTATCTCCGTTCTTCAATAACAGGAGGTAAAGGAGCTGTGTCTTACCTCCCGTTCTTCAATACAGAAGTAAAGGAGCTGTGTCTTACCTCACGATCTTCAATAACAGGAGGTAAGGAGCTGTGTCTTACCTCCCGTTCTTCATACACAGAAGGTAAAGAGCTGTGTCTTACCTCCCGTTCTTCAATAACAGGAGGTAAAGGACTGTGTCTTACCTCCCATTCTTCAATAACAGAAGGTAAAGGAGCTTGTCTTACCTCCCGATCTTCAATAACAGGAGGTAAGGAGCTGTGTCTTACCTCCCGATCTTCAATAACAGAGGTAAAGGAGCTTGTCTTATCTCCCGTTCTTCAATAACAGGAGGTAAAGGAGCTGTGTCTTACCTACCGTTCTTCAATAGCAGGAGGTAAAGGAGCTGTGTCTTACCTCCCGTTCTTCAATACAGGAGGTAAAGAGCTGTGTCTTACCTCCCGTTCTTCAATAACAGGAGGTAAAGGAGCTGTGTCTTATCTCCCGTTCTTCATAACGGAGGTAAAGGAGCTGTGTCTTACCTCCCGTTCTTCAATAACAGGAGGTAAAGGAGCTGTGTCCTTACCGCCCATTCTTCATAACAGAGGTAAAGGAGCTGTGTCTTACCTACCGTTCTTCATAACAGAGGTAAAGGAGCTGTGTCTACCTCCCGTTCTTCAATAACAGGAGGTAAAGAGCTGTGTCTTACCTCCCGTTCTTCAATAACAGAAGGTAAAGGAGCTGTGTCTTATCTCCCGTTCTGCAATAACAGGAGGTAAAGGAGCTGTTCTTACCTCCCTTTCTCAATAACAGGAGGTAAGAGCTGTGTCTTACCGCCCATTCTTCAATAACAGGAGGTAAAGGAGCTGTGTCTTACCTACCGTTCTTCAATAACAGGAGGTAAAGGAGCTTGTGTCTTACCTCCCGTTCTTCAAAACAGGAGTAAAGAGCTGTGTCTACTCCCGTTCTTCAATAACAGGAGGTAAAGAGCTGTGTCTTACCTCCCGTTCTTCAATAACAGGATAAGGAGCTGTGTCTTACCGCCCATTCTTCAATAACAGGAGGTAAAGGACTGTGTCTTACCTACCGTTCTTCAATAACAGGAGGTAAAGGAGCTGTGTCTTACCTCCCGTTCTTCAAATACAGGAGGTAAAGAGCTGTGTCTTACCTCCGTTCTTCAATAACAGAGGTAAAGGAGCTGTGTCTTATCTCCCGTTCTTCAATAACAGGAGGTAAAGAGCTGTGTCTTTACCTCCCGTTCTTCAATAACAGGAGGTAAGGAGCTGTGTCTTACCTCCCGTTCTTCAATAACAGGAGGTAAAGGAGCTGTGTCTACCTCTCGTTCTTCAATACAGGAGGTAAAGGAGCTTGTCTTATCTCCCGTTCTTCAATAACAGAGGTAAAGGAGCTGTGTCTACCTACCATTCTTCAATACAGGAGGTAAAGGAGCTGTTCTTACCTCCCGTTCTTCAATAACAGGAGGTAAAGGAGCTGTGTCTTACCTCCCGTTCTTCAATAACAGGAGGTAAAGGAGCTGTGTCTTATCTCCCGATCTTCAATAACAGGAGGTAAAGGAGCTGTGTCTTACCTACCGTTCTTCATAACGGAGGTAAAGGAGCTGTGTCTTACCTCCCGTTCTTCAATAACAGGAGGTAAAGGAGCTGTGTCTTACCTCCCGTTCTTCATAACAGGAGGAAAGGAGCTGTGTCTTACCTCCCGTTCTTCAATAACAGGAGGTAAAGGACGTGTCTTATCTCCCGATCTTCAATAACAGGAGGTAAAGGAGCTGTGTCTTATCTCCCGTTCTTCAATAACAGGAGGTAGAGCTGTGTCTCACCTCCGTTCTTCAATAACAGGAGGTAAAGGAGCTGTGTTTCTCTCCCGTTCTTCAATAACAGGAGGTAAAGGAGCTGTGTCTTACCTCCCGTTCTTCAATAACAGGAGGTAAAGGAGCTGTGTCTTATCTCCCGTTCTTCAATAACAGGAGGTAAAGGAGCTGTGTCTTACCTCCCGTTCTTCAATGCAGGAGGTAAAAGACTGTGTCTTACCTCCCGATCTTCAATAACAGGAGGTAAAGGAGCTGTGTCTACCTACCGTTCTCAATACAGGAGTATAGGAGCTGTGTCTTATCCCTGATAAGACCAGCTCCTTTACCTCCTGTTCCTCAATAAAAACTGAATAGCAAAAATGTTTAGCCCTGGAGATTCCCTTTCTTCCAGCATTAAGAATACAGGTGAGCCTCGAGAGAAAATTGCATTGCCAAGTGATTTTAAAACGTTAAGTGTCTGCCACCCTGATTACCATGTGAAATTCCTTTATCTCAAGGCCGCCCTTCCTGCATTCCAGGGGACAGGATCGCTGGTGGGACAGCTGCCCTTCTGATAAGGGTGCTAATGAGGAGGACTTGCAATGGATGTCCTTTATTGAATGGACCAATTAATCCCCTGATGGGAACAAACAAAGGAGAGTAAATTAGTCCCAGTATGTAAATGTGTGTGTGTGTGTTGGAGAGAGATCTGGCCAGGTCAGGGGTCAGAGGGGGCTATATACACATGGACCGGGTTCCATCGATGGGTATTACAAGGAAGGCATTTAAATAGCAGCTGGGCAGGATGCATTTGGCTCCATATACTTTCCATAGCTAGCACATTATAACTGATGACATAACTAAACACTGATTATAACTGATGACATAACTAAACACTGTTATAACTGATGACATAGCTAAACACTGATTATAACTGATGACATAACTGACACACTGATTATAACTGATGACATAACTAAACCACTGATTATAACTGATGACATAACTAAACCTGATTATAACTGATGACATATAGCTAAACACTGATTATAACTGATGACTAACTAAACACTGATTATAACTGATGACATAGCTAATACTGATTATAACTGATACATAACTAACACTGATTATCCTGATGACATAACTGACACTGATTATAACTGATGACATAACTAAACACTGATTATAACTGACGACAAAACTAAACTGATTATACTGATGACATAACTAAACACTGATTATAACTGATGACATAACTGAACACTGATATAACTGATGACATAACTAAACATGATTATAACTGACGACAAAACTCAACACTGATTATAACTGATGACATAACTAACACTGATTATAACTGATGACATAACTAAACATACTGATTTAAACTGACGACAAAACTAAACACTGATTATAAACTGACGACAAACTAAACACTGATTATAACTGATCGACAAACTAAACACTGATTATAACTGATGACATAGAACTAAACACTGATTATAACTGATGAACATAGCTAACCTGATTATACCTGATGACATACAAACACTGATTATAACTGCACGACAAAAGTTATAATCAGTGTTCAGTTATGTCATCAGTTATAATCAGTGTTTAGTTATGTCATCAGTTATAATCAGTGTTTAGTTATGTCATCAGTTATAATAAGTTCTAATAATCAGTGTTTTAGTTTGTCGTCATTATAATCATGTTTAGTTTTGTCCGTCAGTTATAATCAGTTGTTTAGTTTAGTCCAGTTTAGTATCAGTGTTTTAGTTATGTCATCAGTTAAATCAGTGTTTAGTTTATGTCATCAGTTATAATCAGTGTTTAGTTTTGTCGTCAGTTATAATCAGTGTTTAGTTATGTCATTCAGTTATAATCAGTGTTCGTTATGTCTCAGTTTATAATCGTGTTATTATGTCATCAGTTATAATCAGTGTTTTATTTTGTCGTCAGTTATAATCAGTGTTTAGTTATGTCATCAGTTATAATCAGTGTTCAGTTATGTCATCAGTTATATCAGTGTTTAGTTATGTCCATCAGTTATAATCAGTATTTAGCTATGTCACAGTTAAATCATGTTTAGTTATTCATCAGTTATATCAGTGTTTAGCTATGTCATCAGTTATAATCAGTGTTTAGTTATGTCATCAGTTATAATCAGTGTTTAGTTATGTCATCAGTTATAATCAGTGTTCAGTTATGTCATCAGTTATAATCAGTGTTTAGCTATGTCATCAGTTATAATCAGTGTTTAGTTCTGTCATCAGTTAATAATCAGTGTTTAGTTATGTCATCAGTTATAATCAGTGCTTAGCTATGGAAAGTATATGGAGCCAAATGCATCCTGCCCAGCTGCCTATTTAAATGCCTTCCTTGTAATACCCATCGATGGAACCCTGGTCCATGTGTACTATAGCCCCCTCTGACCCCTGACCTGGCCAGATCTCTCTCACACACACACACACACATTTACATACTGGGACTAATTTACTCTCCTTTGTTTGTTCCCATCAGGGGATTAATTGGTCCATTCCAATAAAGGACATTTCCATTGCAAGTCCTCCTCATTAGCACCCTTATCAGAAGGGCAGCTGTCCCACCAGCAGATCCTGTCCCCTGGAATGCAGGAAGGGCCGGCCTTGGAATAAAGGAATTTCACATGGTAATCAGGGTGGCAGACACTTAACGTTTTAAAATCACTTGGCAATGCAATTTTCTCTCGAGGCATCACCTGTATTCTTAATGCTGGAAAGAAAGGGAATCTCCAGGGCTAAACATTTTTGCTATTCAGTTTTATTGAGGAACAGGAGGTAAAGGAGCTGTGTCTTATCAGGGGATAAGACACAGCTCCTTTACCTCCTGTTATTGAAGAACGGTAGGTAAGACACAGCTCCTTTACCTCCTGTTATTGAAGATCGGGAGGTAAGACACAGCTCCTTACCTCCTCTGCTATTGAAGAACGGGAGGTAAGACACAGCTCCTTTACCTCCTGTTATTGAAGACGGGAGATAAGACACAGCTCCTTTACCTCCTGTTATTGAAGAACGGGAGGTAAGACACAGCTCCTTTACCTCCTGTTATTGAAGAACGGAGGTAAGACACAGCTCCTTTACCTCCTGTTATTGAAGAACGGAGGTGAGACACAGCTCTTTACCTCCTGTTATTGAAGAACGGGAATAAGACACAGCCCTTTACCTCCTGTTATTGAAGATCGGAGATAACACACAGCTCCTTTACCTCCTGTTATTGAAGAACGGGAGGTAAGACACAGCTCCTTTACCTCCTGTTTTGAAGAACGGAGGTAAGACACAGCTCCTTTACCTCCTGTTTTGAAGAACGGGAGGTAAGACACAGCTCCTTTACCTCCTGTTATTGAAGAACGGTGGTAAGACACAGCTCCTTTACCTCCTGTTATTGAAGATCGGGAGATAAGACACAGCTCCTTTACCTCCTGTTATGAAGAACGGGAGGTAAGACACAGCTCCTTTACCTCCTGTTATTGAAGAACGGAGGTAAGACACAGCTCCTTTACCTCCTGTATTGAAGAATGGTAGGTAAGACACAGCTCCTTTACCTCCTGTTATTGAAGAACGGGAGATAAGACACGCTCCTTTACCTCCTGTTATTGAAGAACGAGAGGTAAGACACAGCTCCTTTACCCCTGTTTTGAAGAACGGGAGGTAAGACACAGCTCCTTACCTCCTGTTATTGAGAACGGGAGGTAAGAACACAGCTCTTTACCTCCTGTTATTGAAGAACGGAGAGATAAGACACAGCTCCTTTACCTCCTGTTATTGAAGAACGGGAGTAAGACACAGCTCTTACCTCCTGTTATTGAGAAACGGGAGGTAAGACACAGCTCCTTTACCTCCTGTTATTGAAGAACGTAGGTAAGACACAGCTCCTTTACCTCCTGTTATTGAAAATGGGCGGTAAGACACAGCTCTTTACCTCCTGTTATTGAAGAACGGGAGGTAAACACACAGCTCTTTACCTCCTGTTATTGAAGAACGGGAGGTAGACACAGCTCTTTACTCCTGTTATTGAAGAACGGGAGGTAAGACAACAGCTCCTTTACCTCTGTTATTGAAGAACGGTAGGTAAGACACAGCTCCTTACCTCCTGTTATTGAAGAATGGGCGTAAGACACAGCTCTTTACCTCCTGTTATTGAAGAACGGGAGGTAAGACACACTCCTTTACCTCCTGTTATTGCAGAACGGGAGTAAGACACAGCTCTTTACCTCCTTACTCTACCTGTTATTGAAGAACGGGAGGTAGACACAGCTCTTTACCTCCTGTTATTGAGAACGGGAGGTAAGACACAGCTCCTACCTCCTTTATGAAGAACGGTAGGTAAGACACAGCTCCTTTACCTCCTGTTATTGAAGAATGGGCGGTAAGACACAGCTCCTTTACCCCTGTATTGAAGAACGGGAGGTAAGACACAGCTCCTTTACCTCCTTTTATTGAAGAACGGGAGATAAGACACAGCTCCTTTACCTCCTGTTATTGAAGAACGGGAGGTAAGACACAGCTCTTTACCTCCTTTATTGAAGAACGGGAGGTAAGACACAGCTCCTTTCCTCCTGCTATTGAAGAACGGTAGGTAGACACAGCTCCTTTACCTCCTGTTATTGAAGAACGGGAGATAAGACACAGCTCCTTTACCTCCTGTTATTGAAGATCGGGAGGTAAGACACAGCTCCTTACCTCCTGTATTGAAGATCGGGAGGTAAGACACGCTCCTTTACCTTCTGTTTGTTATTGAAGAATGGGAGGTAAGACCAGCTCCTTTACCTCCTGTTATTGAAGAACGGGAGGTAAGACACAGCTCTTACCTTCTGTTATGAAGAACGGGAGGTAAGACAAGCTCCTTACCTCCTGTTATGAAGATCGTGAGGTAAAGACACAGCTCCTTTACCTCTGTTATTGAAGAACGGGAGGTAAGACACAGCTCCTTTACCTCCTGTTATTGAAGAACGGGAGATAAGACACAGCTCCTTTACCTCCTGTTATTGAAGAACGGGAGATAAGACACAGCTTGTTTACCTCCTGTTATTGAAGAACGGGAGAGAAGACACAGCTCCCTTACACTCCTGTTATTGAAGAAGAGGTAGCACAGCTCTTTACCTCCTGTTATTGAAGAATGGGAGGTGAGACACAGCTCCTTACCACCTGTTATTGAAGAACGGAGATAAGACCAGCTCCTTTACCTCTGTTATTGAAGAACGGGAGGTGAGACACAGCTCCTTACCTCCTGTTCCTCAATAAAACTAAATAACAAAAATATTATTTAGCTGTGGAGTTCCCCTTTAATGTTGTTCCCCATATTTTATTCAATGTCTATTATATCCTAATTATGTAGTGTACACTTCGTACACACTTTGCAATTCCTTCATCCCGACTGACCGTTCGGCATTTCCGACTGGTCGCCCAGGAAGAAAAACTGTTGTAACGGCAAAAGTAGCCTTGACCGAGCGTAAGGTACATTGTCGCCTGTGGTTTTCGGACATATCTGAAAAGAAAACTCATGCAATGTACACAGCATTACACTACATTGACTGTGTGGAAATTGGATCATGATAATGAACAGTTAATCCAGATTGTACAATTATGGGAGACGAGGCATCTCAAAGGAAACATGTTTACATTTCAGAATAGAAAACAAACCCACGGGGTCCTTTTCACCACTCCAAGGTCCCCATTAATTATTACTGTTCTCGTTTCATCATTACACTTTAGTAACAGAAATGAATACACAAAGGACCAAGACAGAACAAATGTTTATTAATACTAATGGAAACAAATTGTCTAAACTGTGGAAATATCTAATGTTTGGCTGAAAATAATAAAATAAACTACAATAAGCTACATAGTAAATAGTTGTGAGGTTTATAAGACATACGTCCTCTAGTCCAACCTTTATACCCTACCATATGTTGTATACAGTTATTACGTCATGTATGGAGGTTGTATAAAGCATACGTCCGCTAGTCCAACCTTTATACCTTACCCATATGTCTGTATAACAGTTCATAGTAAACATAGTATTGTAGGTTGTATAAAGACATACGTCCATCTAGTCCAACCTTTATACCTTACCCATAATGTCTGTTAACAGTTACATAGTAACTAGTATTGTAGGTGTATAAAGACATACGCCATCTAGTCCAACCTTATACCCTACCCAATGTCTGTATAACAGTTACTAGTAACATAGTATTGGAGGTTGTATAAAGACATACTCCGTCTAGTCCAACCTTTATACCCTACCATAATGTCTGTATAACAGTTACATAGTAACATAGTATTGGAGGTTGTATAAAGACATACGTCCTTCTAGTCCAACCTTTATACCCTACCCATAATGTCTGTATAACAGTACATAGTAAATAGTATTGGGGTTGTATAAAGACATACGTCCGTCTAGTCCAACCTTTTACCTTACCCTAATGTCTGTATACAGTTACATAGTAACATAGTATTGTAGGTTGTATAAGAACATACGTCCATCTAGTCCAACCTTTATACCCTACCCATAATGTCTGTATAACAGTTACATAGTAACATAGTATTGGTTGTTGTTAGATACGTCCATCTAGTCCAACCTTTAATACCCTACCCATAATGTCTGTATAACAGTTACATAGTAACATAGTATTGGAGGTTGTATAAGACATACGTCCGTCTAGTCCAACCTTTATACCCTACCCATAATGCTGTATAACAGTTACATAGAACATAGTATTGTAGGTGTGTATAAAGCATACGTCCATCTAGTCCAACCGTTATACCTACCCATAATGTCTGTATAACAGTTACATAGTACATAGTATTGGAGGTTGTATAAAGACATACGTCCATCTAGTCCAACCTTTAACCTACCCATGTTGCTGTATAACAGTTACATAGTAAAATAGTATGTGAGGTTATATAAGACATACGTCCATCTAGTCCAACCTTTATACCCTACCCATAATGTCTGTATAACAGTTACATAGTAACATAGTATTGGAGGTTGTGTAAAGACATACGTCCATCAGTCCAACCTTATACCCTACCCTAATGTCTGTATAACAGTTACATAGTACATAGTTTGGAGGTTGTGTAAAGACATACGTCACTAGTCCACCTTTATACCCTACCCATAATGTCTGTAAACAGTTACAGTAACATAGTATTGGAGGTTGTATAAAGACATACGTCCATCTAGTCCAACCTTATACCCACCCATAATGTCTAATAACAGTTACATAGTAACATAGTATGGAGGTTGTATAAAGACTACGTCCATCTAGTCCAACCTTTATACCCACCCATAATGTCGATAACAGTTACATAGTAACTAGTATGGGTAGGTTATAAAGACATACGTCCATCTAGTCCAACTTTATACCCTACCCATAATGTCTGTATAACAGTTACATAGTAACATATATGGAGGTTGTATAAAGACATACGTCCATCTAGTCCGACCTTATACCCTACCCATAATGTCTTTATAACAGTTACATAGTAACATAGTATTGGAGTCTTGTATAAAGACATACGTCCATCTAGTCCAACCTTTATACCCTACCCATAATGTCTGTATAACAGTTACATAGTACATAGTATTGGGAGCTTGTATAAAGACATACGTCCATCTAGCCCAACTTTATACCCTACCCATAATGTCTGTATAACAGTTACATAGTAACATAGTATTGGAGGTTGTATAAAGACGTACGTCCATCTAGTCCAACCTTTATACCCTACCCATAATGTCTGTATAATAGTTACATAGTAACATAGTATTAGAGGTTGTATAAAGACATACGTCCATCTAGTCCAACCTTTATACCCTACCCATAATGTCTGTATAACAGTTACATAGTAACATAGTATTGGAGGTTGTATAAAGACGTACGTCCATCTAGTCCAACCTTTATACCCTACCCATAATGTCTGTATAACAGTTACATAGTAACATAGTATTGGAGGTTGAATAAAGACATACGTCCATCTAGTCTAACCTTTATACCCTACCCATTATGTCTGTATAACAGTTACATAGTAACATAGTATTGGAGGTTATATAAAGACATACGTCCATCTAGTCCAACCTTTATACCTACCCATAATGTCTGTATAACAGTTACATAGTAACATAGTATTGGAGGTTGTATAAAGACATACGTCCATCTAGTCCAACCTTTATACCCACCCATAATGTCTGTATAACAGTTACATAGTAACATAGTATTGAGGTTGTATAAAGACATACGTCCATCTAGTCCAACCTTTATACCCTACCCATAATGTCGATCTGTTAGAGAGATAAGACACCCACGCGGTAGCTTGATTTCGGATCCCTGAGAATATAGAATCTGCATAAGAAGAGAGTGGTCCACAGTATCAAAGGCAGCCGATAGGTCAAGGAGAATGAGGAACTGTCCTTGGCTTTGGCAGCTTGTAGGTCATATGAGACTTTGCAGAGGGACGTTTCAGTTGAATGACCTGGTCGGAATCTGATTGTACAGGTCCAATAAGTATATCATGGAGGTATTTAGTGGATGCTTGTAGAGACAAGACGTCCTAGTGAGTTTAGATGCAAACGGTAAAATAGAGACAGGGCGGTAGTTTGCACAGACAGTGGCGGTAGTTTGGACAGACAGGGTGGTAGTTTGAGAGACAGGGCGTAGTTTTGACAGACAGGGCGGTAGTTTGAGAGACAGGGCGGTAGTGTTGAGAGACAGGGCGGTAGTTTGAGAGACGGCCGACGGGTGTTTGACAGACGAGGAGCGTCGTAGTTTGACAGACAGGGCGTAGCGTAGTTTGACAGACAGGCGGTAGTTGACAGAGGGCGGGTTTGATAGACAGGCGGTAGTTTGACAGACAGGGCGGTAGTTTGACAGACAGGGCGGTAGTTTGAGAGACAGGACAGTAGTTTGAGAGTACAGGGCGGTTGTTTGACACAGAGCGGTAGTTTGACAGACCCTAGGGGTAGTGTTTGACAGACAGGGCGGTAGTTTGAGAGACAGGGCGGTAGTTTGACAGACGGCGGTTATGACAGGCAGGGGGTAGTTGAGAGACAGGGCGGCGGTAGTTTTGAGAGACAGGGCGGTAGTTTGAGAGACAGGGCGGTTGTTTGACAGACAGAGCGGTAGTTTGACAGTAGGCGGTAGTTTGACAGACAGGGGCGGTAGTTTGAGAGACAGGGCGGTTTTGACAGACAGAGCGGTAGTTTGACAGAACGGGCGGTAGTTTGACAGACAGGGGCGGTAGTTTGAGAGACAGTGCGGTAGTTTGACAGACAGGGCTGGTAGTTTGACAGAAGGTGGTAGTTGACAGACAGGCGGTAGTTTGACAGACAGGGCGGTAGTTTGACAGACAGGGCAGTAGTTTGACAGACAGGGCGGTAGTTTGACAGACAGGGCGGTAGTTTGAGAGACAGTTCATAGTTTGTCCTATGAATTCATTACTGTATGCCTGCTTCTTCTGGATCCTCATGGAAACTGAGCATTTAGAAAACCTGTATGAGCCTGTACTGAGCCTGGGCATGCTCAGAAGAGGCAGACAGGGGATTAACATTCAGTCATTGGCTGTGATGTCAACTGTCAAATCCATAACGACAGTTACTAACTGGAAGAACGAGAAGCAGAAACAGGGAAACAGGACATTGTGCAGGATTTCAAGTTACTTACACCTTTCACATTTCAAACTATTACCGTGTAGGGTTTTGGGGGTGATTACCTGTATGTAAGTTTCATTTTAGGGCTGGACCTTGCCCTTTAAACTTGGCAGTAAAAAGTTTTCCTATAAAAGCAAATACATTGAAGAGATCTAAGGTTAATGTCTATGAGCTCTATGAGAACAGCAATATCACCTAATCGACCTCTGTGTGAAAAACAAAAAGCTTAGTCACTCCAACAGTGTGTAATGTACGGTAATTGCAGTATAAAGATCCAGTTCCGTTGGGATTGTCAGGGGACATCTGTGAGTCTCGTGAGTGGTTTATATGTGGTTGGATCTGATTCCCTGGAGCTTCCGTGACTTTATATCAGGACATGGAAAGCTCCTTCCTTACAGAGAGACCTATAGGGCTGTGAGCACAGGAGGTTATTCTGAGACGAAATGTCCAGACAATGAACCTTCTCCCATTGAACTCCAAGGATGGAGCTGTACAGGGATGCTTGTAGGTAAAGTGTGAAACGTTCCCTATGTTGTGTCACTATTCCAATCCGATTGGAGGAAATAAAATCTCCGGAGTATTTACAATAATGTCGCTTTCCTTATACACAGAGATCTCCCCCAAACCCAACGGATTCTCCCTCTATGTGATTTCTAGGTTGGGTCGGTTTTAATTCAATATAAACATACAGTGTGTGTGATAACGTCATGTAATATAGAGTATTACACAGTCACGTGGCTGTTTACATGGAACTATATTATATAAATCGATATTACGATGAGGTTTTGTGTTTTCTTCAGCAGCAGCTGTGCAATAGTAACGCAGGAGCAGCTTTCGGTAAGAGGCGACGCATTGCATGCTTGACACTTTTCTCTCCCTGAGTTTAAATCCCCTATAAGATGTTCCTGTGTAGTTTCACTCCATGTATAGACTGTTTCGGCTCCTGGGTGTTTGTTGGGCTGACAGGACCATTTATAGTGGGAGCTTGTGTAAAGTTCTGGACACCACAGAGAGTTTTATTCTTTGACTGTCACATTCACTGTGTCAACACACAAGTTCCCATCTAACACAATCTCTTATTGTTCAGTTGCCCCTTGAGCTGTACAGTCACCGTGACAGTGCAAACAATTAGAGTCTGCGGGCAGGACAGAACAATGAGTCTTCTGTCTTTGTCTTCATGGTTGTTGGACTTACTAATTCCACAGAACCTCATATCTTCCTTTTCCTCGTCTTCCTCTATATCTACACTCATCACCATCGACTGGGAAACTTGCTCATTCTGACTTCATCTCCACTGACCAGCGACTCCAAACTCCAATGTATTTCTTCCTAGCCAACCTGTCAATCATTGACATGAATATTCTCCTCTATAACTGTGCCCACATCTATTGGTTGTCTTGGTGATGCTCAGAGGTCTGTGTCCTATCTTGGCTGCATCACACAACCTTGGTTCTTCCAGTTCTTTGTGGTGGCCGAATGTTACCTTCTGGCTGTAATGGCTTATGATCGGTTTGTGGCCATCTGCTTCCTTCCCCTGAACTATACACTTCTCATGTCGGTCACTGCAGTCAGGCTGGTAGTGGCTTGTTGGACTGTGTCTAGTAAATTCCCTAATTCAAAACAGTTCCATTTCCCAAACGATTCTGTGGCCCCAACGTGGTGACCACTTCTTCTGCGATGTCACCCCTCTGTTTAAGTTGTCTTGCTCAGACACCCGAATAGGAGGACGTTTTCCTTTAGGTTGTGGCTCTAGCGGGAATGGGCCCACTGATATTTATTATAGGAACTTACACACGAATCATTTCCGCCATTACAACAGTCAGCCCTGGCACGTGGCCATATAAAAACTTCTCCAACCTGGTGCATCGCACTTTTACAGTGGTGGCTCTGTATTACTGGTTAGTGGCATCTTTCAGCTACATCTGGCCTTCCTCCAAACCTACGGCATGGACAAGGACATCAAAGTGGTGGCAGTTCTCTACCGGTCATGACCCTCATGTTAAATCCCATTATTTAACAGCCTGAGGAACCGAGAGTGTGAAGATCCATGAGGAAGGCCGAGTTGCGGAGGCAAAAGAAGTACACACCAAGGAATGTGCTTTGTTTGCAGGTTGGATTCACAGTAAAGACCAACTTAAATCACGTCAACCAAACCCACCTCACACCAATTAGCTATCGAGCTGGAAATTAGCACCAAAGGGGGTTCCTGTGTTTCTAGTACTAGTGGGATGGTATGAATCCGACTGAGTTTGGGTCAACTTTATGAGTTTACGGACGATGCCCGAATATCCAAATATGGAACTATCCATGTTCCTCCAACTCGTGGACTTATCTTCAATAAATATAGAAAATACATAATTATCGAATTTTCAAATCAGTAACCTCAAATGTATCGTTCGGTAACTCTCAAATTATCGTCTCCAGTAACCCTCAAATGTATCGATGTATCAGTAACCCTCAAATGTATCGTTCGGTTAAACCCTCAATGTATCGGTTCAAACGTAACCCTCAAATGTACGTTCGGTAACCCAGCAAATGTATCGTGATCGGACACACCTCAATGTATCGTTCGTAACCCTCAAATGTATCGTTCGGTAACCCTCAAATGTATCGTTCGGTAGGTGTCGGTAACCCTCAAATGTATCGTTCTCGGATAACCCTCAAATGGGATCGATCTTAACAGTTCATTAACCCCTCAAATGTATCGTTCGGTAACCCTCAAATGTATCGTTCGCTAACCCTCAAATGTATCGTTGCGGTACCCATCAAATGTATCGTTCGGTAACCCTCAAAATGTATCGTTCGGTACCCTCAAATGTATCGTCAGTAACCTCAAATGTTATCGTTCGGTACCCTCAAATGTATCGTTCGATAACCCTCAAATGTATGCTTCGGTAACCCCATCAATCGTATCGTTCGGTAACACCTCAAAATTTATCGTGCGGTAACCCTCAAATGTATCGTTCCAGTAACTCCCTCAAATGTATCTGTTCGGGTAACCCTCAAATGTATCGTTCGATAACCCTCAAAATGTATCGTTCGTAACCCTCAAAGTATCGTTCGGTCAAACCCTCAAATGTATCGTTCGGTAACCCTCAAATGTATCGTTCGGTAACCCTCAAATGCTTATCGTCGGTAACCTCAAATGTATCGTTCGGTAAACCCTCAAATGGTATCGTTCGTAACCCTCAAATGTATCGTATGGTAACCCTCAAATATATCGTTCGGTAACCCTCAAATGTATCGTTCGGTAACCCTCAACTGTATCGTTTTCGGTAACCCTCAAATGTATCGTTCGTAACCCTCAAATGTATCGTTCTGTAACCCTCAAATGTTCGTTCGATACCCACAAATGTATCGTTCGGTAACCCTCAAATTTATCGTTCGAGTAACCCTCAAAAAGTATCGTTCGTAACCCTCAATGTATCGTTCGGTAACCCTCAAATGTATCGTTCAGTAACCCTCCAAATCTCTATCGTTCTTCAGTACGCCTCAAATGTACGTTCGGATAACCCCTCAAATGTATCGTTCTGTAACCCTCAAATGTATCGTTCGACATAACCCTCACAATGTATCGTTCGGAGTAACCTCAAATGTATCGTTCGTTATAACCTCAAATATATCGTTCGTAACCCTCAAAGTGTATCGTTCGGAACCCTCAATGTATCGTTCGGTAACCCTCAAATGTATCGTTCCGGTACCCTCAAATGTATCGTTCGGTAACCCTCAAATGTATAGTTCGATAACCCTCAAATGTATCGTTTCGGTAACCCCAAATATATCGTTCGGAACCCTCAAATGTATCGTTCGTTAAAACCCCCCATGTACGGTACGGGGACGATACTTTAGAATACTCTACTGTCTATACTGTACTATAATACTTATACGAGCCTGTACTGTCCTATCTGTACTATACTGTACTGTACTAGTACTATACTGTACGATACTAACTGAACTATACTATACTGTACTGTACTATACGTACTGTACTATACGTACTGACTATCTATACAAACATATACTGTACTGTACTATACTGTACTATACTCTAACTGTACTATACTGTACTATACGACTATAACTGTACTATACTGTACTATACTATAACTGTACTGTACTATACGTTTACTGTACTATACTATCACTATACTGTAACTGTACTATACTGTACTAATACTCTACTGTACTATACTGTACTATACTATACTATACTATACGTACTGTACTATACTGTACTATACTTGTACTGTACTATACTATCTGTAACTATACTATACTGTACTATCACTATACTGTACTGTACTATACTGTACTAGTACTATACTGTAGCTGTACTATACTGAATACTATCTGTACTGTACTATACTGTACTATACCTCTACTGTACTGTACTATTGATACTCGTCTGTACTATACTAGTACTGTAACTATACTGTACTATACTCTACTGTACTGTACTGTAACTATACTGTACTGTACTATACTGTACTGTACTATACTACTACTTGTACTAGACTATACTATACTGTACTGTAACTGTACTATACTATAATCTGTACTGATACTATATACGTATACTATACTGTACTATACTATACCATACTTACTGTACTGTACTATACTATACTGTACTATACTATATAACTGTACTATACTACTGTACGTACTAGTACTATACTGTACTGTACTTATCTGTACTGTACTATACTGTACTGTAAACTATACTATACTATATGTACTGTACTATACTCTACTGTACTGTACTTTACTATACTGTACTATACTGTCCTATACTTACTGTACTTATACTGTACTGTCCTATACTGTACTGTACTAGTACTTACTGTACATACATACTGTACTATACTATACTAATCTGTAACTGTACTGTACTATACTATACTGTATCTATACTATACTACTACTACTGTACTGTACTAGCTATCCGTACTGTACTGTACTGTACTATACTATACTTACTTACTATACTATACCTTACTGTACATCTCTACTGTACTGTACTGTACTATACTCTTACTGTACTAGTACTGTACTATACTCTGTACATACTGTACTGTACTGTACTATACTGTACTGTACTATACTCTCTGTACTGTACATACTGTACTGTACTCTGACCTATACTGTACTACTACTATACTGATACTGTACTGTACTGTACTATACTTATACTGTACTGTATATCTATACTATACTGTACTATACTATACTGTACTGTACTATACTATACTTATACTATACTAGTACTGCTACTGTATACTGTAACTATACTCTAACTGTACTATACTGTACTTTATTTCTTTACTGTAACTTACTGTACTATACTGTACTTACTGGTACTATACTCTACTGTACTATCAACTGTACTGTACTATACTGTACTGTACTATACTGTACTATACTTACTATAACTGTTACTGTACTAGTACTATACTATACTGTACTATACTCTACTAGTACTAGACTGTACTATACTATACTATACTGTTACTATCTGTCGTAACTGTACTATACGTACTATATCTACTGTACTGTCTATCTGTACTATATACTGTACTATACTTACTTTACTGTACTATACTTACTGTACTTCTGTACTATACTATCCTTACTATACTATACTATACTGTAAACTGTACTGTACTAGACTATACTGTACTAATACTTACTATACTGTACTGTACTATATCGTACTGTACGTACGTACTGTACTATACTATACTATACTATACTGTACTGTACTATACTCAACTGTACTTGTACTATAACTGTACTATACTGTACTGTACTATACGATACTGTACTGTACTATACTTACTATGTACTGTACTATACTGTACTATACTCTACTTACTGTACTGTACTATACTGTACTGTATCTTATACTGTACTGTACTATACTGTTACTATACTATACTATACTGTACTGTCTGTACTCTACTAACTGTACTATACTGTAACTGTAACGTACTATACCATACTGTACTATACTGGACTATACTGTACTAGTACTATATCTGTACTGTACTAATACTATACCTGTACTGTACTATACTCGACTTACTGTACTGGTACTATACTATACTGTACTATACTAATACTGTACTTAACTACTATACTGTACTGTACTATCCTATCTGTACTATACTTAACTTACTGTACTATACTATACTTTCTGTACTGACTGTACTGTACTGTACTATAACTGTACTCTGTACTATACTATCCCTACTATACTGTACTGTCTGATAGCTGTACTGTACTATACCGTACTGTACTATACTGTACTATATTATACGGCACTGTACTGTACTGTACTATACTATACTATACTGTACTAATACTGTACTGTACTATACTGAACTATACTATACTGTACTGTACTGTACTGTACTGTACGTACTATGACTGTACTAATACTGTACGTACTATAACTGTACTAACTTACTATCTGTACTATACTGTACTGACTATACTTACTGACTGTACTATAACTATACTATACTGTACTATACTATTACTGTACTATACTATACTATACTATACTGTACTATACTATTCTATACTGTACTATACTGTTACTGTACTACTATACTGGTACTTACTATACTGTATACTGTACTGTACTATACTGTACTATACTATACTGTACAATACTATACTGTAACTGTACTATACTAAATACTGTACTGTACTATACTATAACTGTACTGTACTTACTGTACTAGACTATACTGTACTATACTAATACTGTACTTACAATACTATACTGTACTGTACCTATACTATCACTGTAACTGTACTATACTGTACTATACTATACTATACTATACTATTACTACTGTAGCTATACTATATCTGTACTACTACTGTATCTACTATACTATCGTATACTGTACGATACTATACTGTACTATACTATACGTACTGTACTATACTGTACTATACTTTACTAGTAAACTGTCAGACTGTACTATTACTATAGCTATAACTGGTACTGTACTATACTTAC
>CM033476.1:105916037-105989979 GCA_019447015.1 Hymenochirus boettgeri | reverse complement strand
CTGTACTATACTATACTGTACTGTACTATACTGTATTATACTATACTGTACTATACTATACTGTACTGTACTATACTGTACTATACTATACTATACTGTACTATACTATACTATACTGTACTATACTGTACTGTACTATACTATACTATACTGTACTATACTATAATATACTATACTGTACTATACTGTACCCTTTCCCTTTCCAGCTACTGATTGAAGTCTCTCTAATGACAATAATATCAATGTACAAACATAAGAAAAATAACAAACCACAACACTTCTAATAATGATTCTACAATCTGTACAATTTATTGACAATGTTATGTAGTTTGTAGCCTTTAATTCTCACAGAGCTGAGTAAATACCAATTTATTCCATATCAAATTGATTTAAACTTAAAGGAAAAGTAAAGGGGATATTACAGAGGGTAAAGTATGAAACTGGGGAACATATCCATATAACAATTCCATAAAAGGGGAGGATTTAAAGGGATGGTAAGTGGGTCCTCCAGTATCCCCACCAGGGAGAATCGTTTGAAACTGGAGCTAATTCTACATTTCTAACATTCTCTCCCATCCCAGACTGGGCAGATATGGACACATATGGACACGGTAGGGAAGGGACCAGTGAGATCCGTGTAGAAAGAATCTGTAGCATTCCTGGCACCAAAATCAGCCGAACGTAAAGCACTTTCTCACATCAAATAACAAGAGAGAGCTTTGATTTGGCTGCTCTGAGCCCAGAGGGAAATGGTCTCTACACGGTTGGGTTGTGATGGATCTGCCAACTCACTGCCCCAAACATGAAAGCACTTTCCCCACCTGTGTCTATAGGAATGTGCCCTGTTTAGGGTGGTGGGAACACAGGTCAGGAGAAAGGAGGAATCAATAGTCCCCAGGTGGTCCAACGGTGGACAGCGGGTTTAGAGGTGGAAGTAAGAAGAAGCCAATAGAGTCACCAATAGTGAACAGGGAGCAGGTTCCTTCTATGTGGGTCTATGTGAGTCTATGTGGGTCTATGTGGGTCTATGTGGGTCTATGTGGGTCTATGTGGGTCTATGTGGGTCTATGTGGGTCTCATTGTCTCTTTCCTGGGGACAAATCAGCTGAACAAGAAGCACTTTCTCTGTATGAAACGAGGTAGAGCTCTAGTTTGGCTGATCTGAACCCCAAGATCTTGGTCTAGTTTGGGTGGCTGATCTGAACCCCAAGATCTGAATCTGGAACTGTCCCTTACCAAGCTGGTTCCAAGAAGGTCCATGACGGTCTGTCCTATTTCCCGGGACCATCTCTGTCCCACAACAGCCGAACTAGAAAGCACTTTCTGACCCAGGTAACCAGATAAGGCCCCAGTTTGGCTATTGAGGAAAACAGCAAAGTTCATCACGACAACCTTAATCCTGAGAAACATACAAACCAGAAAAGGAATACGGGGGTGTAACAACGGCCAACCAATGGGCTCCATGTTTAATGGTCTGTAGGACCAATAGCTGGTAAGTTTGTTCACACAATATCCAAACTAGAAAGCACTTACTGTCTGATTATAATAAGAGAGGGCTTCAGTTTGGCTAACGTGCGAACATAACAGTAGCCCCACCGATCACTGTGGGCACCACGCACACCTTGGCTGTTCCAATCTAGAAATAAAGGGTGGACGGGAAATGGAAAGACTTGGGATGGAGAAGGGAAATAAAGAGGGAGAGGAACCTGGACAGTCACCCATATGGAGAGGACAGAGAATAGTGACCTACCAGTCCCATTCCACGTGTCCCCACCTACCACCCTGGTGTGTGATACGGTTATAAAGTTGTGGACATGTTGGAAGGGTCAATGGGAAGAGAGATCGATAGGGAAACAGGAAAGAATCAGACGGAGGAACTAACACTAAATCCCATAGACAATGTGCAGGGAAGGGTCTTGTCTAGGGGGCCACACAACCCATAAGGACCAGCACCGGGGAATGACACCAGATGTGAACAATACCCAGAACAGAAAGCACTTTCTAAATCCCACCGGAGCACAGGAGAGAGCCCTGTTATGGGTAATGTGCACACTGTGGGAGCGTCCATACAGATTTTACTGCTTCTTCTCTGCAGGGTATTTGGGGCCACATCACAATATTCAGTCAAACATCCCCAAACCTGGAATTGGAAGAAGTAAATAGAATTAAATTATTACCCAGTCTAATTGACGAATAAACTTCAACTGTGATTGTCTAGGGATAGAAATGTGTTAACATGGCAGCTCCCACTTAAATGTACGGTACACACTATACCCTTACACTGTACTGTCTAAGGGAAACACTATGGCAGCTCCCACCCATATCAGAGAAGGAATGTTCTGTACATACAATAAGCTATACCCTCATACTGTACTGTCTAAGGGAAACAATATGGCAGCTCCCACCCATATGTATAAATATACAGAGAAGGAATGTTCTGTACATACAATAAGCTATACCTTTATACAGTACTGGGAAACAATATGGCAGCTCCCACCCATACCTAGTGTATATATAAGTCATTGCTGGGCTGGGTTCAGGTACAGTCCCAGTGTATTACTTGTACAATCCTCCTATAAACTTAAGAACTCTGGGTACCACTCATGTATTATAAGGGATAATGTATCCCCTACTGTAAATTATAAGGATATTAGAAGTCACTGAGGAGTTCTGTGTCTATATAAAGGTACAAGGACACAGACTGAGTTATACAGGGAACTCTGGGTCTGAGGAGTTCTGTGTCTATATAAAGGTACAAGGACACAGACTGAGTTTTACAGGGAACTCTGGGTACCACTCATGTATTATAAGGATAATGTATTCCCTACTGTAAATTATAAGGATATTAGAAGTCCATATAAGGTTAAAGGACATAGGGTGAGTAATATAGTGTAGTATATGGGGATGATAAAAATAAATATTACAGGAACTATAAAGAGTTTTTTACCCTTTTATAAATGAAATGACATTTCCCTATAATAAATGGACCATGTTACATACACATTGTGTGTTGCTGGTCGCCGCTCTGTGATTACACGAGTGTGTGTTCCTTTACAATAATATGAACATATCTAATCCCTGTGTGTTTATGTCTGGGGGTTGGGGGCCCATTGTAGTGGCCATAGCCAATTGTGTAATGGGTAGGACAGGAGATACTGTACAGAGAGTTTAATCTATTTATCACCTTCCCTACCTGTGTGTTTGGCTCTTTAAAATGTAAATCAGCCCCTGTGTACGTTAAACATGCGCAACTTTAATGGATATTGTCAGTCCTTGTGTGTGTGATGTTAATTTACATTCCGTGATTAAATACAAACCTTATTAAATTATCTGAGTTTATTATTCACTTCCTCATCCCTATAATGTAATATCATTTATTAGTTTATTGTGGATTTATATAGCGCCGACATCTTCCGTAGCGCTTTACAATTCCATGTATACATTCACATCAGGCCCTGCCCCGAAGAGCTTACAATCTAATCACTTTATGTACACATACAACCTATCAGTATGTCTTTATGATTGTGGGGGAAACCGGAGTGTCCGGAGGAAACCCACGAAAACACGGGGAGAACATACAAACTCCTTGCAGACGTGTCCCAGGGTGGAATCGAACTCAGGACCTCAGTGCTGGTCTATTGCAATATAATATAGAATAAAAAACGTAAAAAAGGAATTATATATCATAGACTATTACACAGCGTAATGTAATTTAATGTAATAAAGAATGTAATTCAAAACAAAATGTATAATATGAGGTTTTGTAATGTAATATATATTTTATATAATGTCACGTAATATAATATATGTACTGTAATAAAATATATAATGGGCCGGCTGCAACGTCAGTGATTAGCTGAGACGCAATGTCTCAGCCAATCACTGGTGCTGCTGGCAGTCCGGCCCCTTCTGATGCTTCTCTACACGGAGGCCCTGCATGGAACTTTAACCGTGTCTAGGTTTGGGGGTGACAAAGCTATATATGGATTTTGGGTGTGGACATTCCCTTTAAAATCCTTGTATTATAATGTGATGGGGCACATGGTTTATATGGTTTATATATGAATTTTCTTATGTTAATGTGGTGTACAGCTTTAAAAACGGTTATTGGAGATCCGCCAGGTCGGTCGGATCCCCGACAGAACGTCTGTTTCGGCTGATAAAGTGCCTACACACGTCCGGAATGGTGCGTCGCACGTGTGTACGAGCCTCAGCATACTTCCTCTGTGTGTACGATGTTAATATTGTATTTTTGTGTGTGCAGGTTAATGTGGCCTTTAATTCTTTGTTAATTGGAACAAGTGCAATGAATATTCCAGAGATAAATCTCCATTATAATGTTAACTATTTACTGTCTGGGGGGCAAATAGAGGAGAAGACACTAAATTCTATAAACTCTCTTCGTAATTAGACCTAAGGCCTATACCCTTCTCTGTGTGTAGGTGGGATTCAACAGACTTTTATTACATCTTTATAATACACAACAGCCATAACTACACCGTAAATTATATGTTAAGTTAAAAGCTGTAAGTTATAATCAGTGTTTAGCTGTGTCATCAGTTATAATCAGTGTTTAGTTATGTCATCAGTTATAATCAATGCATAGCTATGTCATCGGTTATAATCAGTGTTAAGTTATATCATTGGTTATAATCAGTGTTTAGCTATGTCATCAGTTATAATCAGTGTTTAGTTATATCATCAGTTATAATCAGTGTTTAGTTATGTCATCAGTTATAATCAGTGTTTAGTTTTGTCGTCAGTTATAATCAGTGTTTAGTTATGTCATCAGTTATAATCAGTGTTCAGTTATGTCATCAGTTATAATCAGTGTTTATATGTCATCAGTTATAATCAGTATTTAGCTATGTCAAGTATAAATCAGTTTAGTTATGTCATCAGTTATAATCAGTGTTAGCTATGTATCAGTTATAATTCAGTGTTTAGTTATGTCATCAGTTATAATCAGTGTTTAGTGTATGTCATCAGTTATAATCAGTGTTCAGTTATGTCATCAGTTATAATCAGTGTTAGCTATGTCATCAGTTATAATCGTGTTTAGTTATGTCAATCAGTTATAATCAGTGTTTAGTTATGTCATCAGTTATAATCAGTGCTTAGATAGGAAAGTATATGGAGCCAAATGCATCCTGCCCAGCTGCTATTTAAATGCCTTCCTTGTAATACCCATCGATGGAAACGGTCCATGGTACTATAGCCCCTCTGACCCTGACCTGGCCAGATCTCTCTCACACACACACACACACATTTACATACTGGGACTAATTTACTCTCCTTTGTTTGTTCCCATCAGGGGATTAATTGGTCATTCCAATAAAGGACCATTTCCATTGCAAGTCCTCTCATTAGCACCCTTATCAGAAGGGCAGCTGTCCCACCAGCAGATCCTGTCCCCTGGAATGCAGGAAGGGCCGGCCTTGGAATAAAGGAATTCACATGGTAATCAGGGTGGCAGACACTTAACGTTTTAAAATCACTTGGCAATGCAATTTTCTCTGAGGCATCACCTGTATTCTTAATGCTGGAAAGAAAGGAATCTCCAGGGCTAAAAATTTTTGCTATTCAGTTTTATTGAGGAACAGGAGGTAAAGGAGCTGTGTTATCAGGGATAAGACACAGCTCCTTTACCTCCTGTTATTGAAGAACGGTAGGTAAGACACAGCTCCTTTACCTCCTGTTATTGAAGATCGGGAGGTAAGACACACTCTTTACCTCCTGCTTGAAGAACGGGAGGTAAGACACAGCTCCTTTACCTCCTGTTATGAAGAACGGGAGATAAGACACAGCTCCTTTACCTCCTGTTATTGAAGAACGGGAGGTAAGACACAGCTCCTTTACCTCCTGTTATTGAAGAACGGGAGGTAAGACACAGTCCTTTACCTCCTGTTATTGAAGAACGGGAGGTGAGACACAGCTCTTTACCTCTGTTATTGAAGAACGGGAGATAAGACACAGCTCCTTTACCTCCTGTTATTGAAGATCGGGAGATAAGACACACTCTTTACCTCCTGTTATTGAAGAACGGGAGGTAGACACAGCTCCTTACCTCCTGTTATTGAAGAACGGGAGGTAAGACACAGCTCCTTTACCTCCTGTTATTGAAGAACGGGAGGTAAGACACAGCTCCTTTACCTCGTTATTGAAGAACGGTAGGTAAGACACAGCTCCTTTACCTCTGTTATTGAAGATCGGGAGATAAGACACAGCTCCTTTACTCCTGTTATTGAAGAACGGGAGGTAAGACACAGCTCCTTTACCTCCTGTTATTGAAGAACGGGAGGTAGACACAGCTCCTTTACCTCCTGTTATTGAAGAAGGTAGGTAAGACACAGCTCCTTTACCTCCTGTTATTGAAGAACGGGAGATAAGACACAGCTCCTTTACCTCCTGTTATTGAAGAACGAGAGGTAGACACAGCTCCTTTACCTCCTGTTATTGAGAACGGGAGGTAAGAACCAGCTCCCTACCTCCTGTTATTGAAGAAACGGGAGGTAAGACACAGCTCTTTACCTCCTGTTATTGAAGAACGGGAGTAAGACACAGCTCCTTTACCTCCTGTTATTGAAGAACGGGAGGTAAGACACAGCTCTTTACCTCCTGTTATTGAAGAACGGGAGGTAAGACACAGCTCCTTTACCTCCTGTTATTGAAGAACGGTAGGTAAGACACAGCTCTTTACCTCCTGTTATTGAAGAATGGGCGGTAAGACACACATCTTTACTCCTGTTATTGAAGAACGGGAGGTAAGAACAGCTCTTTACCTCCTGTTATTGAAGAACGGGAGGTAAGACACAGCTCTTTACCTCCTGTTATTGAAGAACGGGAGGTAAGACACAGCTCCTTTACCTCTGGTTATTGAAGAACGGTAGGTAAGACACAGCTCCTTTACCTCCTTTATTGAAGAATGGGCGTAAGACACAGCTCTTTACCTCCTGTTATTGAAGAACGGGAGGTAAGAAACAGCTCCTTTACCTCTGTTATTGCAGAACGGGAGATAAGACACAGCTTCCTTTACCTCCGTGTATGAAGAACGGGAGGTAAGACACAGCTCTTTACCTCCTGTTATTGAAGAACGGGAGGTAGACACAGCTCCTTTACCTCCTGTATTGAAGAACGGTAGTAAGACACAGCTCCTTTACCTCCTGTTATTGAAGAATGGGCGGTAAGACACAGCTCCTTACTCCTGTTATGGAAAAGAACGGGAGGTAAGACACAGCTCCTTTACCTCCTGTTATTGAAGATCGGGAGGTAAGACACAGCTCCTTTACCTCCTGTTATTGAAGAATGGGAGATAAGACACAGCTCCTTTACCTCCTGTTATTGAAGATCGGGAGGTAAGACACAGCTCCTTTACCTCCTGTTATTGAAGAATGGGAGGTAAGACACAGCTCCTTTACCTCCTGTTATTGAAGAACGGTGAGGACGACACAGCTCTTACCTCTGTTATTGAAGAACGGGAGGTAAGAACAGTCCTTTACCTCCTGCTATTGAAGAACGGTAGGTAAAGACACAGCTCCTTTACCTCTGTTATTGAAGAACGGGAGATAAGACACAGCTCCTTTACTCCTGTTATGAAGACGGGAGGTAAGACAGCTCCTTTACCTCCTGTTATTGAAGATCGGGAGGTAAGACACAGCTCCTTTACCTCTGTTATTGGAGAATGGGAGGTAAGAACAGCTCCTTTACCTCCTGTTATTGAAGAACGGGAGGAAGACACAGCTCCTTACCTCTGTTATTGAAGAACGGAGGGAAGACACAGCTCCTTACCTCCTGTTATTGAAGATCGTGAGGTAAGACACAGCTCCTTTACCTTCTGTTATTGAAGAACGGGAGGACACAGCTCCTTACTCGTCTTGGAAGAACGGAGATAAGACACAGCTCCTTTACCTCCTGTTATTGAAGAACGGGAGATAAGACACAGTTTGCACTCCTGTTATGAAGACGGGAGAGAAGACACAGCTCCCTTACCTCTGTTATTGAGAACGGGAGGTAAGACACCAGCTCTTTACCTCCTGTTATTGAAGATGGGAGTGAGACACAGCTCCTTTACCACCTGTTATTGAAGAACGGGAGATTAGACACAGCTCCTTACCTCCTGTTATTGAAGAACGGGAGTGAGACACAGCTCCTTTACCTCCTGTTCCTCAATAAAACTAAATAACCAAAATATTATTTAGCGTGGAGTTCCCCTTTAATGTTGTTCCCCATATTTTATTCAATGTCTATTTAATCCTAATTATGTAGTGTACACTTCGTACACACTTTGCAATTCCTTCATCCCGAGACCGTCGGCATTTCCGACTGGTCGCCCAGGAAGAAAAACTGTTGTAACGGCAAAAGTAGCCTTGACCGAGCGTAAGGTACTTGTCGCCTGTGGTTTTCGGACATATCTGAAAAGAAAACTCATGCAATGTACACAGCATTACACTACATTGACTGTGTGGAAATTGGATCATGATAATGAACATTAATCCAGATTGTACAATTATGGGAGACGAGGCATCTCAAGGAAACATGTTTACATTTCAGAATAGAAACAAAACCACGGGGTCCTTTTCACCACTCCCAAGGTCCCATTAATTATTACTGTCGTCGTTTCATCATTACACTTTAGTAACAATGAAATAACAAAGGACCAAGACAGAACAAATGTTTATTATATCCTAATGGAAAAAATTGTCTAAACTGTGGAAATATCTAATGTTTGGCTGAAAATAATAAAATAAACTACAATAAGCTACATAGTAAAATAGTATGTGAGGTTATATAAAGACATACGTCCATCTAGTCCAACCTTTATACCCTACCCATAATGTCTGTATAACAGTTACATAGTAACATAGTATTGGAGGTTGTATAAAGACATACGTCTCTAGTCCAACCTTTATACCTTACCCATAATGTCTGTATAACAGTACATAGTAACATAGTATTGTAGGTTGTATAAAGACATACGTCCATCTAGTCCAACCTTTTACCTTACCCATAATGTCTGTTAACAGTTACATAGTAAATAGTATTGTAGGTTGTATAAAGACATACGTCCATCTAGTCAACCTTATTTACCCTACCCATAATGTCTGTATAACAGTTACATAGTAACATAGTATTGGGAGTTGTATAAAGACATACGTCCGTCTAGTCCAACCTTTATACCCTACCCATATGTCTGTATAACAGTTACATAGTAACATAGTATGGAGGTTGTAAAGACATACGTCCGTCTAGTCCAACCTTTATACCCTACCCATAATGTCTGTATAACAGTTACATAGTAACATAGTATTGGAGGTTGTATAAAGACATACGTCCGTCTAGTCCAACCTTTATACCTACCCATAATGTCTGTATAACAGTTACATAGTAACATAGTATTGTAGGTTGTATAAAGACATACGTCCATCTAGTCCAACCTTTATACCCTACCCATAATGTCTGTATAACAGTTACATAGTAACATAGTATTGTTGGTTGTATAAAGACATACGTCCATCTAGTCCAACCTTTATACCCTACCCATAATGTCTGTATAACAGTTACATAGTAACATAGTATTGGAGGTTGTATAAAGACATACGTCCATCTAGTCCAACCTTATACCCTACCCATAATGTCTGTATAACAGTTACATAGTAACATAGTATTGTAGGTTGTATAAAGACATACGTCCATCTAGTCCAACCGTTATACCCTACCCATAATGTCTGTATAACAGTTACATAGTAACATAGTATTGGAGGTTGTATAAAGACATACGTCCATCTAGTCCAACCTTTATACCCTACCCATAATGTCTGTATAACAGTTACATAGTAAAATAGTATGTGAGGTTATATAAAGACATACGTCCATCTAGTCCAACCTTTATACCCTACCCATAATGTCTGTATAACAGTTACATAGTAACATAGTATTGGAGGTTGTGTAAAGACATACGTCCATCTAGTCCAACCTTATACCTACCCATAATGTCTGTATAACAGTTACATAGTAACATAGTATTGGAGGTTGTGTAAAGACATACGTCCATCTAGTCCAACCTTATACCCTACCCATAATGTCTGTAAACAGTTACATAGTAACATAGTATTGGAGGTTGTATAAAGACATACGTCCATCTAGTCCAACCTTTATACCCTACCCATAATGTCTAATAACAGTTACATAGTAACATAGTATTGGAGGTTGTATAAGACATACGTCCATCTAGTCCAACCTTTATACCCTACCCATAATGTCTGTATAACAGTACATAGTAACATAGTATTGGAGGTTATATAAAGACATACGTCCATCTAGTCCAACCTTTATTACCCTACCCAATGTCTGTATAACAGTTACATAGTAACATAGTATTGGAGGTGTATAAAGACATACGTCCATCTAGTCCGACCTTTATACCCTACCCATAATGTCTTATAACAGTTACATAGTAATCATGTATTGGAGCTTGTATAAAGACATACGTCCTCTAGCCAACCTTTAACCCTACCCATAATGTCTGTATAACAGTTACATAGTAACATAGTATTGGAGCTTGATAAAGACATACGTCCATCTAGCCCAACCTTTATACCCTACCCTAATGTCTGTATAACAGTTACATAGTAACATAGTTTGGAGGTTGTATAAAGACGTACGTCCATCTAGTCCAACCTTTATACCCTACCCATAATGTCTGTATAAGAGTTACATAGTAACATAGTTGAGTTGGTTGTATAAGACATACGTCCATCTAGTCCAACCTTTATACCCTACCATAATGTCTGTATAACAGTTACATAGTAACATAGTATTGGAGGTTGTTAAAGACGTACGTCCATCTAGTCCAACCTTTATACCCTACCCATAATGTCTGATAAACAGTTTACATGTAAACATAGTATTGGAGGTTGAATAAAGACATACGTCCATCATCTAACCTTTAACCCTACCCATTATGTCTGTATAACAGTTACATAGTAAAATAGTATTGGAGGTTATTAAAGACATACGTCCATCTAGTCCAACCTTTATACACCTACCCATAATGTCTGTATAACAGTTACATAGTAACATATATTGGAGGTTGTATAAAGACATACGTCCATCTAGTCCAACCTTTATACCCTACCCACTATATGTCTGTATAACAGTTACATAGTAACATAGTATTGGAGGTTGTATAAAGACATACGTCCATCTAGTCCAACCTTTATACCCTACCCATAATGTCGATCTGTTAGAGAGATAAGACACCCACGCGGTAGCTTGATTTCGGATCCCCTGAGAATATAGAATCTGCATAAGAAGAGAGTGGTCCACAGTATCAAAGGCAGCCGATAGGTCAAGGAGAATGAGGAACTGTCCTTTGGCTTTGGCAGCTTGTAGGTCATATGAGACTTTGCAGAGGGACGTTTCAGTTGAATGACCTGGTCGGAATCCTGATTGTAACAGGTCCAATAAGTTATTATCATGGAGGTATTTAGTGATGCGTGTAGAGACAAGACGTCCTAGGAGTTTAGATGCAAACGGTAAAATAGAGACAGGGCGGTAGTTTGACAGACAGGGCGGTAGTTTGACAGACAGGGTGGTAGTTTGAGAGACAGGGCGGTAGTTTGACAGACAGGGCGGTAGTTTGAGAGACAGGGCGGTAGTTTGAGAGACAGGGCGGTAGTTTGAGAGACAGGGCGGTTGTTTGACAGACAGAGCGGTAGTTTGGGGTAGTTTGCCAGACAGGGCGGTTGGTAGGGTTCGTTGGGACAGACAGGGCGGTAGTTTGACAGACAGGGCGGTAGTTTGATAGACAGGGCGGTAGTTTGACAGACAGGGCGGTAGTTTGACAGACAGGGCGGTAGTTTGAGAGACAGGACAGTAGTTTGAGAGACAGGGCGGTTGTTTGACAGACAGAGCGGTAGTTTGACAGACAGGGCGGTAGTTTGACAGACAGGGCGGTAGTTTGAGAGACAGGGCGGTTGTTTGACAGACAGAGCGGTAGTTTGACAGACAGGGCGGTAGTTTGACAGACAGGGCGGTAGTTTGAAGCCACTGACATGGACTGGAAGAGGGTCTGGCTTGGCTAGAGGGGGCCACACAACCCATAAGGACCAGCACCGGGGAATGACACCAGATGTGAACATACCCAGAACAGAAAGCACTTTCTAAATCCCACCGGAGCACAGAGAGAGCCTGTTATGGGTAATGTCCACACTGTGGGAGGTCCATACAGATTTACTGCTTCTTCGCGGGTATTTGGGGCCACATCACAATATTCATCAAACATCCCCAAACCTGGAATTGAAGAAGTAAATAGAATTAAATTATTACCCAGTCATAATTGACGATAATAACTTCAAATGTGATTGTCTAGGGATAGAAATGTGTTAACATGGCAGCTCCCACTTAAATGTACGGTACCAACTATACCCTTACACTGTACTGTCTAGGGAAACACTATGGCAGCTCCCACCCATATCAGAGAAGGAATTGTTCGTACATACAATAAGCTATACCCTCATACTGTCTGTCTAAGGGAAACACATATGGCAGCTCCCACACATATGTATAAAATGCAGAGAAGGAATGTTCTGTACATACAATAAGCTATACCTTTATACAGTACTGGGAAACAATATGGCACTCCCACCCATATGTATCAATACAGAGAAGGAATGTTCTGTACACACAATAAGCTATACCCTCATACTGTACTGCTCTAAGGGAAACAATATGGCAGCTCCCACCATATGTATAATATAAATATACAGAGAAGGAATGTTCTGAACATACAATAAGCGATACCTCATACTGTACGTCCTAAGGGAAACACTATGGCAGCTCCCACCACATATGTATAAATTACAGAGAGAGATGTCCCTGTACATACAATATGCTATACCCTCATACTGTACTGTCTAAGGGAAACACTATGGCAGCTCCCACCCATATGTATAAAATATACAGAGAGGAATGTTTCTGTAATACAATAAGCTTAACCCTCATACTGTACTGTCTAAGGGAAACACTATGGCAGCTCCCACCATATTTATAAATATAAATATAAGAGAAGGAATGTTCTGTACACACAATAGTATACCCTCACAATGTACGTAAGGGAAACACTTAATGGCAGCTCCCACCCATATGTATAAATTACAGAGAAGGAATGTTCTGTACATACAATAAGTTATACCCTCACAATGTACTGTCTAAG
Source organism: Hymenochirus boettgeri (assembly GCA_019447015.1). NCBI lineage: Eukaryota > Metazoa > Chordata > Amphibia > Anura > Pipidae > Hymenochirus > Hymenochirus boettgeri. Next base: position 105,976,766 of record CM033476.1, on the reverse strand, counting down.
GGAAAACACTATGGCAGCTCCCACCCATATGTATAAATATACAGAGAAGGAAGTTCTGTACATACACATAAGCTATACCCTATACTGTATGTCTAAGGGAAAACCTATGGCAGCTCCCACCCATATTTATAATATAAATTACAGAGAAGGAATGTTCTGTACACACAATAAGTTATACCCTCACAATGTACTGTCTAAGGGAAACACTATGGCAGCTCCCACCCATAGTATAAATATACAGAGAAGGAATGTTCTGTACACACAATAAGCTATACCTCCATACTGTACTGTCTGGGAAAACACTATGGCAGCTCCCACCCATATGTATAAATATACAAGGAAGGAAGTTCTGACATACAAAAGCTATATCCTCTTAATGTACTGCCTAAGGGAAACATATGGCAGCCCCCACCATATGTAAATATACAGAGAAGGAATGTTCTGTACATACAATAAGCTATAACCTCATTACTGTACTGTCTAAGGACAACACTATGGCAGCTCCCACCCATATGTTATAAATATACAGAGAAGGAATGTTTCTGTAATACAATAAGCTATACCCTCAACTGTACTGTCTAAGGGAAACCTATGGCAGCTCCACCCATATATATAAATATAAATATACAGAGAAGGAATGTTCTGTACATACCATAAGTATACCTCATACTGTACTGTCTAAGGGAAACACTATGGCAGCTCCCCCCATATGTTAAAATATACAGAGAAGGAATGTTCTGTACATACAATAAGCTATACCCTCATACTGTAACTGTCTAAGGGAAACACTATGGCAGCTCCCACCCATATGTATAAATATACAGAGAAGGAATGTTCTGTACATACAATAGCTATACCCTCATACTGTACTGGCTAAGAGGAAACAATATGGCAGCTCCCACCCATATGTATAAATATAAATATACAGAGAAGGAATGTCTCGTACATACAATAAGCTATACCCTCATACTGTACGTCTAAGGGAAAACAATATGGCAGCTCCCACCCATATGTATAAATATACAGAGAAGGAGTGTCTGTACATACAAAGCTATACCCTCATACTGTACTGTCTAAGTGAAACAATATGGCAGCTCCCCACCCATTTGTATAAATATACAGAGAAGGAATGTTCTGTACATACAAAGCTATACCCTCATACTGTACTGTCTAAGGGAAACAATATGGCAGCTCCCACACATATGTATAAATATACAGAGAAGAAAGTTCTGTACATACAATAAGCTATACCCACATAATGTACTGTCTAGGGAAACAATATGGCAGCTCCCACCCATATGTATAATATAAATATACAGAGAAGGAATGTTCTGTACATACATAAGCTATACCCTCATACGTACTGTCTAAGGGAAACCTATGGCAGCTCCCATCCATATGTATAAATATACAGAGAAGGAATGTTCTGTACATACAATAAGCTATACCCTCATACTGTACTGTCTAAGGGAAACAATATGGCAGCTCCCACCCATAAGTACTGTAAAAATATACAGGTCTATGTCCACTCTTACCTTTTTTCTTGTGATGTCTATGTGTGTGAGAAGAGAGGGGCCCTGGTTCTTATAATTACAAGGCTCCACCTCACTGTCCCCCATCCAATCAAGGTCATGGGCTAAAGGGCAAAGTGTTGCATTGACTAGAAGGTCCATTGTTTCACTTTAAACAAGATTAAAGACCCCTGGAACCGAGAGTTGAATTTGAAATGGAGATGTCGGTCTGTTCAATGGAGGGTCTCATCCTGCCTGACAGTGGGGGGTTATTAACATCATACTAGGCAAATTGGCTGTCCCAAGTTTGTTGTCTTCTCACTAATTACCTTATCTGGAGACTGGGAACAATATGTATCAATGGTGGTCAGTATTACGTACAATATGGCTGAGAGCCAAAATAATGTATCCCCTACTGTAAATTATAAGGATATTAGAAGATACTGAGGAGTTCTGTGTCTATCTTAAGGTACAAGGACACGGACTGAGTTATACAGGGAACTCTGGGTACCACTCATGTATTATAAGGGATAATGTATCCCCTACTGTAAATTATAAGGATATTAGAAGTCACTGAGGAGTTCTGTGTGTCTATAAAAGGTACAAGGAACAGCTGAGTTATACAGGGAACTCTGGGTACCACTCATGTATTATAAGGGATAATGTATCCCCTACTGTAAATTATAAGGATATTTAGAAGTCACTGAGGAGTTCTGTGTCTATATAAAGGTACAAGGACACGAACTGAGTTATACAGGGAACTTTGGGTACACTCATGTATATAAGGGATAATGTATCCCCTACTGTAAAATAAGGATATTAGAAGTCACTGAGGAGTTCTGTGTCTATATAAGGTACAAGGACACAGACTGTGTGTATACAGGGAACTCTGGTACCACTCATGTATTATAAGGATAATGTATCCCCTAAGTAAATTATAAGGATATTAGAGAAGTCACTGAGGGGTTCTGTGTCTATATAAGGTACAGGACACAGACTGAGTTATACAGGGAACTCTGGGTACCACTCATGTATTATAAGGGATAATGTATCCCCTACTGTAAATTATAAGGATATTAGGTCACTGAGGAGTTCTGTGTCTATATAAAGGTACAAGGACACAGACTGAGTTATACAGAGAACTCTGGGTACCACTCATGTATTATAAGGGATAATGTATCCCCTACTGTAAATTATAAGGATATAGAAGTCACTGAGGAGTTCTGGGTCTATATAAAGGTACAAGGACACAGAATGAGTTTTACAGGGAACTCTGGGTACCACTCATGGTATTATAAGGATAATGTATCCCCTACTGTAAATTTAAGGATATTAGAAGTCACATGAGGAGTTCTGTGTCTATAAAAGGTACAAGGACACAGACTGAGTTATACAGGGAACTCTGGGTACCATCATGTATTATAAGGGATAAGTATCCCTACTGTAAATATAAGGATATTAGAAGTCACTGAGGAGTTCTGTGTCATATAAAGGTGACAAGGACACAGACTGGGGTATACAGGGAACTCTGGGTACCACTCATGTATTATAAGGGATATGACCCTACTGTAAATTATAAGGATATTAGAAGTCATATGAGGAGTTCTGTGTCTATATAAAGGTACAAGGACACAGACTGGTTATACAGGGAACTCTGGGTACCACTCATGTATTATAAGGGATAATGTATCCCCTACTGTAAATTATAAGGATATTAGAAGTCAATGAGGAGTGTCTGTGTCTATATAAAGGTACACAGGACACAGACTGAGTTATACAGGGAACTCTGGGTACCACTCATGTATTATAGGGATATGTATCCCCTACTGTAAATTATAAGGTATTTAGAAGTCACTGAGGAGTCTGTGTCTATATAAAGGTACCAGGACACAGACTGAGTTATACAGGGAACTCTGGGTACCCACATGTATTATAAGGGATATGTATCCCTACTGTATTATAGGATATTAGAAGTCACTAGAGGAGTCTGTGTCATATATAAAGGTACAAGGACACAGACTGAGTTATACAGGGAAAATCTGGGTACCACCCATGTATTAAAAGGATAATGTATCCCCCCACTACTGTAAATTATAAGGATATTAGAAGTCACTGAGGAGTTCTGTGCCTATATAAAGGTACAAGGACACAGACTGGTATAAAGGGAACTCTGGGTACCACCCATGTATTATAAGGGATAATGGTATCCCTACTGTAAATTATATGGATATTAGAAGTCACTGAGGAGTTCTGTGTCTATATAAAGGTACAAGGACACAGACTGGGTTATACAGGGAACCTGGGTACCACTCACTGTATTATAAGGATAATGTATCCCCAACTGTAATTATAAGGATATTAGAAGTCACTGAGGAGTTCTGGTCTAATAAGGTACAAGGACACAGACTGAGTTATACAGGGAGCTCTGGGTACCACTCATGTATTATAAGGGATAATGATCCCCTATTGTAAATTATAAGGATATTAGAAGTCACTGAGGAGTTCTGTGTCTGTATAAGGTACAAGGACACGACTGAGTTAACAGGGAACTCTGGGTACCATATGTATTATAAGGGATAATGTATCCCTACTGTAAATTATAAGGATATTAGAAGCTTAAGTCATGAGGAGTTCGTGTCTATAAAAGGTACAAGGAACAGACTGAGTTATACAGGAAACTTGGGTACCACTCATGTATTATAAGGATATGTATCCTACTGTAAATATAAGGATATTAGAAGTCATGAGGAGTTCTGTGTCTATAAAAGGTACAAGGACACAGACTGAGTTTTACAGGGAACTTGGGTACCCCTCATGTATTATAAGGATAATGTATTCCCTACGTAAATTATAAGGATATTAGAAGTCCATATAAGGTTAAAAGGACATAGGGTGAGTAATAAGTGTAGTCTAGGGGATGATAAAAATAATATTAACAGGAACTATAAAGAGTTTTTACCCTTTTATAAATGAAATGACATTCCCTATAATAAATGGACCATGTTACATACACATTGTGTGTTGCTGGTCGCCGCTCTGTGATTACACGAGTGTGTGTTCCTTTACAATAATATGAACATATCTAATCCCTGTGTGTTTATGTCTGGGGGTTGGGGGCCCATTGTAGTGGCCATAGCCAATTGTGTAAGGGTAGGACAGGAGATACTGTACAGAGAGTTTAATCTATTTATCACCTTCCCTACCTGTGTGTTTGGCTCTTTAAAAATGTAAATCAGCCCTGTGTACGTTAAACATGCGCAACTTTAATGGATATTGTCAGTCCTTGTGTGTGTGATGTAATTACATTCCGTGATTAAATACAAACCTTATTAAATTATCTGAGTTTATTTCACTTCCTCATCCCTATAATGTAATATCATTTATTAGTTTATTGTGGATTTATATATCGCCGACATCTTCCGTAGCGCTTTACAATTCCATGTATACATTCACATCAGGCCCTGCCCCGAAGAGCTTACAATCTAATCACTTTATGTACACATACAACCTATCAGTATGTCTTTATGTGTGGGGGAAAACGGAGTGTCCGGAGGAAAACCCACGAAAAACACGGGAGGGAGAACATACAAACTCCTTGCAGGTCGTCCCAGGGTGTGAATCGAACTCAGGACCTCAGTGCTGGTCTATTGCAATATAATATAGAATAAAAAACGTAAAAAAGGAATTATATATCATAGACTATTACACAGCGTAATGTAATTTAATGTAATAAGAATGTATTCAAAACAAAATGTATAATATGAGGTTTTGAATGTAATATTATTTTATATAATGTCACGTAATATAATATATGTACTGTAATAAAATATATAATGGGCCGGCTGCAACGTCAGTGATTAGCTGAGACGCAATGTCTCAGCCAATCACTGGTGCTGCTGGCAGTCCGGCCCCTTCCGATGCTTCTCTACACGGAGGCCCTGCATGGAACTTTAACCGTGTCTAGGTTTGGGGGTGACAAAGCTATATATGGATTTTGGGGTGTGGACATTCCCTTTAAAAATCTTGTATTATAAATGTGATGGGGCACATGGTTTTATGGTTTATATATGAATTTTCTTTATGTTAATGTGTGTTGTACAGCTTTAAAAACGTTATTGGAGATCGCCAGGTCGGTCGGATCCCCGACAGAACGTCTGTTTCGGCTGATAAAGTGCCTACAACACGTCCGGAATGGTGCGTCGCACGTGTGTACGAGCCTCAGCATACTTCCTCTGTGTGTACGATGTTATATTGTATTTTTGTGTGTGCAGGTTAATGTGGCCTTTAATTCTTTGTTAATTGGAACAAGTGCAATGAATATTCCAGAGATAAATCTCCATTATAATGTTACTATTTACTGTCTGGGGGGCAAATAGAGGAGAAGACACTAAATTCTAAAACTCTCTTCGTAATTAGACCTAAGGCCTATACCCTTCTCTGTGGTAGGTGGGATTCAACAGACTTTATTACATCTTTATAATACACAACAGCCATAACTACACCGTAAATTATATGTTAAGTTAAACTGTAAGTTATAATCATGTTAGCTGGTCATCGTATAATCAGTGTTTAGTATGTCATCAGTTATAATCAATGCATAGCTATGTCATCGGTTATAATCAGTGTTAAGTAATCATTGGTTATAATCAGTGTTTAGCTATGTCATCAGTTATAATCCAGTGTTTAGTTAGTATCATCGGTTATAATCAGTGTTTAGCTAGTCATCATTATATCAGTGTTTAGTTATGTCATCGGTTAAATCAGTGTTTAGCTATGTCATCAGTTATAATCAGTGTTAGTTATGTCACGGTTATTATCAGTGTTTAGCTAGTCATCAGTTATAATCAGTGTTTAGTTATGTCATCGGTTATAATCAGTGTTTAGCTATGTCATCAGTTATAAGCGGTGTTTGTTTAGTTATGTCATCAGTTATAATCCAGCGTTTAGCATGTTTACAGTTATATCAGTGTGTAGCTATGTCCATCAGTTTATAATCAGTGTTTAGTTATATCATCAGTTATAATCAGTGTTTAGCTATGTTATCAGTTATAATCAGTGTGTAGCTATGTCATCAGTTATAATCAGTGTTTAGTTATATCATCAGTTATAATCAGTGTTTAGCTATGTCATCAGTTATAATCAGTGTTTAGTTTTGTCGTCAGTTATAATCAGTGTTTAGTTATGTCATCAGTTAAAATCAGTGTTTAGCTATTGTCATCAGTTATAATCAGTGTTTAGTTATGTCATCAGTTATAATCAGTGTTTAGTTTTGTCGTCAGTTATAATCAGTGTTTAGTTTTGTCGTCAGTTATAATCAGTGTTTAGTTTTGTCGTCAGTTATAATCAGTGTTTAGTTATGTCATCAGTTATAATCAGTGTTTAGTTATGTCATCAGTTATAATCAGTGTTTAGTTTGTCGTCAGTTATAATCAGTGTTAGTATGTCATCAGTTATAATCAGTGTTCAGTTATGTCATCAGTTATAATCAGTGTTTATTGTCATTCAGTTATAATCAGTTTAGTTGTCTCAGTTATAATCGTGTTAGTTAGTATCAGTGTCAGTGTTAGTTATGTCATCAGTTATAATCAGTGTGTAGTTTATGTCATACAGTTATAATCAGTATTTAGCTATGTCATCAGTTATAATCAGGTTTAGTTATGTCATCAGTTATAATCAGTGTTTAGCTATGTCATCAGTTATAATCAGTGTTTAGTTATGTCATCAGTTATAATCAGTGTTAGTTATGTCATCAGTTATAATCAGTGTCAGTTTATGTCATCAGTATAATCAGTGTTTAGCTATGTCATCAGTATAATCAGTGTTGTTATGTCATAGTTATAACAGTGTTAGTTATGTCATCAGTTATAATCAGTGCTTAGCTATGGAAAGTATATGGAGCCAAATGCATCCTGCCCAGCTGCTATTTAAATGCCTTTCCTTGTAATACCCATCGATGGAACCCTGGTCCATGTGTACTATAGCCCCCTCTGACCCCTGACCTGGCCAGATCTCTCTCACACCACAAACACCACATTTACATACTGGGACTAATTTACTCTCCTTTTTGTTCCCATCAGGGGATTAATTGGTCCATTCCAATAAAGGACATTTCCATTGCAAGTCCTCCTCATTAGCACCCCTTATCAGAAGGCAGCTGTCCCACCAGCAGATCCTGTCCTGGAATGAGGAGGGCCGGCCTTGGATAAAGGAATTTCACATGGTAATCAGGGTGGCAGACACTTAACGTTTTAAAATCACTTGGCAATGCAATTTTCTCTCGAGGCATCACCTGTATTCTTAATGCTGGAAAGAAAGGAATCTCCAGGGCTAAACATTTTTGCTATTCAGTTTTATTGAGGAACAGGAGGTAAAGGAGCTGTGTCTTATCAGGGGATAAGACACAGCTCCTTTACCTCCTGTTATTGAAGAACGGTAGGTAAGACACAGCTCCTTTACCTCCTGTTATTGAAGATCGGAGGGTAAGACACAGCTCTTTACCTCCTGCTATTGAAGAACGGGAGTAAGACACAGCTCCTTTACCTCCGTTATTGAGACAGGGAGGTAAGACACAGCTCCTTTACCTCCTGTTATTGAAGAACGGGAGGTAAGACACAGCTCCTTTACCTCCTGTTATTGAAGAACGGGAGGTAAGACACAGCTCCTTTACCTCCTGTTATTGAAGAACGGGAGGTGAGACACAGCTCTTTACCTCCTGTTATTGAAGAACGGGAGATAAGACACAGCTCCTTTACCTCCTGTTATTGAAGATCGGGAGATAAGACACAGCTCCTTTACCTCCTGTTATTGAAGAACGGGAGTAAGACACAGTCCTTTACCTCCTGTTATTGAAGAACGGGAGGTAAGACACAGCTCCTTTACCTCCTGTATTGAAGAAGGGAGGTAAGACACAGCTCCTTTACCTCCTGTTATTGAAGAACGGTAGGTAAGACACAGCTCCTTTACCTCCTGTTTTGAAGATCGGGAGATAAGACACAGCTCCTTTACCTCCTGTTATGAAGAACGGGAGGTAAGACACAGCTCCTTTACCTCCTGTATTGAAAGAAGGGAGGTAAGACACAGCTCCTTTACCTCCTGTTATTGAAGAATGGTAGGTAAGACACAGCTCCTTTACATCCTGTTATTGAAGAAAGGGAGATAAGACACAGCTCCTTTACCTCCTGTTTTGAAGAACGAGAGGTAAGACACAGCTCCTTTACTCCTGTTATTGAAGAACGGGAGGTAAGACACAGCTCCTTTACCTCCTGTTATTGAAGAACGGAGGTAAGACACAGCTCTTTACCTCTGTTATTGAAAGAACGGGAGATAAGACACAGCTCCTTTACCTCCTGTTATTGAAGAACGGGAGTAAGACACAGCTCTTTACCTCCTGTTATTGAAGAACGGGAGGTAAGACACAGCTCCTTTACCTCCTGTTATTGAGAAACGGTAGGTAAGACACAGCTCCTTTACCTCCTGTTATTGAAGAATGGGCGGGAAGACACAGCTCCTTTACCTCCTGTTATTGAAAGACGGGAGGTAAGACACAGCTCTTTACCTCCTGTTATTGAAGAACGGGAGGTAAGACACAGCTCTTTACCTCCTGTTATTGAAGAACGGGAGGTAAGACACAGTCCTTTACCTCTGTTATTGAAGAACGTAGGTAAGACACCGCTCCTTTACCTCCTGTATTGAAGAATGGGCGGTAAGACACAGCTTTTACCTCCTGTTATTGAAGAACGGGAGGTAAGACACAGCTCCTTTACCTCCTGTTATTGCAGAACGGGAGATAAGACACAGCTCCTTTACCTCCTGTTATTGAAGAACGGGAGGTAAGACACAGCTCTTTACCTCCTGTTATTGAAGAACGGGAGGTAAGCACAGCTCCTTTACCTCCTGTATTGAAGAACGGTAGGTAAGACAGCTCCTTTACCTCCTGTTATTGAAGAATGGGCGGTAAGACACAGCTCCTTTACCTCCTGTTATTGAAGAACGGAGGTAAGACACAGCTCCTTTACTCTGTTATTGAAGAACGGAGTAAGACACAGCTCCTTTACCTCTGTTATTGAAGAACGGGAGGTAAGACACCAGCTCTTTACCTCCTTGTTATTGAAGAACGGGAGGTAAGACACAGCTCCTTTACCTCCTGCTATTGAAGAACGGTAGGTAAGACACAGCTCCTTTACCTCCTGTTATTGAAGAACGGGAGATAAGACACAGCTCCTTTACCTCCTGTTATTGAAGATCGGGAGGTAAGACACAGCTCCTTTACCTCCTGTTATTGAAGATCGGGAGGTAAGACACAGCTCCTTTACCTTCTGTTATTGAAGAATGGGAGGTAAGACACAGCTCCTTTACCTCCTGTTATTGAAGAACGGGAGGTAAGACACAGCTCCTTTACCTTCTGTTATTGAAGAACGGGAGGTAAGACACAGCTCCTTTACCTCCTGTTATTGAAGATCGTGAGGTAAGACACAGCTCCTTTACCTTCTGTTATTGAAGAACGGGAGGTAAGACACAGCTCCTTTACCTCCTGTTATTGAAGAACGGGAGAAAGACACAGCTCCTTACCTCCTGATTGAAGAACGGGAGATAAGACACAGCTTGTTTACCTCCTGTTATTGAAGAACGGGAGAGAAGACACAGCTCCCTTACCTCCTGTTATTGAAGAACGGGAGGTAAGACACAGCTCTTTACCTCCTGTTATTGAAGAATGGGAGGTGAGACACAGCTCCTTTACCACCTGTTATTGAAGAACGGGAGATAAGACACAGCTCCTTTACCTCCTGTTATTGAAGAACGGGAGGTGAGACACAGCTCCTTTACCTCCTGTTCCTCAATAAAACTAAATAACAAAAATATTATTAGCTGTGGAGTCCCCTTTAATGTTGTTCCCCATATTTTATTCAATGTCTATATATCCTAATTATGTAGTACATTCGTACACACTTTGCAATTCCTTCATCCCGAATGACCGTTCGGCATTCCGACTGGTCGCCCAGGAAGAAAAACTGTTGTAACGGCAAAGTAGCCTTGACCGAGCGTAAGGTACATTGTCGCCTGTGGTTTTCGGACATATCTGAAAAGAAAACTCATGCAATGTACACAGCATTACACTACATTGACTGTGTGGAAATTGGATCATGATAATGAACAGTTAATCCAGATTGTACAATTATGGGAGACGAGGCATCTCAAAGGAAACATGTTTACATTTCAGAATAGAAACAAACCCACGGGGTCCTTTTCACCACTCCCAAGGTCCCCATTAATTATTACTGTCTCGTTTCATCATTACACTTTAGTAACAAATGAAATACACAAAGGACCAAGACAGAACAAATGTTTATTAATATCCTAATGGAAACAAATTGTCTAAACTGTGGAAATATCTAATGTTTGGCTGAAAATAATAAAATAAACTACAATAAGCTACATAGTAAAATAGTATGTGAGGTTATATAAAGACATACGTCCATCTAGTCCAACCTTTATACCCTACCCATAATGTCTGTATAACAGTTACATAGTAACATAGTATTGGAGGTTGTATAAAGACATACGTCCGTCTAGTCCAACCTTTATACCTTACCCATAATGTCTGTATAACAGTTACATAGTAACATAGTATTGTAGGTTGTATAAAGACATACGTCCATCTAGTCCAACCTTTATACCTTACCCATAATGTCTGTATAACAGTTACATAGTAAATAGTATGTAGGTTGTATAAAGACATACGTCCATCTAGTCCAACCTTATTACCCTACCATAATGTCTGTATAACAGTTACATAGTAACATAGTATTGGAGGTTGTATAAAGACATACGTCCGTCTAGTCCAACCTTTATACCCTACCCATATGTCTGTATAACAGTTACATAGTAACATAGTATTGAGGTTGTATAAAGACATACGTCCGTCTAGTCCCAACCTTTATACCCTACCCATAAGTCTGTATAACAGTTACATAGTAACATAGTATGGAGGTTGTATAAAGACATACGTCCGTCTAGTCCAACCTTATACCTTACCCATAATGTCTGTATAACAGTTACATAGTAACATAGTATTGTAGGTTGTATAAAGACATACGTCCATCTAGTCCAACCTTTATACCCTACCCATAATGTCTGTATAACAGTTACATAGTAACATAGTATTGTTGGTTGTATAAAGACATACGTCCATCTAGTCCAACCTTTATACCCTACCCATAATGTCTGTAAACAGTTACATAGTAACATAGTATTGGAGGTTGTATAAAGACATACGTCGTCTAGTCCAACCTTTATACCCTACCATAATGTCTGTATAACAGTTACATAGTAACATAGTATTGTAGGTTGTATAAAGACATACGTCATCTAGTCCAACCGTTATACCCTACCCATAATGTCTGTATAACAGTTACATAGAACATAGTATTGGAGGTTGTATAAAGACATACGTCCATCTAGTCCAACCTTTATACCCTACCCATAATGTCTGTATAACAGTTACATAGTAAAATAGTAGTGGGGTTATATAAAGACATACGTCCATCTAGTCCAACCTTTATACCCTACCCATAATGTCTGTATAACAGTTACATAGTAACATAGTATTGGAGGTTGTTGAAAGACATACGTCCATCTAGTCCAACCTTTATACCCTACCCATAATGTCTGTATAACAGTTACATAGTAACATAGTATTGGAGGTTGTGTAAAGACATACGTCCATCTAGTCCAACCTTATACCCTACCCATAATGTCTGTATAACAGTTAACATAGTAACAGTATTGGAGGTTGTATAAAGACATAACGTCCATCTAGTCCAACCTTTATACCTACCCATAATGTCTATATAACAGTTACATAGTAACATAGTATTGGAGGTTGTATAAAGACATACGTCCATCTAGTCCAACCTTTAACCCTACCCATAATGTCTGTATAACAGTTACATAGTAACATATGTATGGAGGTTATATAAAGCACTACGTCCATCTAGTCCAACCTTTATTACCCTACCCATAATGTCTGTATAACAGTTAATAGTAACATAGTATTGGAGGTTGATAAAGACATACGTCCATCTAGTCCGACCTTTATACCCTACCCATAATGTCTGTATAAACAGTTACATAGTAACATAGTATTGGAGTTGTATAAAGACATACGTCCATCTAGTCCAACCTTTATACCCTACCCATAATGTCTGTATAACAGTTACATAGTAACATAGTATTGGAGCTTGATAAAGACAACGTCATCTAGCCCAACCTTTATACCCTACCCATAATGTCGTGTATAACAGTTACTAGTAACATAGTATTGGAGGTTGTATAAAGACGTACGTCCATCTAGTCCAACCTTTATACCCTACCCAAATGTCTGTATAATAGTTACATAGTAACATAGTATTAGAGGTTGTATAAAGACATACGTCCATCTAGTCCAACCTTTATACCCTACCCATAATGTCTGTATAACAGTTACATAGTAACATAGTATTGGAGGTTGTATAAAGACGTACGTCCATCTAGTCCAACTTTATACCCTACCCATAATGTCTGTATAACAGTTACATAGTAACATAGTATTGGAGGTTGATATAAAGACATACGTCCATCTAGTCTAACCTTTATACCCTCCCATTATGTCTGTATAACAGTTACATAGTAACATAGTATTGGAGGTTATATAAAGACATACGTCCATCTAGTCCAACCTTTATACCCTACCCATAATGTCTGTATAACAGTTACATAGTAACATAGATTGGAGGTTGTATAAAGACATACGTCCATCTAGTCCAACCTTTATACCCTACCCATAATGTCTGTATAACAGTTACATAGTAACATAGTATTGGAGGTTGTATAAAGACATACGTCCATCTAGTCAACCTTTATACCCTACCACTAATGTCGATCTGTTAGAGAGATAAGACACCCACGCGGTAGCTTGATTTCGGATCCCCTGAGATATAGAATCTGCATAAGAAGAGAGTGGTCCACAGTATCAAAGGCAGCCGATAGGTCAAGGAGAATGAGAACTGTCTTTGGCTTTGGCAGCTGTAGGTCATATGAGACTTGCAGAGGGACGTTTCAGTTGAATGACCTGGTCGGAATCCTGATTGTAACAGGTCCAATAAGTTATTATCATGGAGGTATTTAGTGATGCGTGTAGAGACAAGACGTCCTAGGAGTTTAGATGCAAACGTTAAAATAGAGACAGGGCGGTAGTTTGACAGACAGGGCGGTAGTTTGACAGACGGGTGGGTAGTTTGAGAGACAGGGCGGGACAGGGGTAGTTTGCAGACAGGGCGGGTAGGTAGTTTTGAGAGACAGGGCGGTAGTGGTATGTATTGAGACAGGGCGGAGTGGTAGTTTGAGAGACAGGGCGGTTGTTTGACAGACAGAGCGGTAGTTTGGCGGTAGTTTGCAGACAGGGCGGTGGTAGTGTTGACAGACAGGGCGGTTAGGGTTGTTGCAGACAGGGCGGTGTGGTTAGTATAGTTTGTAGTGTAGTTTGACACAGTTTGGGTAGTGTGAAGACAGGGCGGTAGTTTGGCGGTAGTTTGACAGACAGGGCGGTAGTTGAAGACAGGGCGGTAGTTTGAGAGACAGGGGCGTAGTTTGAGAGAAGGGCGGTTGTGACAGACAGAGCGGTAGTTTTGAACAGAGGGCGGAGTGGGTAGTGGCGAGGGGTAGTTTGACACGACAGGGCGGTAGTTTGAGATTTAGTTTGACAGACAGAGGCGGTAGTTTGACAGGACAGGCGGTAGTTTTGGGGTGCGTTAGTTTGACAGACAGGGCGGTAGTTTGAGCGGGGAGTGACAGAAGGGCGGTTAAGTGGTTGGTAGTTGGTAGTGAGAGACAGGCGGGGTTTGTTTGAGAGACAGGGGGGGTGTTTGAAAGACAGAGCGGTTTAGTCTAAACACTGATTATAACTGATGACATAGCTAAACACTGATTATAACTGATGATATAACTAAACACTGATTATAACTGATGACATAGCTACACACTGATTATAACTGATAACATAGCTAAACACTGATTATAACTGATGATATAACTAAACACTGATTATAACTGATGACATAGCTACACACTGATTATAACTGATAACATAGCTAAACGCTGATTATAACTGATGACATAACTAAACACCGCTTATAACTGATGACATAGCTAAACACTGATTATAACCGATGACATAACTAAACACTGATTATAATTGATGACATAGCTAAACACTGATTATAACCGATGATATAACTAAACACTGATTATAACTGATGACATAGCTAAACACTGATTATAACTGATGATATAACTTAACACTGATTATAACAGTTATATGCATCGGTTAAATCAGTGTTTAGCTATGTCATCATTATAATCATGTTTAGTATTGTCATCGGTTATAATCAGTGTTTAGCTATGTCATCAGTTATAATCAGTGTTAGTTATGTCACGGTTATATCAGTGTTTTAGCTATGTCATCAGTTATAATCAGTGTTTAGTTATGTCATCGGTTATAATCAGTGTTTAGCTATGTCATCCGTATAAGCGGTGTTTAGTTATGTCATCAGTTATAATCAGCGTTTAGTATGTTATCAGTTATATCAGTGTGTAGCTATGTATCATCAGTTATAATCAGTGTTTAGTTATATCATCAGTTATAATCAGTGTTAGCTATGTTATCAGTTATAATCAGTGTGTAGCTATGTCCATCAGTTATAATCAGTGTTTAGTATATCATCAGTTATAATCAGTGTTTAGCATGTCATCAGTTATAATCAGTGTTTAGTTTTGTCGTCAGTTATAATCAGTGTTAGTTATGTCATCAGTATAATCAGTGTTAGCTATGTCATCAGTTATAATCAGGTTTAGTTATGTCATCAGTTATATCAGTGTTTAGTTTTGTCGTCAGTTATAATCAGTGTTTAGTTTGTCGTCATATAATCAGTGTTTAGTTTTGTGTCAGTTATAATCAGTGTTTAGTTATGTCATCAGTTATAAAAGTGTTTAGTTATGTCATCAGTTATAATCAGTGTTTAGTTTTGTCGTCAGTTATAATCAGTGTTTAGTTATGTCATCAGTTATAATCAGTGTTCAGTTATGTCATCAGTTATAATCAGTGTTTAGTTATGTCATCAGTTATAATCAGTGTTAGTTTTGTCGTCAGTTATAATCAGTGTTTAGTTATGTCATCAGTTATAATCAGTGTTCAGTTATGTCATCAGTTATAATCAGTGTTTAGTTATGTCATCAGTTATAATCAGTATTTAGCTATGTCATCAGTTATAATCAGTGTTTAGTTATGTCATCAGTTATAATCAGTGTTTAGCTATGTCATCAGTTATAATCAGTGTTTAGTTATGTCATCAGTTATAATCAGTTGTTAGTTATGTCATCAGTTATAATCAGTGTTCAGTTATGTCATCAGTTATAATCAGTGTTTAGCTATGTCACAGTATAATCAGTGTTTAGTTATGTCATCAGTTATAACAGTGTTAGTTAGTCATCAGTTATAATCAGTGCTTAGCTATGGAAAGTATATGGAGCCAAATGCATCCTGCCCAGCTGCCTATTTAAATGCCTTCCTTGTAATACCCATCGATGGAACCCTGGTCCATGGTACTATAGCCCCCTCTGACCCCTGACCTGGCCAGATCTCTCTACACACCCACACACACATTTACATACTGGGACTAATTTACTCTCCTTTGTTTGTTCCCATCAGGGGATTAATTGGTCCATTCCAATAAAGGACATTTCCATTGCAAGTCCTCTCATTAGCACCCTTATCAGAAGGGCAGCTGTCCCACCAGCAGATCCTGTCCCCTGGAATGCAGGAAGGGCCGGCCTTGGAATAAAGGAATTTCACATGGTAATCAGGGTGGCAGACACTTAACGTTTTAAAATCACTTGGCAATGCAATTTTCTCTCGAGGCATCACCTGTATTCTTAATGCTGGAAAGAAAGGAATCTCCAGGGCTAAACATTTTTGCTATTCGTTTTATTGAGGAACAGGAGGTAAAGGAGCTGTGTCTTATCAGGGATAGACACAGCTCCTTTACCTCCTGTTATTGAAGAACGGTAGGTAGACACAGCTCCTTTACCTCCTGTTATTGAAGATCGGGAGGTAAGACACAGCTCCTTTACCTCCTGCTATTGAAGAACGGGAGGTAAGACACAGCTCCTTTACCTCCTGTTATTGAAGAACGGGAGATAAGACACAGCTCCTTTACCTGTTATTGAAGAACGGGAGGTAAGACACAGCTCCTTTACCTCCTGTTATTGAAGAACGGGAGGTAAGACACAGCTCCTTTACCTCCTGTTATTGAAGAACGGGAGGTGAGACACAGCTCTTTACCTCCTGTTATTGAAGAACGGGAGATAAGACACAGCTCCTTTACCTCCTGTTATTGAAGATCGGGAGATAAGACACAGCTCCTTTACCTCCTGTATTGAAGAACGGGAGGTAAGACACAGCTCCTTTACCTCCTGATTGAAGAACGGGAGGTAAGACACAGCTCCTTTACCTCCTGTATTGAAGAACGGGAGGTAAGACACAGCTCCTTTACCCTGTTATTGAAGAACGGTAGGTAAGACACAGCTCCTTACCTCCTGTTATTGAAGATCGGGAGATAAGACACAGCTCCTTTACCTCCTGTTATTGAAGAACGGGAGGTAAGACACAGCTCCTTTACCTCCTGTTATTGAAGAACGGGAGGTAAGACACAGCTCCTTACCTCGTTATTGAGAATGAGGTAAGACACAGCTCCTTTACCTCCTGTTATTGAAGAACGGGAGATAAGACACAGCTCCTTTACCTCCTGTTATTGAAGAACGAGAGGTAAGACACAGCTCCTTTACCTCCTGTTATTGAAGAACGGGAGGTAAGACACAGCTCCTTTACCTCCTGTTATTGAAGAACGGGAGGTAAGACACAGCTCTTTACCTCCTGTTATTGAAGAACGGGAGAGATAAGACACAGCTCCTTTACCTCCTGTTATTGAAGAACGGAGGTAAGACACAGCTCTTTACCTCCTGTTATTGAAAAAGGGAGGTAAGACACAGCTCCTTTACCTCCTGTTATTGAAGAACGGTAGGTAAGACACAGCTCTTTACCTCCTGTTATTGAAGAATGGGCGGTAAGACACAGTCTTTACCTCCTGTTATTGAAGAACGGGAGGTAAGACACAGCTCTTTACCTCCTGTTATTGAAGAACGGGAGGTAAGACACAGCTCTTTACTCCTGTTATTGAAGAACGGGAGGTAAGACACAGCTCTTACCTCTGTTATGAAGAAGGTAGGTAAGACACAGTCCTTTACCTCCTGTTATTGAAGAATGGGCGGTAAGACACAGCTCTTTACCTCCTGTTATTGAGAACGGGAGGGTAAGACACAGCTCCTTTACCTCCTGTTATTGCAGAACGGGAGATAAGACACAGCTCCTTTACCTCCGTTATTGAAGAACGGGAGGTAGAACAGCTCTTTACCTCCTGTTATTGAGAACGGGAGGTAAGACACAGCTCCTTTACCTCCTGTTATTGAAGAACGGTAGGTAAGACACAGCTCCTTTACCTCCTGTTATTGAAGAATGGGCGGTAAGACACAGCTCTTTACCTCCTGTATTGAAGAACGGAGGTAAGACACAGCTCCTTTACCTCCTGTTATTGAAGAACGGGAGATAAGACACAGCTCCTTTACTCTGTTATTGAAGAACGGGAGGTAAGACACAGTCTTTACCTCTGTTATTGAAGAACGGGAGGTAAGACACAGCCCTTTACCTCCTGCTATGAAGAACGGTAGGTAAGACACAGCTCCTTTACCTCCTGTTATTGAAGAACGGGAGATAAGACACAGCTCCTTTACCTCCTGTTATGAAGATCGGGAGGTAAGACACAGCTCCTTACCTCCTGTATTGAAGATCGGGAGAGTAAGACAAGCTCCTTTACCTTCTGTTATTGAAGAATGGGAGGTAAGACACAGCTCCTTTACCTCTGTTATGAAGAAGGGAGGTAAGACACAGCTCCTTTACCTTTGTGTATGAAGAACGGGAGGTAAGACAAGCTCCTTTACCTCCTGTTATTGAAGATCGTGAGGTAAGACACAGCTCCTTTACCTTCTGTTATTGAAGAACGGGAGGTAAGACACAGCTCCTTTACCTCCTGTTATTGAAGAACGGGAGATAAGACACAGCTCCTTTACCTCCTGTTATTGAAGAACGGGGAGATAAGACACAGCTTTACCTCCTGTATTGAAGAACGGGAGAGAAGACACAGCTCCCTACTCCTGTTATTGAAGAACGGGAGGTAAGCAAGCTCTTTACCTCCTGTTATTGAAGAATGGGAGGTGAGACACAGCTCCTTTACCACCTGTTATTGAAGAACGGGAGATAAGACACAGCTCCTTTACCTCCTGTTATTGAAGAACGGGGGTGAGACACAGCTCCTTACCTCCTGTTCCTCAATAAACTAAATAACAAAAATATTATTTAGCTGTGGAGTTCCCCTTTAATGTTGTTCCCCATATTTTATTCAATGTCTATTATATCCTAATTATGTAGTGTACACTTCGTACACACTTTGCAATTCCTTCATCCCGACTGACCGTTCGGCATTTCCGACTGGTCGCCAGGAAGAAAAACTGTTGTAACGGCAAAAGTGCCTTGACCGAGCGTAAGGTACATTGTCGCCTGTGGTTTTCGGACATATCTGAAAAGAAAACTCATGCAATGTACACAGCATTAACTACATTGACTGTGTGGAATTGGATCATGATAATGAACAGTTAATCCAGATTGTACAATTATGGGAGACGAGGCATCTCAAAGGAACATGTTTACATTTCAGAATAGAAACAAACCCACGGGGTCCTTCACCACTCCCAGGTCCCCATTAATTATTACTGTTCGTTCATCATTACACTTTAGTAACAAATGAAATACACAAAGGACCAAGACAGAACAAATGTTTATTAATATCCTAATGGAAACAAATTGTCTAAACTGTGGAAATATCTAATGTTTGGCTGAAAATAATAAAATAAACTACAATAAGCTACATAGTAAATAGTATGTGAGGTTTATATAAAGACATACGTCCATCTAGTCCAACCTTTATACCCTACCAAATGTCTGTATAAACAGTTACATTGATAACATAGTATTGGAGGTTGTATAAAGACATAGTCCGTCTAGTCCAACCTTTATACCTTACCCATATGTCTGTATAACAGTTACATAGTAACATAGTATTGTAGGTTGTATAAAGACATACGTTCCATCTAGTCCAACCTTATACTACCATAATGTCTGTAAACAGTACATAGTAACATAGTATGTAGGTGTATAAAGACATACGGCCATCTAGTCCAACTTTATACTACCCATAAGTCTGTATAACAGTTAATAGTAACATAGTATTGGAGGTTGTATAAAGACTACGTCCGTCTAGTCCAACCTTTATACCCTACCAATAATGTCTGTATAACAGTTACATAGTAACATAGTATTGGAGGTTGTATAAAGACATACGTCCGTTCTAGTCCAACCTTTATACCCTACCATAATGTCTGTATAACAGTACATAGTAACATAGTATTGGAGGTTGTATAAAGAAATACGTCCGTCTAGTCCAACCTTTATACCTTACCCATAATGTCTGTATAACACGTTACATAGTAACAGTATTGTAGTTGTATAAAGACATACGTCATCTAGTCCACCTTTATACCCTACCCATAATGTCTGTATAACAGTTACATAGTAACATAGTATTGTTGGTTGTATAAAGACATACGTCCATCTAGTCCAACCTTATACCCTACCCATATGTCTGTATAACAGTTACATAGTAACATAGTATTGGAGGTGTATAAAGACATACGTCCGTCTAGTCCAACCTTTATACCCTACCATAATGTCTGTATAACAGTTACATAGTAACCTAGTATTGTAGGTTGTATAAAGAAATACGTCCATCTAGTCCAACCGTTATACCTACCCATAATGTCTGTATAACAGTTACATAGTACATAGTATTGGAGGTTGTATAAAGACATACGTCATCTAGTCCAACTTTTACCCTACCCATAATGTCTGATAACGTACATAGTAAAATAGTATGTGAGGTTATATAAAGACATACGTCCATCTAGTCCAACCTTATTACCCTACCCATAATGTCTGTATAACAGTTACATAGTAACATAGTATTGGAGGTTGTGTAAAGACATACGTCCATCTAGTCCAACCTTTAACCCTACCCATAATGTCTGTATAACAGTTACATAGTAACATAGTATTGGAGGTTGTGTAAAGACATACGTCCATTAGTCCAATTTATACCCTACCCATAATGTCTGTAAACAGTTACATAGTAACATAGTATTGGAGGTTGTATAAAGACATACGTCCATTAGTCCAACCTTTAACCCTACCCATAAGTCTATATAACAGTTACATAGTAACATAGTATTGGAGGTTGTATAAAGACATACGTCCATCTAGTCCAACCTTTATACCCCCCATAAGTCTGTATAACAGTTACATAGTAACATAGTATGGGAGGTTATATAAAGACATACGTCCATCTAGTCCACCTTATACCCTACCCATAATGTCTGTATAACAGTTACCTAGTAACATATATGGAGGTTGTATAAAGACATACGTCCATCTAGTCCGACCTTATACCCTACCCATAAGTCTGTATAACAGTTACATAGTAACATAGTATTGGAGTTGTATAAAGACATACGTCCATCTAGTCCAACCTTTATACCCTACCCATAATGTCTGTATAACAGACAGTTACATAGAATAGTATTGGAGCTTGTATAAAGACATACGTCCATCTAGCCCAACTTTATACCCTACCCATAATGTCTGTATAACAGTTACATAGTAACATAGTATTGGAGGTTGTATAAAGACGTACGTCCATCTAGTCCAACCTTTATACCCTACCATAATGTCTGTATAATAGTTACATAGTACATAGTATTAGAGGTTGTATAAAGACATACGTCCATCTAGTCCACCTTTTACCCTACCCATAATGGTGTATAACAGTTACATAGTAACATAGTATTGGAGGTTGTATAAAGACGTACGTCCATCTAGTCCAACCTTTATACCTACCCATAATGTCTGTATAACAGTACATAGTAACATAGTATTGGAGGTTGAATAAAGACATACGTCCATCTAGTCTAACCTTTATACCCTACCCATTATGTCTGTATAACAGTTACATAGTAACATAGTATTGGAGGTATATAAAAGAATACGCATCCATAGTCCAACCTTTATTCCCTACCATAATGTCTGTATAACAGTTACATAGTAACATAGTATTGGAGGTTGTATAAAGACATACGTCCATTAGTCCAACCTTTATACCCTACCCATAATGTCTGTATAACAGTTACATAGTAACATAGTATTGGAGGTTGTATAAAGACATACGTCCATCTAGTCCAACTTTATACCCTACCCATAATGTCGATCTGTTAGAGAGATAAGACACCCACGCGGTTAGCTTGATTTCGGATCCCTGAGAATATAGAATCTGCATAAGAAGAGAGTGGTCCACAGTATCAAAGGCAGCCGATAGGTCAAGGAGAATGAGGAACTGTCCTTGGCTTTGGCAGCTTGTAGGTCATATGAGACTTTGCAGAGGGACGTTTCAGTTGAATGACCTGGTCGGAATCTGATTGTAACAGGTCCAATAAGTATATCATGGAGGTATTTAGTGATGGCTTGTAGAGGACAAGATCGTCTAGGAGTTTAGATGCAAACGGTTAAAAGAGACAGGGCGGTAGTTTGACAGACGCCCAGGGGTGTTAGGGTAGGTGGTTAGTTTGACAGACAGGAGGGTGCAGTTTGAGAGACAGGGCGGTAGGGGTAGTTGACAGACAGGGCGGTAGTTTGAGAGACAGGGCGGTAGTAGTTGAGAGACATGGCGGGTAGTTTGAGAGACAGGGCGGTTGTTTGACAGACGAGCGGGTGTAGTTTGACGAATGCGGTATTTAGTTGAGTCAGTTGAAAGGGGGGGTACGAGTTGACAGAGGCGGTAGTTGTAGAGGCGGTTGAGACAGGGCGGGTAGTTTGACAGACAGGGCGGTAGTTTGAGAGACAGGACAGTAGTTTGAGAGACAGGGCGGTGTTGACAGACAGAGCGGTAGTTTGACAGACTGAGGGGCCGGGTCAGCGGGGGTTAGGTAGTTGACAGACAGGGCGGTAGTTTGAGAGACAGCGGCGTTTGAAGACAGGGCGGGTTAGTTTGACAGAAAGGGCGGTGGGGTCGAGACAGTTTGCGGACAGGCGGGTAGTTGAGAGACAGGGCGGTAGTTTGAGAGACAGGGCGGTGTTTGACAGACAGAGCGGTAGTTGACAGAAAGGGCGGTAGTTTGACAGACAGGGCAGGTAGTGTTTGAGAGGACAGGGCGGTGTTTGACAGACAGAGCGGTAGTTTGACAGAAGGGCTGGTAGTTTGACAGACAGGGGGGGCTGGTAGTTTGAGAGACAGGCGGTAGGTTTGACAGACAGGGCAGGTAGGGGTTTGACAGCAGTGGTGGTAGTTGACAGACAGGGCGGTGTTTGACAGACAGGGCGTAGTTGACAGGACAGGGCAGTAGTTTGACAGACAGGGCTTGGGGAGTAGTTTGACGACAGGGCGGTGTAGTTTGAGAGACAGTTCATAGTTTGTCCTATGAATTCATTACTGTATGCCTGCTTGCTTCTGGATGCCTCATGGAAACTGAGCATTTAGAAAACTGTACTGAGCCTGTACTGAGCCTGGGCATGCTAGAAAGGCAGACAGGGGATTAACATTCAGTCATTGGCTGTGATGTCAACTGTCAAATC
Organism: Hymenochirus boettgeri; assembly: GCA_019447015.1. Classification (NCBI taxonomy): domain Eukaryota; kingdom Metazoa; phylum Chordata; class Amphibia; order Anura; family Pipidae; genus Hymenochirus; species Hymenochirus boettgeri. Next base: position 105,953,378 of record CM033476.1, on the reverse strand, counting down.
CATAACCGACAGTTACAACGGAAAGACGAGGAAGCAGAAACAGGGAAACAGGACATTGTGGCAGGATTTCAAGTTTAGACTTACACCTTTCACATTTCAAACTATTACGTGTAGGGTTTTGGGGGGGATTACCTGTATGTAAGTTTCATTTAGGCTGGACCTTGCCCTTTAAACTTGGCAGTAAAAAGTTTTCCTATAAAAGCAAATACATGAAGAGATCTAAGGTTATGATTCATGAGCTCTATGAGAACAGCAATTCACCTAATCGGACCTCTGTGTGTAAAAAAGGACAAAAAGCTTAGTCACTCCAAAACGTGTTGTATTGTACGGTAATTGCAGTATAAAGATCCAGTTCCGTTGGGATTGTCAGGGGACATCTGTGGAGTCTGTGAGTGGTTTATTGTGGTTGGATCTGATTCCCTGGAGCTTCCTGTGACTTTATATCAGGACATGTGAAAGCTCTTCCCTTACAGAGAGACTATAGGGCTGTGAGCACAGGAGGTTATTCTGAGACGAAAATGTCCAGACAAAGAACCTTTCCCATTGAACTCCAAGGATGGAGTGTACGGGGATGCTTGTAGGTAAAGTGTGAAACGTTCCCTATGTTGTGTCACTATTCCAATCCGATGGGAGGAAATAAAGATCATCCAGGAGTATTTACAATAATGTCGCTTTCCTTATACACAGAGATCTCCCCCAAACCCAGACGGATTCTCCCTCTATGTGATTTCTAGGTTGGGTCGGTTTTAATCAATATAAACATACAGTGTGTGTGATACGTCAGTAATATAGAGTATTACACAGTCACGTGGCTGTTTACCTGGAACTATATTATATAATCGATATTACGATGATGTGTTTGTGTTTCTTAGCAGCACTGTGCAATAGTAACGCAGGAGCAGCTTTCGGTAAGAGGCGACGCATTGCATGCTTGACACTTTTCTCCCTGAGTTAAATCCCTATAAGATGTTCTGTGTGTTTCACCTCCAGTATATTACACGTCACTGGGCTGACAGGACCATTTATATGGAGACATGTGTAAAGTTCTGGACCACACAGAGAGTTTATTCTTTGACGTCACATTCACTGTGTTCAACACAAAGTTCCCATCTACACAATCTCTTATTGTTAAGTGCCCTTGAGCTGTACAGTCACCGTGAGCAGAGCAAACAATTAGATGTTCGGGCAGGACAGAACAATGAGTCTTGTCTTGTTTTCATGGTTGTTGGACTTACTAATTCCACAGAACCTCAGATCTTCCTTTTCCTCGTCTTCCTCTAATCTACCTCATCACCATCGATGGGAACTTGCTCATTCTGACTTCATCTCCACTGACCAGCGACTCCAAACTCCAATGTATTTTTCCTAGCCAACCTGTCAATCATTGACAGAATTCTCCTCTATAACTGTGCCCCAATCTATTGGTTGTCTTGGTGACTGCTCAGAGGTCTGTGTCCTATCTTGGCTGCACACACAACTCTGGTTATTCCAGTTCTTTGTGGTGGCCGAATGTTACCTTCTGGTGTAATGGGTATGATCGGTTTGGGCCATCGTTCCCCTGAACTATACACTTCTCAGTGTCGGTCACTGCAGGTCAGGCTGGTAGTGGCTTGTTGGACTTGTGGTCTAGTAAATTTCCTAATTCAAACAGTTTCCATTTCCCAAACAAGATTCTGTGGCCCCCAAGTGGTGAACCACTTCTTCGCGATGTCACCCCTCTGTTAATTTGTCTTGCTCAGACACCCGAATAGGAGAGACGTTTTCCTTTTGTTGTGGCTCTAGCGGGAATGGGCCCACTGATATTTATATTATAGGAAATACACACGAATCATTTCCGCCATTACAAAGATCAGCCCTGGCGTGGCCAATACAAAAACCTTCTCCACCTGTGCATCGCACTTTACAGTGGTGGCTCTGTATTATGGTAGTGGCATCTTCAGCTACATCGGCCTTCTCCAACTACGCATGGACAAGGACATCAAAGTGGTGGCAGTTCTCACGGTCATGACCCCCATGTTAAATCCCATTATTTAAAGCCTGAGGAACCGAGAGGTGTGAAAGAAGCCATGAGGAAGGCCGAGTGCGGAGGAGAAGAAGTAACACCAAGGAATGCTTTGTTTGCAGGTTGGATTCACAGTAGAGAACAAGTTAAATCACATCAACCAACCCACTCCACCAATTAGCTGCGATGGAAATTAGCACAAAGGGGGTTCCTGGTTTCTAGTAAATAGTGGATGGTAGTGAATCCGACTGAGTTTGGGTCAAACTTTATGAGTTTATACGATGCCGAAATATCCAAACTATGGGAACTAGTCCATGTTCCTCACACTCGTGGACTTATCTTCAATAAATATAGAAAATACATAATTATCGAATTTTCAAATCAGTAACCCAAATGATAGTTCGGTAACTCTCAAATTATCGTCAGTAACCTCAAAGATGTTCGTAACCCTCAATGTATTTCGTAAACCCGCAATGTATCGTTCAGTAACCCTCAAATGTACGTTCGGTAACCACAAATGTATCGGCGGAACCCTCAAATGTATGTTCGTAACCCTCAAATGTATCGTTCGGTAACCCTCAAATGTATCGTTCGGTACCCTCAAATGTATCGTGTAACATCCGCGTCAGACCCTCAAATGTATCTTCGCTTAACCCGCAAATGTATCGTTCGTAACCTCAAATGTATCGTCGGTAACCCTCAAATGTATCGTTCGGTCCCTAAATGTATCGTTCGGTACCTCAAATGTATCGTTCAGTGAACCCTCAATGTATCGTTCGGTATCCCTCAAATGTAGCGTCGTCGTAACCCTCAAATGTATCTCTTTTTTGTTGTTCGGTAACCCTCAAATGTATCGTTCGGTAATCCCTCAAATGTATCGTTCGGTAACCCTCAAATGTATCGTCGTAACCCTCAAATGTATCGTTCGTAACCTCCAAAATCTCGTAAACCCTCAAATGTTGTCGGTAACCCCAAATTATCGTTCGGTAACCCTCAAATTTCGTCGGTAACCTCAAATGTATCGTTCGGTAACCCTCAATGTATCAGTCGGTAACCTCAAATGTATCGTTCGGTAACCCTCAAAGGTATCGTTCGTAACCCTCAAAGTATCGTTCGGTAACCCTCAAATGTATCGTTCGGTAACCCTCAATGTATCGTTCGGTAACCCTCAAATGTATCGTTCGGTAACCCTCAAGTATCGTCGAACCCTCAAATGTATCGTCGTAACTTCGTTCGATACCCAATGTATCGTTCGGTAACCCTCAAATGTATCGTTCGGGTAACCCTCAAAAGTATCGTCGGTAACCCTCAAATGTATCGTTCGGTAACCTCAAATGTATCGTAGTAACCCTCCAATGTATGTAGTACCCCTCAAAGTATCGTTCGGTAACCTCAATGTATCGTCGGTAACCCTCAAATGTATCGTTCAGTAACCCTCACAATGTATCGTTCAGATAACCTCAAATGTATCGTTCGATAACCTCAAATGTATCGTCGTAACCCTCAAATGTTATCGTTGCGGTAACCCTCAAATGTATCGTTCGTAACCTCAAATGTATCGTTCGGTAACCCCAAATGTATGTTCGGTAACCCTCAAGTATCGGCGGTACCCTCGATATTCGGTAACCCTCAATATATCGTTCGGTAACCCTCAAATGTATCGTTCGTAACCCTCAAGTATCGTTGGGACCCTCAAAAGTAGTCGATACCTCAGAGTATAACCTCAAATGTATCGTTCGGTACCCTCAAATGTCTCGTTCGGTAACTTCAATGTATCGATACCTCCAGATAGTTCGAGAACCCTCAAATTATCGTTCGATAACCCTCAAAGTATCGTTCGGAAACCACTCAAATGATCGTTCGGTAACCCTCCAATGTATCTTTCCGATACTTCGTAACCCTCAAAGGTATCGTTCGGTAACCTCAGTGTATGTTCGGTAACCCTCAAATGTATCGATAACTACGACGTCGTAACCTCAATATAGTTCGGTAATCAAATGTGCGTGGGAACCCTCAAAAGTGTATCGTTCGGTAACCCCCTCAAATGTATCGTGCGGCTTTAACCCTCAAATGTATCTGCGGTTCAGATGTTGGTAACCCTCAAAATGTTACGTTCGGTAACCCTCAAATGTAGTCGTTCGATAAACCTCAAAATGTATATCGTTCGTTAACCCTCAAATGTATCTTCCAAGATCGTTCGGTAAACCTCAATGATCGTTCGGTAACCCTGCAAATGTATCGTTCGAAACCCTCAAATAGTATCGTTCAGGAACCCTCCAACGTATAGTATATGTATCGTTCGGTAACCCTCAAATAAGTTCCAGTAATCATAGTATCGTATACCCTCAAATGTACTCGGTCGCATAACCCGCAATGGAGTACGTTCGGTAACCCTCCAAATGTATCGTCGGTAACCCTTCAAATGTATCGTCGGTAACCCTCAAATGTATCGTTCGGTAACACTCAAATGTATCTTCAGGAACCTCAAATGTATCGTCTCGAACCACAAATGTATGTTCGGACCTAAAGTTGTATCCTCTCAAAGTGTAGTTCGGAACCCTCCAAATGTATCGTTCGAGTAACCCTCAAAGTGTCGTTCGGTAACCCTCAAAAGTATACGTTCGGTACCCTCAAATGTATCGCAGTAACCCAATGAACGTGTAACCCTAAAGGTTATCGTTCGGTAACCCTCAAAATGATCGTTCGGATAACCCTCAAGTATCGCTTGCGTAAACCCATCAAAATGTATCGTGATTACCCTAATGTGTAACCTAATGAGGAACTCAAGTATGTTCTGTAAACTCAAGTACTTGGTAACCTAAAATGTATAGTTCGGTAACCCTCAGAATGTATCGTTCGATACCCTCAAATGTATCGTTCGCGTATACCCAATTTGCTCCTAATAGTAGTTCATACCTAAGTTCGTTGGTAACCCTCACATGGATCGTTCGAGCAACCCCAAATCGTTACGTTACGGTAACCTCAAATGTATCGTCTAACCCTCAAATGTTAGTCGTTCGTAACCCTAACAATGTATCGTTCGACTAACCCTAAATGTATCGTTTCGTCATCAAGAGTTCGGTTCCTAAAGTTAGTAACTAAATGTTATCGTTCAGTAACCCTCCAAATGGTATCGTTCGGTAAACCCTAAATGGTATCGTTTCAGTAACCCTCAAATGTATCTTCGTCTCAATGTTGTCGTAACCTCTAATGTACGTTCAGTAACCCTCAAATGGATCGTTCGGTAACCCTCAATACGTATCGTTACATAACCCTCAAATGATCCTGTCAGTAACCCTCAAATGTATTCGTACCTCATCGTCGATAACCCTCAAAGAATAGTCGTGGAACCCTCAAATGGTATCGTTCGGATACCTCAAATGTATCAGTTCGTAACCCTCAAATGTACGTTCAGTAACCTCAAATGTATCGTTCGGTAACCCTCAAATGTATCGTGTAACAAATGTATGCTACCCCTCAATGTATGAATAGTATCGTTCAGTACCCTAAATGTATCGTCGTAACCCTCAATGTATCGCTCGGTAACCCTCAATGTAACGTTCGGTAACCATCCAATAATTTTCGTAGACAATGTTCATCGGTAACCCAAATGTAGTTTCGTATAAATTTCGTCGATAACCCTCAATATATTTGTACCTCAAAGTTCGCGAACCTCAATGATATGGTAACTCAGTTCGTCGCCTCAATATGTCGACCTCAAAATGTATCGTAGGTAACCCTCAAATGTATCGTTCGGTAACCCTCAAATGTTTCGTTTCGGTAACCCTCATGTAATAGTACCTAATGACGTTCGTAACCCTCAAATGTATCGTTCGGTAACCACTCAAATGTATCGTCGGGAACCACTCAAAGTATACGGTTCGACAGTAACCCTTCAAAAATGTATATTCGTAACCTCAAATGTATCGTTCGTAACCCTCAAATTGTATCGTTCGGGTAACCCTCCCAATCATGTGGTACCCTCAAAAGTTCTTAGGTAAACCCTCATAATCATTCGCTAATGTACGTTCGGTAACCCTCAAAGAACGTTCGGTAACCCTCAAATGTATCGTTGCGGTCAACCTCAAATTTGTTATCGTTCGGTTGGAACCCATTCTCGAACTCAATGTATCGACTAATGTCGTAACCTCAAAGTATCGTCGTAACCTCAAAGTATTTCGGTCATCGTAAAACGCGTCAACCTAATGTACGTGCGTTTTTTTCGGTAACCATCAATGTATCGTTCGGAACCCTCAATATGTCGGTAACCTAATGGATCTCGGTAACCCTTCAAATGTATCTCGGTACTCATGATGTAAACCTCAAATTTCGTCTAATAAGTTCGTCGTAACCCTCAAATGTATCTGTTCGGTAAACCCTCAAAGTGTAATCGTTCGAAACCATTCCATGTATATCGTAATTCAAATGTTCGTCATAGCCCTCATGTATATGTTCGTAAACCCCAAATGTATCGTTCGAGTACCTCAAATGTATCTTCGTAACTCAAATGTACTTCGAAACCCTCAAAATGTATAGCGTTCACTAACCTCAAAATGTATCGTTCGGTACCATCAAATGTATACGTTCGGTTAAACTCAAATGTATCGTTCGATAAACCTCAAAGATGTTCAACCCTCAAATGTATCGTTCGGTAAACCTCAAGGATCGTTCGTATAACCTCAAAAGTATCGTTCGTATAACTCTCTCACAATGTATCGTTCGGTAACCTAAAATGTATCGTTCGGTTAACCCTCTAAGATCGTCAAACCTCAATGTCGTGAACCCTCAAAGTATCGTTCGGTAACCCTCAAAGGTATCGTTGGTAACCCTCAAATGTATCGTTCGGTAACCCCACAATGTATCGTCGAACCCTCAAATGTACTTCGGTAATCAAACTTAACCCTCCAATGTATCGTTCAGATAACCCTAAATGTATCGCTTCGGAACCCTCAATTACTTCGAAACCTATGTTATGTCGGTGTACCCTCAAAGTATACGTTCAGGTAACCCTCAAAATGTATCGTTCGGTGCAACCTCAAGATATCGATTCGGAACCCTCAAATGTATCATCGCACCTTCAAGGTACTCGACCTCGGAATGTACGTCACCTAACTCTTTCTACCCCAATGATCTTCGCTAACCCTCAAATGTATCGTTCGCTAACTCAGAGCTAGCTAACACAATGTATCGTCGGTTAACCCTCCAAAGTATAGGTCACAACCATTCATATATTGTAACCCTCAATGCGTTCGGTAACCCTCACATGTATCGTTGTGAACCCTCAAAGTATTCAGTTCGTACCCTCAAAGTATCGTTCAGTACCCTCCAATTATGTGGTACCTCAAGGTGTTCGATAAACCTCAAATGATCGTTCAATAACCCTCAAATGTTAGCGTTCGGTTAACCTTCCAAATGTATCGATCGATAACCCTCAAATGTATCGTTCGATAAACCTCAATATATCGTTCACTAACCCTACAAATGATCGTTCGGTAACCCTTTCAAATGTACGTCGTAACTAATAGTTCGTAACCCTCAAACTGTATCGTTCGGTAACCCTCAAATGTATCGTTCGGTAAACCCTCAATGTATCGTTCAGGTACACCTTCAACAGTATCGTTCGGTACCCACTCTAATGTACGTTCGTAACCCTCTAATGTATCGTCAGCGATAACCACCTCAAATTATCGTTCGGTAACATACGCGAAACCTCAAGTACGTAACAGCTCACACCCTCGTTAGCCAGGAAGCCGATACGTCACCCCATGCGGTGCATGCGATATGACGTGTGTCCACCCTTTTCGCTAAGGCTAAGCGAGTCAACCCTTCAGTGTGGCACGAGACCTCATGTTACGTGCGCTTCGGTACACACTGAACCGTCTCGTAACCCCTAAATGGTCTTACGCTCCAACCAGTAATCGGTAGACAGCACTTCATAACCGCCCAAATTGCGTGCATACCTCTCACGGAGTATCGTAACCCTACAAATGTATCGTTCGGATGGAACCATCGAAATGTCATGTTCCGATAACGCTATCAAATGTGAATCGATTCGGATACAACCACTTACGGAAGGTACATAGATCTTTTGTAGTTGGCCGGTAACCCCAATACAGTAATCGTGCGGTGTAAACCCGCTAAGAATGTATACGATTGCTGGTAACGCCCTCACACACTGAATGATCGCTTCAAGGAATCGTTTCAGAACCCTCCAAATGTATCGTTCGGTACCAACCAGAATGAGGCGTCGTCCGCAACAGTCGTTCGATAACCACCAAATGTCTCGTGCGTACCTACTGATCTCGAATGTACCTTCAGTGATTCGATGGCACTGCGAATGTTACGCGATCAGCGTTAACGCTCAAACCGTCGATTATGTCTTCACCCACGCTCCAAGCAGGATTATCGTTCGGTTACACCTTCAAAGTGCGTTATCGTTTCTATGGGTCAACCCTACAAATGTATTACGCTGTCGTTGACTAAACGTAGCCTGTCAACCCAAATGTATCGTGTTGAGATAAACCTCTTAGAAGATTAGTCGTTCAATGAACCTGATCAACAATAGTATCGCCCTTGCGTGGGTAAACCTAAGTACTTCGATGAAGTACTCTTCACTAAAAGTCTCCAAATGTTCATGGGTACCGCGAAGTGTATGTCTCGGTAACCCCATCAAATTTATCGTTGTCACTGAACGCCTCAAATGATATCGTGGTAACCCTCAATGTATCGTGCGTAGTCACCCTCAAATGGAGTATTGCGTTCGAGTACCTCAAATTGTATCGTTGCGAAACCCTCATCTCATAAGCCCTATGTATCGATGGAAACACCACAAATGCAGTAATTCGGTGGTTTTGGTAATCCAATACCATCGTATAGGTTGTAATTCCCTCAAAATGTATGCCGTTGCTACCCGCAAATATTACCGCTCGCGAACATACCTCAAGTATCTCGTATAACCCTACTAATGTTATGGTGTAGACGCCCAACCATACTTCGTAACATAATTGTATCGTTCAAGGTAACCGCTCAAATGTAACCGTTCATGGAAGCCCTCAATATCCAGGAAAATGTTAAGGTTACACCAGGATAACCGAACTTTTTGCGCCATCGCTACCTACTGATGTTTAATAGCATCTCGTTTTCAGGATAGTCAAATTGTACCGTTCACTACCCACAATGTATTGTTCGTTAAATACTCAAATGATCGGTCGTCCAACAGGCGTTCATCAAGCGCCTCAAATGTATCGTTGGGACGTTGTCGCAAACGCCAAAGTGTATCGTTATGCAACCGGTCATGTAACCTCGTCAACTATGTAGAGGTCACGTTCAACTAACCATGCACAATCGTTACTCTTCAGCTGAACCCGTACAGAATGGATCGTATCGGTATTCTCAAACTTCGCACCATCTAAATTATCGTTCGGTTTAACCCTCAAATGTATGTGCATAACTCAAATGTATCTTCGGTAACCCTCAATGTATCGTCGTAACCGCAAATGCCGTTCGTAACCCTCAAATGGTATCGTTCGATAACCCTCAAAGTATCGTTCGGTAACCCCTCAAGTATGTCGTATCATGTATCGTAACCCTCAAATGTATCGTTTCGGGAACCTCAATGTATGTTCGGGAACCCTCAAAGTATCGTTCAGTAACCCTCAAATGTATCGTCGAACAGACGGTAACCCAGAACCAAACGGAGACTAGACGTAAAACCGAGGTGGCCAAGAAATGTCGACCTCAATGGGTAGCGTTTCCGGGTAACCCTCATGGAAAGATGCGGTCGTAGAGTCCGTTCGGAAACCTCAAAGATGATCGTGTCAGATAAGTAGTGATTCCTTTAAGAGTAGCTTACATGGAAATAAAAAGAAAAGAGTCTCATTGTGTTGGAGAGGATCATATCAAAAAGGAGAAAGATTTGAGGTTGAATGGAAAAGTTCAAAGGGGAGGATATAGAACTTCTCATGAATGTAAAAGAACGATGGATGGGCTCAGGTTCATATGATAAAACCCCTCCAACTGTCTCTTCGATCATCTAGAGTAGAGTAAACATGGCGTAGATCCAGATTTACCAGAAATATGGTGCAATGACGCGGTTTACATGAGTATTTTTTAATTAAAACAAACAAACCACCATGTGTACAGGTTCATTTGTCGCTGAACACATCAGAAACACAAGTCTGTGGGTGATGCCACCTCATGCATGTGCGTGGAGTCCTTGCCTTTAATTAGTGCAAAACATACAACATGTAAAGTGCAATATCAAATTAATAAAAATGGGAAATGTAAGAAAACAATATATGTGAATATCCATGGTAATAGCATGTTGATAGTATGTCTGTTAAACATACTTAAATAAAATTTGCTATTGTGTAAAATGGTGCTAATTTGCCCCAACCAAGTACAGATCTTCTTTAACATTTGAAAGTAACATCTGATTGGTTGAGGCAAATTTAGATCTTTTTTAACAATAAGAACTTTTATTAAAAACCCGTATAAATAAATAGAGATATGAATTAAAAGATTGATGTATAATAAACACCATCAAGATCCAGCTCCCTTATCTAATTCAAGCTACATCACAAACTTGCGACGTCTGCGCACACCAGTTAAACGTATTTAACACATGCCCCACTTTAGTCAGCTTGTCCTCCAAACCAACCCCCTCCATACAAGTAGGCGCCACTTATAGAAAAGTTCTTACCGGTAATTTACAGAAATAAGTAGTTATATTCTTGGGAAAATCTAAAAATAGGGGTCACTGTAGCTTCCATATGCAGAAACGAGCTCAGTGGTATTATGCCAGGAAATACCTCAGTCATCCAAGGATAGGTGGTCGTCATAGTCCGGAAGTGGTGCGAACACTAGAGATGCGCGAGAAACTTAGTAGTTTTGTTTCGTTTCGGATTTCCGGATCTTGTGAAAATCCAGAAGATCCGAAAATCTGAAAGATCGGAATTTTTGTTTCGGATAATTATTGAAAAACCATCGGAGACCATTATTTTCGATAATTTTTAACATTCGCGGCTACTTTCGAAATTATGAAAATACCTTCTGAAAAGTCCCAAAATCCGGAAGGATGGTTCGGACGGATCTTTCGGATTTTGGAACTGAGTGGTTCCGTGCTTGGATTCAGGGTTCATGTCCAACCCGGGGATGCCCATGCCAGGGGAAACATCATAGAAAAACAAATGGCACAAAGGGAGCGCGACTCGAGAGGAGTAAGGGGATATAAGCATGCGGAAGAGACCAGCCAATATAGTACGGAGAGATAGGAGACAGAGAGAAAAGTAGCAGAGGATAAGGGAGACCACATAATAATAAATGAATGAAAGATGAGACATATAATAAGTAAATAGTCATGATAATAGGATATATACATTACAAAAAGTAGATAAGACAGATAAAGTCAGATATATATAGATATACATGATAATAATAATCAGAAGTATATAGGGATAGTACATCGAATGAATAATCATGTAGATATAGAGGATGAGAAGGATAATAAAAGCATAGGAATGTGAGAGAGAGATGATAGTATATATATAGGATAAATATAAAGATAATATCACATGTATAGATATACGATATGATATAGAGAAAGTCATATGAGATAAAGAGATATGATAGGTAAAAATTATAATAATCAATGATATATAGATATACTATTAGATAATTATCATATTAGATAGGAGCATATAATATAATAAAATATGGAATTATATAGGGGATATACAATAATAAATCAATTTATATAGGATCATACATTGATACTAAAATATATTAATATACAATAGATAATAATAGATATAATAGGAGTACATATTCATAATATTAATAGGGAATACATATAATAATAAGTCATATTATATATAGATATAATTAATAATAATATTCATATTATATAGGGAATAAATCATATAATAATATATTATATATAGAAGACATAAATAAGAAATAATTCATATTAATAGGGATATTGATAAGAATAATCATAGGATTATAGGTGTAGGGTCGCTTATTGAAATGTGTTAATAATTCATATTACCGTTGACACACGTGAGTTGCCTTTGTCCCCCTTCTTGTGCCCGTCTTTTTATACATATGACTAATAATCATATAGATAGGGCCCCTAACATTATATAATAATCCTATACTAGGGATATTACATTATAAGTAATAATCCATATTCTATATGGATAACAAATCCCCTGCTCAGACACGACAGGCGGCGGAGCGGAAAGAGGACAGGGGAGTTGACCCGGGGGAGGGGCGGGCGGACCAGTAATAGGCGAGAAGAGGGGCCCGGGTGTGGATGCCCACCGTGCACCCGTCAGGTCGGGGTCTTTCTTTCAGTTTATTGTTCAGTCCTGTGTTATTTGATATTTGGGCAGTAGTTGTTTCCACGTTTGTAATATGCCCGCCAAGTCATTTATGTTCCCGTGCTAGCGGGGTGTGGCTTCAATATACCGATGGTGGGGTTTTGTTTTGTTTCCTATTTTCTACCTTTCTTCCAAGCCTATCCACTTTTAGTGCTGTTTGTGAGGAGGAGGGTGCAAGGGGGGGGGTGGGGGGGGGGGGGGGGGGGATATCTCTCCCCAGGGGACTTTACATGTTATGCAGCACCTGGTTACGTAGTCTCAGTAGTTTGACAGACAGGGCGGTAGTTTGACAGACAGGGCGGTAGTTTGAGAGACAGTTCATAGTTTGTCCTATGAATTCATTACTGTATGCCTGCTATGCTTCTGGATGCCTCATGGAAACTGAGCCATTTAGAAACCTGTACTGAGCCTGTACTGAGCCTGGGCATGCTCAGAAGAGGCAGACAGGGGATTAACATTCAGTCATTGGCTGTGATGTCAACTGTCAAATCCATAACTGACAGTTACTAACTGGAAGAACGAGGAAGCAGAAACAGGGGAAACAGGACATTGTGCAGGATTTCAAGTTAGACTTACACCTTTCACATTTCAAACTATTACCGTGTAGGGTTTTGGGGGTGATTTACCTGTATGTAAGTTTTCATTTTAGGGCTGGACTTGCCCTTTAAACTTGGCAGTAAAAAGTTTTCCTATAAAAGCAAATACATTGAAGAGATCTAAGGTTAATGATCTATGAGCTCTATGAGAACAGCAATATCACCTAATCCGACCTCTGTGTGTAAAAAAGGACAAAAAGCTTAGTCACTCCAACCGTGTAATTGTACGGTAATTGCAGTATAAAGATCCAGTTCCGTTGGGATTGTCAGGGACCAATCTGTGAGTCTCGTGAGTGGTTTATTGTGGTTGGATCTGATTCCCCTGGAGCTTCCTGTGACTTTATATCAGGACATTGGAAAGCTCCTTCCTTACAGAGAGACCTATAGGGCTGTGAGCACAGGAGGTTATTCTGAGACGAAATGTCCAGACAATGAACCTTCTCCCATTGAACTCCAAGGATGGAGCTGTACAGGGATCTTGTAGGTAAAGTGTGAAACGTTCCCTATGTTGTGTCACTATTCCAATCCGATTGGAGGAAATAAATATCATCCAGGAGTATTTACAATAATGTCGCTTTCCTTATACACAGAGATCTCCCCCAAACCCAGACGGATTCTCCCTCTATGTGATTTCTAGGTTGGGTCGGTTTTAATTCAATATAAACATACAGTGTGTGTGATAACGTCATGTAATATAGAGTATTACACAGTCACGTGGCTGTTTACATGGAACTATATTATATAAATCGATATTACGATGAGTGTTTTGTGTTTTCTTACAGCAGCTGTGCAATAGTAACGCAGGAGCAGCTTTTCGGTAAGAGGCGACGCATTGCATGATTGACACTTTTCCTCCCTGAGTTTAAATCCCCTATAAGATGTTCCTGTGTGTTTCACCTCCATATAACACGTCACTGGGCTGACAGGACCATTTTATATGGAGACATTGTGTAAAGTTCTGGACACACACAGAGAGTTTTTATTCTTTGACTGTCACATTCACTGTGTTCAACACACAAAGTTCCCATCTACACAATCTCTTATTGTTCAGTTGCCCTTGAGCTGTACAGTCACCGTGAGCAAGTAGCAAACAATTAGATGTCTCGGGCAGGACAGAACAATGAGTCTTCTGTCTTTGTCTTCATGGTTGTTGGACTTACTAATTCCACAGAACCTCAGATCTTCCTTTTCCTCGTCTTCCTCTATATCTACCTCATCACCATCGCTGGGAACTTGCTCATTCTGACTCTCATCTCCACTGACCAGCGACTCCAAACTCCAATGTATTTCTTCCTAGCCAACCTGTCAATCATTGACATGATATTCTCCTCTATAACTGTGCCCAATCTATTGGTTGTCTTGGTGACTGCTCAGAGGTCTGTGTCCTATCTTGGCTGCATCACACAACTCTGGTTCTTCCAGTTCTTTGTGGTGGCCGAATGTTACCTTCTGGCTGTAATGGCTTATGATCGGTTTGTGGCCATCTGCTTCCCCCTGAACTATACACTTCTCATGTGTCGGTCACTGCAGGTCAGGCTGGTAGTGGCTTGTTGGACTTGTGGTCTAGTAAATTCCCTAATTCAAACAGTTTCCATTTCCCAACAAGATTTCTGTGGCCCCAACGTGGTTGACCACTTCTTCTGCGATGTCACCCCTCTGTTTAAGTTGTCTTGCTCAGACACCCGAATAGGAGAGACGGTTTTCCTTTTAGTTGTGGCTCTAGCGGGAATGGGCCCACTGATATTTATTATAGGAACTTACACACGAATCATTTCCGCCATTACAAAGATCAGCCCTGGCCGTGGCCAATACAAAACCTTCTCCACCTGTGCATCGCACTTTACAGTGGTGGCTCTGTATTATGGTAGTGGCATCTTCAGCTACATCTGGCCTTCCTCCACCTACGCCATGGACAAGGACATCAAAGTGGTGGCAGTTCTCTACACGGTCATGACCCCCATGTTAAATCCCATTATTTACAGCCTGAGGAACCGAGAGGTGAAAGAAGCCATGAGGAAGGCCGAGTGCGGAGGGAAGAAGTAAACACCAAGGAATTGCTTTGTTTGCAGGTTGGATTCACAG
Organism: Hymenochirus boettgeri; assembly: GCA_019447015.1. Lineage (NCBI taxonomy): Eukaryota > Metazoa > Chordata > Amphibia > Anura > Pipidae > Hymenochirus > Hymenochirus boettgeri. Next base: position 105,938,316 of record CM033476.1, on the reverse strand, counting down.
TAGAGAACAAGTTAAATCACATCAACCAACCCACCCACCAATTAGCTGCGCTGGAATTAGCACAAAGGGGGTTCCTGTGTTTCTAGTAACTAGTGGATGGTAGTGAATCCGACCTGAGTTTGGGTCAAACTTTATGAGTTTATACGATGCCCGAAATATCCAAACTATGGGAACTAGTCCATGTTCCTCCAACTCGTGGACTTATCTTCAATAAATATAGAAAATTACATAATTATCGAATTTTCAAATCAGTAACCCTCAAATGTATCGTTCGGTAACTCTCAAATGTATCGTTCAGTAACCCTCAAATGTATCGTTCGGTAACCCTCAAATGTATCGTTCAGTAACCCTCAAATGTATCGTTCGGTATCCCTCAAATGTATCGTTCGGTAACCCTCAAATGTATCGTTCGGTAACCCTCAAATGTATCGTTCGGTAACCCTCAAATGTATCGTTCGGTAACCCTCAAATGTATCGTTCAGTAACCCTCAAATGTATCGTTCGATAACCCTCAAATGTATCGTTCAGTAACCCTCAAATGTATCGTTCAGTAACCCTCAAATGTATCGTTCGGTAACCCTCAAATGTATCGTTCGGTAACCCTCAAATGTATCGTTCGGTAACCCTCAAATGTATCGTTCGATAAGTTTAGTGTTCCTTTAAAGAGTAGCTTACATGGAAATAAAAAGAAATTTCCATTTTTATCCAAAAAAAAAAGATTGAGGTTGAATGGAAAAGTTCAAAAGGAATATAAACTTCTCTGAAAAGAATCGATATGGGCTCTTTCCATATGAAAACCCTCCACCCTGTCTCTTCGATCATCTAGAGTAGATGTAAACATGGTAGATCCATATTTACAGAAATTGGTTCAATGACAGACGTCTTACATGAGTATTTTTTAATTAAAACAACAAACCACCATGTGTACAAGGTTCATTTGTCGACACACATCAGAACACAAAGTTGGGGTGATGCCACCTCATGCATGTGCGTGATTCCTTGCCTTTAATTAGTGCAAACATACAACATGTAAAGTGCAATATCAAACTTAATAAAATGGGAACTGTAATAAACAATTATATGTGAATATCATGTGAATAGCATGTTGATTATGTATGTGTTAAAATACTTAAATAAAATTTCTTATTGTTAAAATGGTGCTAATTTTGCCCCAACCAATCAGATCTTATTTAACATTTGAAAGCTAACATCTGATTGGTTGAGGCAAATTTAGCATCTTTTTTAACAATAAGAACTTTTATTAAATAACCCGGTAAATAAATAGAGTTATATTGAATAAAAGTATTGATATAATAAACACCATTCAATATCCAGCTCCCTTCTTAATTCAAGCTAATCCAAACTTGCAGTTGTAAAGTTAAAAGTATTTAAACATGCCTTTAGTGCAGTTTTCTCCAAACCATCCAATAGATGGCGCCACTTCATCAGAAAAGCTCTTACCGGTAATTTACAGAAAAGTAAGTAGTTATTTCTTGGGAAATCTAAAATAGGTACTGTAGCTTCCCATGCAGAAACTGTCTAGTGTGTATTATTCCAGGAAATACCATCAGTCATCCAAGGATAGGATGGTTAGTCCTGGAAGTGGTGGAAACTAGAGATGGCGAAACTTAGTAGTTTTGTTTCGTTTTCGGATTTCCGGATCTTGTGAAAATCCAGAAGATCCGAAAATCTGAAACCGGAATTTTTTTTTCGATAATTATTGAAAATACCATCGGAGACCATTATTTTCGATAATTTTTAAACATTCGAGGCTACTTTCGATAATTATCGAAAATACCTTCTGAAGTCCCAAAATCCGGAGGATCGGTTCGGACGGATCTTTCGGATTTTGGAACTGAGTGGTTCCGTGTCGGATCAGGGTTCATGTCAAACCCGGATCCCATCTCCAGTGGAAACCATGATAAAAAAAACTTCTACAAAGGGAGCTCTACTGGATTATAAATGATTATATGTATATATAATAATCATATTATATATAGATATACATATAATAATAATCATATTATATATAGATATACATATAATAATAATATTCATATTATATAGGGATATACATATAATAATAATCATATTATATATAGATATACATATAATAATAATATTCATATTATATAGGGATATACATATAATAATAATCATATTATATATAGATATACATATAATAATAATATTCATATTATATAGGGATATACATATAATAATAATCATATTATATAGGGATATACATATAATAATAATCATATTATATATAGATATACATATGATAATAATCATATTATATATAGATATACATATAATAATAATATTCATATTATATAGGGATATACATATAATAATAATCATATTATATATAGATATACATATAATAATAATATTCATATTATATAGGGATATACATATTATATTAATAATCATATTATATATAGATATACATATAATAATAATAATCATATTATATAGGGATATACATATAATAATAATCATCTGTCTTCCTCACGCTGTCCTGTCCTCACTCTGTCTGTCCTCAGACCTGTCTGTCCTCACTCTGTCTGTCCTCACTCTGTCTGTCCTCACTCTGTCTCTGAGTGGCCGACGAGTGACTCCGCTCCGACAGTCACGGTTCTTTACACCTACACCCTAGCATCATGTGGCAGTGGTGACGATCTGGTCAGGTTAGCTTAATGATGTCACATGTTGCGTGTAGCATGGCCGTGCATTGTGAAGTCATGTCATGTGGGACTGTGACCTGATTACTTGAGTTGACACTCGGCTGCCTGTGTGTTTAGTGACTGAGGGAGTCACTCACTGCCTGTCTGCCGCCTCGTATAGATCGGAATCGGACGGAAATGGTAAGCTGAGCTCGCTGCAGCAAGTCTGCAAGTGGAAGGTTTTTTACTTCCTGCTATAATAATGGCCGCCTCCCTACAGGGTGCCGCTCTGTAATGGGCTTCACCCTGCCTCATTAGGAGCAGCCGGCCGCCTCTCCCATGATGCAGAGTGAGCCAGAGCGCAGGCAGTGCTGCAATAAAGAAAAACACGAGTAGCGTGACCACATGCGCCAAGAATGAGCGCAAACACCTCCCAGAAGTTCCATTCCCTGTGTCGGGCTCCTGATCTTTCCTCCGCCAGACGAGTAAGTAAAGACAAGAGCTAGCTTTTATATGTCATGTGCAACGCAAGTCACACTGTGGGCAATAGTACCAGTTACACTGGGCAGTGGGCACTATGATGTATCAGTCACTCTGTCTCTGTGGGACATATATGTACCAGTCACACTGGGCACTGATATTTACCAGTCACACTGGGCACTGATATTTACCAGTCACACTGTGGGCACTATAATATGTACCAGTCACAGTGTGGGCACTATGATATGTACCAGTCACACTGTGGGCACTATGATATGTACCAGTCACACTGTGGGCACTATGATATGTACCAGTCACATGTGGGGCACTATGATAGTCCAGTCACACTGTGGGCACTATGATATGTACCAGTCACACTGTGGGCACTATGATTGTACCATCATACGTGGGCACTATGATATGTACCAGTCACACTGTGGGCACTATGATATGTACCAGTCACACTGTGGGCACTATGATATGTACCAGTCACACTGTGGGCACTATGATATGTACCAGTCACACTGTGGGCACTATGATATGTACCAGTCACACTGTGGGCACTATGCTATTTACCAGTCACACTGTGGGCACTATGATATGTACCGTCACACTGTGGGCACTATGATATGTACCAGTCCAACGTGGGCACTAGATATGTACCAGTCACACTGTGGGCACTATGATACAGTAATGTGCCGTCACCGTTTTGGCACTATAATATGTACCAGTCACACTGTGGGCACTATGATACAGTATGTGCCAGTCACATATAGTTCTATCCTTTACAAGGAATTGGGTTGGTTTGGCCCTTTTACTCTTGTAGCTGTTATAAGATACACATGTGATTACTTTATTTTTAAAGCACATCCAGGAAGTTTCAATAAAAGTTCTTATCGTAAAAACGGTGCTAATTTCCCCCCAACCAATCAGATGTTAGCTTTCCAATGTTAAATAACATCTGATTGGTTGGGGCTAAATTAGCACCATTTTTTTAAACAATAAGAACTTTTATGGAATCTCCCTGATCGTCTTTATAAAGTAGTTTAGATCGTTAGATCTGGAGGAATTCGCATTTAAACTCTTTTCTTATCCACATATAAAATCTCATTTAACTTAAAGTTATTTTTCTGGTGACAACAGTTCTTGTTTTTATTAATAGATTCTGTCTCTTTATTTACTTATTTCCCAACGTCTCGTCTATAATTTTATTTATTTTCTATTTATTATTTATAAACCTTTATTACATCAGAACGTTCAGGTGGGGTTATGTTCTAAGATAAACCACAGAAGATCATTCATAGTTCTTCCAGTCTCAGCCAGACATCAATTAACGTTACTGCATTCGGCATTCCATGGTGGTGCAGGAGCATTTTAATCTGGCAATGGGAATATATGGAGGCTGGAGCATAGAGGATGTGCCCTGTGCCATATATGGAGGCTGGAGTGTAGAGGATGTGCCCTGTGCCATTATGAGGCTGAGTGTAAGGATGTCCCTGTGCCGTATATGGAGGCTGGAGTGTAGAGGATGTGCCCTGTGCCATATATGGAGGCTGGAGTGTAGAGGATGTGCCCTGTGCCGTATATGGAGGCTGGAGTGTAGAGGATGTGCCCTGTGCCATATATGGAGGCTGGAGTGTAGAGGATTGCGCCCTGTGCCATATATGGAGGCTGGAGTGTAGAGGATGTGCCCTGTGCCATATATGGAGGCTGGAGTGTAGAGATGCGCCCTGTGCCATATATGGAGGCTGGAGTGTAGAGGATGTGCCCTGTGCCATATATGGAGGCTGGAGTAGAGGATGCGCCCTGTGCCAATATGGAGGCTGGATGGTAGAGGATTGTCCTGTGCCATATATGGAGGCTGGAGTGTAGAGGATGCGCCCTGTGCCATATATGGAGGCTGGAGTGTAGAGGATGTGCCCTGTGCCATATATGGAGGCTGGAGCGTAGAGGATGTGCCCTGTGACATATATGGAGGCTGGAGTGTAGAGGATGTGCCCTGTGACATATATGGAGGCTGGAGTGTAGAGGATGCGCCCTGTGCCATATATGGAGGCTGGAGTGTAGAGGATGCGCCCTGTGACAGACTGTTATTATTATGGGCTTATTAAGGTGCTAGAGGGGCCCTGGAATATTTACCAGAATTTATTTCTACACCCCGTGGCCCCGTGATAATATGAAATAGTTTTTATCTTCTAGAGTTTTATTGACATTTAAATAAAACTTTTTATTGCCCCTTTTACCTGTTGGTTTCCTCAGGCTGTATATAAAGGGTTAAGGAGAGGAGTGAGTGTTGAGTATATCAGAGACAGAGGCCGGTCCTCCTCCATAGAGCCACGTGAGTGTGGATGGAAATGGTACGAAAACCGTCCCAAAGTAAAGTCCTACTGGAGTCAGATAGAGGAGCAGGTAGAAAAGGTCTGGTAGCTTGCAGAGAAGGAATGGAGCATACCGTCTTAAGGATGTAGACATAGGATATCAGAATATAATAAGGGTCCTGTAGCCACTAAACCCGGCCTCTGTGAATATCAGCGCTCATAACTAGCAGTGTCAGAGCAACGGAGGGCCACTAACGGAGGAACGTCACAGAAATGTTCATGAATCCTTTTGAATGGCAATAAATGAATGAGGAGATTATAAATGTGTGAAGCAGAGCATGGAAAGCGTGACTGCCAAAGAGAGGGACATTAAACACAAGCAAGTCTTTTTATTCATGATGGACAGATATCTCAGAGGTTGCTGATGCTACAAGACGGTCAATAGCCATGATGGCCAACACAAAGCACTCCATAGTGGCTGTGGATATAAAGAAGAATAGTTGAGTCATACATCCTTTGAACGAGATGGTTTTCAATTCCGAGAGGAGATGGACCAACATGAGAGGGACAGTAGAGGAACTAAAACAGATATCTAGGAAGGAAAGGTTCCCCAGGAAGAAATACTTGGGGTCTGGAGACCATGGTCATGGATAATCAATGAGATAATCACAGAGTTCCCAGTAACGTTGACCAGGTACAAAGTAAAGAACAAGACAAACAGAGGGACCTGGTGGTCAGGATTCTGGGTCAAACCCAATAAGATAAATTCAGTGACAGACGATATATTGACCCAGTGATAATCTTGAACCATATTCTGTAATTTAAAGAGGACGAAAAAGCTTTATTTAAAAGAAACACATGTGTTTCTTACACGGAACATAACACTCCTTATATAGAAATATAAACCAAACATATAATCTACATCAAACATCAAACAATTATTCAATATGCATATGATATTCATATTAATCATTTTAATCTGCATATTGCATAAGGCATAGCACAGCAGTTTATATAAAGTGGTAACAGTCATAATACTTTTTATAATCAGAAGGTGTCAATGACTTGGAGTAGATTCATCTATCCAACTTCAACATCAACTCCCGATCACCATTTCTCCTTGGGGGGGTTTAACCTGACCAGTAGGATTATATTATAATTTGCATTTATAATGTCTTGCCAGTCCAAATGGAGGATTTCTAATGGTTAAGTTGTGTTTACCACATTTACTAACTTTCAGGGTTATTCAATAAAAGTTCTTATCTTATATTTAAGGAATTGAAAGTAAAAAAGTATTTTAGAAGGTTCCTGTGATCTGAACAGTAAATCCGTTCAACACATTACTACATGTTTATAACTCTGCAGAGTATCTGCATTCCGTGTCTTCATTACCTGAATAGATTGAGCCATTAACATCCATCCAAATATCCCTGTACTAGATTGTCCTGAGTGATTCAGCTCAATGTCAGGCATGTGAACCGGTATGGTACACGCTTCAATTCTTATACCAGCTCACAGACCCTGGATTAATAAAGCTTTTTCCTGTCCCCAAGGACTAACTTAGAATGCAGCATTGTCAGTAGGGAGAGGAACATTCATTATTTGCTCTGTATCAAGGGGCTTTTAGAAAAACAAAGGTACTTGCAATATGTCAGAGTTTTAAAAGTTCCATTTAATTGAAAGAGAGTTCAGTTTATCTCAACTGGACAATGGTTCATTCTTTGTATTTGACCTTAGAAAAATGCAGAAGTCATTAATTGCATTAATACATTTGATGTAACTAGCCTTTATAGAAATATCCATCATGAGCAGGGTATAAGGACAGTTGAAGAAATTATTAATTAGGAAATTTGACCCTCCCCCCACCCCTGCTTACATTTCAAAAATGTACGTTGTAGTTTTTTACCAAAGCCTTAAAATATAACAGTTTTTGATTTAAGAACATTTGATCTGATTTTGATCTGTTATCTACAGATATATGGTACAGCAAGGGGGGCAGCCATAGCCCCTGTCTATGCTCATTTCTATGTGCATAAATATAGTATAGTATTTGAGGTTGAATAAAGACACACGTTTCATCCAGTCTAACCCATCTAGCAATTTCCTCATTTCCTGCCTAACTTGATCCAGAGGAAGGCAAAACCTGACCAAATTTATGAAGGGGGAAAAATTCCTTCCTGACTCCCCTTCCCTGGATCAACTCTACTTTATGTATCAATCCCAGTAACTTGTAACATTCCTTGTTTGCAGAAACTCATTCAGCTTTTTATTACGTGTCCTCTGACATGTTCTATTGGTGAACAATGCCCCAGATAGTTTATTGTATGGCCCGTTAATGTATTTATACACAGTAATCATATCCCCACACAAGCGCCTTTGTAATTATCCATATTAATATGATTATTTTATTGTATATCCCTATATAATAGATTTTATTATAGTATATCCCTATATAATTATGATTATTATATATATATATCCCTATATAAGTTATTATTATTATATGTATATCCTATATAATATGATTATTTTATATGTATATCCCTATATAAATGATTATTTTATTATATGTATATCTATATATATTGATTATTAATATAATATGTATATCCTTATAATATAATATTATTATTATATGTATATCTATATATAATATGATTATATTATATGTATATCCCTATATAATATGAATTTATTATTATATGTATATCTATTAATAATCATGATTATTATCATATGTATATCCTATATATTGATTATTATATATGTTATCCCTATATAATATGAATATTATTATATATGTATCTCATATCATAATATGATTTTATCATATGTATATCTACTTATATAATATGATTAATTATTATTGTATATCCCTATATAAGATGATTATTATTATATGTATATCCCTATATAATATGAATATTATTATTATATGTATATCTATATATAATATGATTATTATCATATGATATCCTATATAATATGATTATTATTAATGTATATCCCTATTATATGATATATTATTATAATGTATATCCCTATATAATATGAATATTATTATTATATGTATATCTATATATAAATATGATTATTATTAATGTATATCTATATATAATATATTATTATATATGTTATATCCCTATTAATATGAATATTATTATTATATGTATATCTATATATAATATGATTATTATATATGTTATCCCTATATATAATGAAAATTATTATTATATGTAATTCTATATATATATGATTATTATTATATGTATATCTATATATAATATGATTATTATATATCACATATAATCATTTATAATCCAGTAGAGCTCCCTTTGTAGAAGTTTTTTTTATCATGGTTTTCCACTGGAGATGGGATCCGGGTTTGACATGAACCCTGATCCGACACGGAACCACTCAGTTCCAAAATCCGAAAGATCGTCCGAACCGATCTCCGGATTTGGACTTCAGAAGGTATTTTCGATAATTATCGAAAGTAGCCTCGAATGTTTAAAAATTATCGAAATAATGGTCCCGATGGTATTTTCAAATATTCTCGAAAAAAAATTTCCGGTTTTTCAGATTTTCGGATCTTCTGGATTTTCACAAGATCCGGAAATCCGAAAACGAAACAAACACTATAAGTTTCGCCATCTCTATGTTCCCCACTTCCAGGACTAACCATCCTATCTTGGATGACTGATGGTATTTCCTGGAATAATACACACTAGACATTTTCTCTGCATGGGAAGCTACAGTACCTATTTTAGATTTCCCAATAAATAACTACTTACTTTTCTGTAAATTACCGGTAGAGCTTTTCTGATGAAGTGGCGCCATCTATTGGATGGTTTTGAGAAAACTGCACTAAAGGCTATGTTTAAAATACTTTTATTAACTTATACACTGCAAGTTTGGATTAGCTTGAATTAAGAGGGAGCTGGATATTGAATGGTGTGTTTATTATATCATCACTTTAATTCAATAACTCTATTTATTTACCGGGTTATTATAAAGTTCTTATTGTTTAAAAAAGATGCTAATTTGCCCTCAACCAATCAGATGTTAGCTTTCCAAACTTTAAATAAGATCTGATTGGTTGGGGCAAAATTAGCACCATTTTAACAATAAGAATTTTATTTAGTATTTTAACACATACATAATCACATGCTATTCAATTATCACATATAATTGTTTATTACGTTCCCATTTTATTAAGTTTGATATTGCACTTTACATGTTGTATGTTTTGCACTAATTAGGCAAGGAATCACGCACATGCATGAGGTGGCATCACCCCAACTTTGTGTTCTGATGTGTGTCGACAAATGAACCTTGTGGACACATGGTGGTTTGTTGTTTTAAATTAAAAATACTCATGTAAGACGTCTGTCATTAACCAATTTCTGTAAATATGGATCTACCATGTTTACATCTACTCTAGATGATCGAAAGACAGGGTGGAGGTTTTCATATGGAAAGAGCCCATATCGATTCTTTTCAGAGAAGTTTATATTCCTTTTGAACTTTTCCATTCAACCTCAATCTTTTTTTTTTTGGATAAAAATGGAAATTTCTTTTTATTTCCAGTAAGCCTACTCTTTAAAGGAACACTAAACTTATCGAACGATACTTTGAGGTTACCGAACGATACATTTGAGGGTTACCGAACGATACTATTTGAGGGTTACGAACGATACATTGAGGGTTACTGACGATACACTTTGAGGGTTACTGAACCGAGTACATTTGAGGGTTATCGAACGATACATTTGAGGGTTACTGACGATACATTTGAGGTAACCGTACCGATAGCATTTTGAGGGTTACGACACGATACAACATTAGAGGGTTATCGAACGATACATTTGAGGGTTACTGAACGATCATTTGAGGTATTACCGAACGATACATTTGAGGTTAGTCGAACGATACATTTGAGGGTTACTGAACGATAATTTGAGGTAACCGAACGATCACATTGAGGTTACCCGAATGATACATTTGAGGGTTTGAACGATACATTGAGGTTACCGAATGATACATTTGAGTGTTACCGAACGATACATTGAGGGTTAACGCGAACGATACATTTGAGGGTTGCCGAACGATACATTTGAGGGTTAGAACGTTACCTTGCACATACATTTGATGGTTACCGAACGATACATTTAGGGTTACGAACGATACTTTGAGGGTTTACCGAGATACATTTGATGGACCGAACGATCTTTAGGTTTTAATACCGAACGATACATTTGAGGGTTATCGAGACAATACATTGGAGGGTTATACGAACGATACATTTGAGGGTCCGAACGATCATTTGAGGGTTACCGAACGATACATTTGAGGTTACCGAACGATACTTTGAGGGTTACCGAACGATACATTTGAGGGTTCCGAACGATACATTTGAGGGTTATCGACGATACATTTTGAGGGTTACCGAACGATACATTTGAGGGTTTCTAACGATACATTTGAGGGTTACGAACGATACATTTTGAGGTTTAACGCGAACTGATACATTTGAGGGTTACCAGAACTGATACATTTAGGGTTACCGAACATACATTGAGGTTAGTGAACTATACATTTGAGGGTTCGACGAACGATACATTGAGGGTTATCGAACGATCACTTTTGAGGGTTACCGAACGATACATTTGAGGGTTATCGAACGATACATTTGATGGTTGAACGATATTTGAGGGTTTACCGAACGATACATTGAGGGTTACTAAGATAACATTTGAGGTTACGTGAACGATACATTTGAGGGTTACCCGAACGATCATTTGAGGGGTTACGCGAACGATACATTGAGGGTTATCGAACAGATACTTTGAGGGTACAATGACGGATACTTTGAGGGTTACCGAACGATACATTTGAGGTTTCGACGAACGATACATTTGAGGGTTACCGAACGATACATGATTGAGGGTGTACGAACAAACATATTTGAGGGTTAACCGAACACATTTGAGGTTGCGACGATACATTGGGTTACCGAACGATACATTTGAGGGTTACGAACGATACATTTGAGGGTTAGTGAACGTAATTGGTACGATCTTGAGGTTACCGAACGATACATTTAGGGTTTTAACCGACATACATTTGAGGGTACCGAACGATACATTGGGGTTACCGAACGATACATTTGAGGGTTACCGACGATACATTTAGGGTTATCGAACTGACAATTAGAGGGTTAGCAAATACATTTGAGGGTTATCGAACGATACATTTGCAGGGTTAGAACGATACATTTGAGGTTAACGAACGTGCATGTGAGGGTACCGAATCATGAGTACACGTTTTGAGGTTTACCGAACGAAATTTAGGGTTCCCGAACGATACTTTGAGGGTTACCGAACGATACATTTGAGGGTTAGCGAACGATACATTAGAGGGTTACCGAACGATACATATTTGAGGGTTACCGAACGATACATTTGAGGGTTACCGAACTGAGGTCAATTTTGAGGGTTACCGAACGATACATTTTAGGGTTACGAACGATACATTTGGTTACCGAACGATACTTTGAGGGTTTACCGAACGATACATTTGAGGGTTTTTGTTTAGTGAACGATATTTTTGAAGGGTTTACCCGAACGATACATTTGAGGGTTTACTCGAACGATACATTTGAGGTTCCGAACGACTACATTTGAGGGTTGATGAACGATACATTTGAGGGTTATCGAACGGATACATTTTGAGGGTGTTAACCGAACTGATACATTTGAGTGGTTCCGAACGATACATTTGAGGGTTACGCACTATACATTTGAGGGTTACCGAACCATACATTCGAGGGTTACCGAACGATACATTTGAGGTTTAAACGAGGACAGTCCTTTGAGGGTTACGAGACGTCATTTGGAGGTTAGCGAACGATACATTTGGGGTTTAGCGAACGATACAATTTGAGGGTTACCGAACGATACATTTGAGGGTTATGAACTGTACATTCGAGGTTTACCGAACGATACTTTGAGGGTTACGTAATCGATACATTTGAGGGTTACCGAACGATCCTTTGAGGGTTACCGAACGTACATTTGAGGGTTACCGAACTGATACATTTGAGGGTTACCGAACGATACATTTGAGGTGTGTACGAACGATACATTTGAGGGTTTGAAACGATACATTTGAGGGTTATCGAACGATACATTGAGGGTTAGGAACGATACATTTGACGGAGTTACCGAACGATACATTTGAGGGTTACCGAACGATACTTTGAGGGTTACCGAACGTACATTTGAGGGTTACTAACGATAGCTTGAGGTTACCGAACGATACATTTGAGGGTTATCAACAACGATACATTTGAGGGTTACGAACGTACATTTGAGGGTTACCGAACAATTATTGAGGTACCGAACATACATTTGAGGGTTACCGGAACGATACATTTGAGGGTTACCGAACGATACATTTGAGGTTACCGAACGATACATTTGAGGGTTATCGAACGATACATTTGAGGGTTACCGAACGATACTTTGAGGGTTACCGAACCGATAACATTTGAAGGGTTACCGAACGATACATTTGAGGGTTAGTCGAACGATACATTTGAGGGTACTCGGAACGATACATTTAGGGCTTATCGAAGATACATTTGAGGGTTACGAACGATACATTTGCAACATAATTAGGGGTTACCGAACGATACATTTGAGGGTTACCGAACGTACATTTGAGGGTTACCGAACGATACATTTGAGGGTTTTACCGAACGATACATTTGAGGGTTTGCGAACGATACATTTTGGAGTTTACCGAACGATACATTTGAGGTTATCGAACGATACATTTGAGGGTTTACCGAACGATACATTTGAGGGTACGAACTTACATTTTAGGGTTACCGAACGATCATTTGAGGTTACCGACACGATACATTTGAGGTTCCCGAACGTTTACATTTGAGGTTACCGAACGATTACATTTGAGGTTACCGAACGCGTACATTTGAGGGTTATACTGAACGATACATTTGGGGTTACCGAACGATACATTTGAGGGTTACCGAACGTTACATTTGAGGGTTACTGACGATATTTGAGGTTACCGAACGTATACATTTGAGGGTTATCCGAACGATACATTTGAGGTTACCTGAAACGTTTACATTTGAGGGTTAGAACGATACATTTGAGGGTTACCAACGCAATGATACATTTGGGTTACGAACGCATACATTTGAGGGTTACTGAACGATACATTTGAGGGTTTACCGAAACGATACATTTTGAGGGTTATACCACCGATACATTTGAGGGTTACCGAATGATACATTGAGGTTTATCGAACGATAGCTTTTACATGAGGTTACCGAACGATACATTGAGGTTACTGAACGATACATTTGAGTGTTTACCGAACGATCATTTGAGGTTACTGACGATACATTTGAGGGTACCGAACGATACCTTTGAGGGTTACCGAACGATACATTTGAGGTTACTGAACTATAAACTTGAGGTTACCGAACGATACATTTAGGTACGAACGATACATTTGAGGGTTCCCGAACGATACATTTAGGGTTACGGGAACGTACATTGAGGTTACCGAACGATATACATTTGAGGGTTTCGAAACGACTACATTTGAGGGTTACGAACGATACATTTGAGGGTTACGAACGATACATTAGGTTTCGACGATACATTTTGAGGGTTACCGAACGATCGATACATTACAGAGGGTTACTCGAACGATCCATTTGAGGGTACCGAACGATACATTTGAGGGTTACTGACGATACATTGAGGGTTACGAACGATACATTTGAGGGTTACGAACGATACATTTTGAGGTTTACTGAACGATACTGTAAGGTCGAAGATATTAGGTTACTGAACGATACATTGAGGGTTTGAACGATATTTGAGGGTTACTAACGATACATTTGGAGGTTCAACGATACATTTGAGGGTTACCGAACGATACATTGAGGGTTACTGAACGATACATTGAGGTTACCGCATAACAAATACTTGAGGATGACGTCCATGAGGTACCGAACGATACATTTGAGGGTTACTGACGATACATTGAGGGTTACTGAACGAATACATTTGAGGTTACCGAACGATACATTTGAGGGTTACCGAACGATACATTGAGGGTTACCGAACGATACATTTTGAGGGTTACCGACGATACATTTGAGGGTTACCGAACGTAAATTTGAGGTTACCGAACGATACATTTGAGGGTTACTGAACGATACATTTTGAGGGTGTTCCGAACATACATTTGAGGGATACCGACTCCGAGGTACAAGTTTTGAGGGTTACGACGATACATTTGAGGGTTACTGAATCGATACATTTGAGGGTTTACCGAACGATACATTTGAGGGTTACCGAACGATACATTTGAGGGTTACCGAACGATACATTTGAGGGTTACCGAGATCGATACATTTGAGGTTACGAACTATACATTTGAGGGTTACAACGATACATGGAGGTTACGAACGATACATTTGAGGGTTACCGAACGATACATTTGAGGGTTTACTGAACTACTGGGGGTTACGAACGATACATTTGAGGTTACCGAACGATACATTTGGGTTACCGAACGATACATTTGAGGGTTACCGAACGATACTTTTAGGGTTACCGAACGATACATTTGAGATGGTTATCGAACGATACATTTGAGGTTTACCGAACGATACCTTTGAGGGTACTCGAACGATACATTGAGGGGTACCGAACGATACATTTGAGGGTTACCGAACGATACATTTGAGGTTACCGAACGATCTTTGAGGGTTACCGAACGATACTTTGAGGGTTAACCGAACGATACATTTGAGGGTTACGAACGTACATTTGAGGGTTACCGGGACGATACATTTGAGGGTTACCGAACGATAACTTTGAGGGTTACCGACGATATACTTTGAGGGTTACCGAACGTACTTGAGGTTACCGAACGATACATTTGAGGTTCATCGAACGATACATTTGAGGGTTACCGAACGATAACATTTGAGGTTTTATCGAACGCTACATTTGAGGGTACCGAACGATACATTTGAGGGTTACCGAACGATACATTTAAGGGTTACCGAACGATACATTTGAGGTTCCGACGATACATTTGAGGGTTACCGAAGATACTTTGGGTTACCGAACGATAATTTGAGGGTTACCGAACGATACATTTGAGGGTATGACATCTGAGGTTACCGAACGATAACATTTGAGGGTTACCGCCGTATTTGAGGTTACACGAACGATACATTTGAGGGTTACCGAACGATACATTTGAGGTTACCGAACGATACATTGGGGTTATACGATCATTTGAGGGTTACGAACGATACATTTGAGTTTATGAACGATACATTTGGGGGTTACCGACAGATACATTTGAGGGTTTTCCGAACGATACATTTGAGGGACTGACGATACATGTTGAGGGTTACGAACGATACATTTGAGGTTACCGAACGATACATTGAGTACCGACGATACATTTTGAGGGTTACCGAATCTGATACGAAGATACATTTGAGGGGTTATCGAACGAACATTTGAGGGTTACCGAACTATACATTTGAGGGTTATCGAACGATACATTTGAGGGTTACCGAACGATACATTTGAGGGTTCAACGATCATTTGAGGGTTACCGAACGATACATTTGAGGGGTTACCGAACGATCTATTCGAACGATACATTTGGAGGGTTACGAACGATACATTTGAGGTGTTACCGAACGATACATTTGAGGGTTACCGAACGATACCATTTGAGGGTTACCGACGTACATTTAGGGTTACCGAACTATATTTGAGGGTTACCAACGATACATTTGAGGGTTATCGAACGATACATTTGAGGGTTACCAAACGATACATTTGAGTTTACTGACGATACTTGATAGCGATAACATAGGGTCCGAACGATACATTTGAGGGTTTACGACGATACATTTGAGGGTTACCCGAACGATAACTTTGAGGGTTACCGAACTATACATTTCGAGGGTAACCTGAACGATACATTTGAGTGTGTACTGAACGATACATTTGAGGGTTACCGAAACGATACATTGAGGTGGTTAGACGAACGATTACTAACGTACTTTGGGGTTACCGAACGATTACACTTTGAGGGTATGATGAACGTAACATTTTGAGGGTTACGACCGATACATTTGAGGGTTAGCTGACGATACCATTTGAGGGTGTACCGAACGATCTTTAGGGTGAAATTTGAGCGGTTTACCGAACCGATCATTTGAGGGTTCACGACACGATACATTTGAGGGTTACGAACCCGATAACATTTGAGGTTCGAATATGAGGACTGAACGATACATTTGAGGGTTACCGAAACGATACATTTGAGGGTTACCGAACGATCCATTTTGAGGGTACTGAACATATCCATTTGAGAGTTACCGAACGATACATTTGAGGTTTATGATTGAAAATATCGATAATTATGTAATTTCTTATATTTATTGAAGATAAGTCACGACGTTGGAGGAACATGGGAACTAGTTCCCAAGTTTTGGATATTGCGGGCATCGTATAAACTCATAAGTTTTGACCCAAACTCAGGTCGGATTCCAACTACACATCCTACAGTTAACTAGAAACACAGGAACCCCTTTGTGTCTAATTCCAGGGCAGCTATTGTGGGTTGGTTGATGTGATTTAACTTGTTCTCTACTGGGTTAATCCAACCTGCAAACAAAATCGCTGGTTATTCTCTCCTTCTTTTCTTTTCGGTTCTTTCTCTTACTCTTATGTCTTTTCCTCGATTCTTCCTTCTCCCCCTCCGACATCGGCCGTTCCTCATGGACTTTCTTCTTCATTCCCTCTCGGTTCCTCGTGCTGTAAATATGGGATTTAACATGGGGGGTCATGACGTGTAGAGAACTGCACCACTTTTGATGTCCTTGTTCCATGGCGTAGGTGGAGGATAGAGGCCAGTGTAGCTGAAAGATGGCCACGTAACCAAATACAGAGCCACCACTGTAAAGTGGCGATTGCACAGGTGAGAAGGCTTTTGTATTGGCCACGAGCCAGGGCTGATCTTGTATGGCGGAAATGATTCGTGTGTTTAAGTTTCCTAAATAAATAGTCGTGGGACCCATATCCCCTATGAAGCAAACAACTTAAAAGGACAAACCGTCTCTCCCTATCGGGTGTTTCAGCAAGACAACTTAACAGACTAGGGGGAAATCGCAGAAGACAGTGGGTCAACCACGTTGGGCCACAGAAATCTTGTTGGAAATGGAACACTGTTTGAATTAGGGAATTTAACTAGACACAAGTCAACAAGCCACTACCAGCCATGACCTGCAGTGACCGACACATGAGAAGTGTATAGTTCAGGGGAAGCAGATGGCCACAAACCGTCAAAGCCATTAGCAGAAGGTAACATTCGGCCACCACAAAAGAAACTGGAAGCACCAGAGTTGTGTGGATGCACCAAGATAGGACAAGACCTCTGAGCAGTCCCAGACAACCAATGAGTTGGCACAGTTATAGAGGAGAATATATGTCATGATTGACAGTTGGTGCTAGGAAAAAATACACTTGGAGTTGAGTCGCTGGTCAGTGGAGAATGAGAGTCAGAAGAGCAAGTTCCCAGCGATTGGTGATGAGGTAGATATAGAGGAAGACGAGGAAAAGGAATATCTGAGGGTTCTGTGGAATTAGTAAGTCCAACAACCATTAAGAACAAAGACAAGAACTCATTGTCTGTCTGCCCAGACCATCTAATTGTTTGTGTTCTACCCCCCCCCTCTCGCTCACGGTGACTGTACCGATCAGGGCAACTGAAACAATAAGAGTTGTGTAGATGGGAACTTGTGTGTTGAACACAGAGTGAATGTGACATTCAAGTAGATAAAAACTCTCTGTGTGTGTCCAGAAACTTTACACAAGTGTCTCCAATAAAATGGTCCTGGGTCAGCCCAGGACGTGTTATATGGAGGTGAAACACACAGGAACATCTTAAGGGATTAAACTCCGGGAGGAAAAGTGTCAATCATGCAATGCGTCGCCCTCTTACCGAAAAGTGCTCCTGCGTTACTATTGGCACAGCTGCGTAAGAAAACCAAAACACTCATCGTAATATCGATTTATATAATATAGTTCCATGAAACAGCCACGTAACTGTGTAATACTCTATATTACATGACGTTCCACACACTGTATGTTATATTGAAGTTAAAGACCGACCCACACCTAGAAATCACATAGAGGAGAATCCGTGCTGGTTTGGGGGAGATCTCTGTGTATAAGGAAAGCGACATTAGTGTGAAATACTCTCTGGATTGATATTATTTCCGTCCAATCGATTGGAATAGTGTACACAACATAGGGAAACCGTTTCACAGCTTTCTACAAGATCCTGTACAGCTCCATCCTTGGAGTTTCATGGGAGAAGGTTCATTGTCTGCACCGGATTTCGTCTCAGAATAACCTCTGCTCTGTGCTCACAGCCCTATAGGTCTCTCTGTAAGGAAGGCGCTTTTCCAATGTCCTGATATAACGTCAACAGACAGCTTCCAGGGGAATCAAGATCCACACACAATAAACCACTCACGAGACTCACAGATTGGTCCCCTGACAATCCCAACGGAACTGGATCTTTTACTGCAATTACCGTACAATTACAAACCGTTGGAGGACAACTCTTTTTGTCTTTTTTACACACGCTTAGGTGGATTAGTGATATTGCTGTTCTCATAGAGCTCATAGACATTAACCTTAGATCTCTTCAATTGTAATTTGCTTTTATAGGAAAACTTTTTACTACGCCAAGTTTAAGGGCAGTCCTCCCAGCCCTAAAATGAAAACTTACAACAACGGTAAATCACCCAAAACCTACACGGTAATAGTTTGAAATGTGAAGAGTGTGTAAGTCTAACTTGAAAATCTGCACATGTCCGTTTCCCTGTTTCCCTGCTTCTGTTCTTCCAGTTAGTAACTGTCCATTATGGATTTGACAGTTGACTCACAGCCAAGACTGAATGTTATCCCCGGTCTGCCTCTTCTGATCATGCCCAGGCTCACGTACACAGGCTCAGTACAGGTTTCTAAGATGGCTCAGTTTCATGAGGCATCCATAAGCAATAGCAGGCATATCAGTAATGGAATGTCTAGGACAAAACTATGAACGTGTCTCTCAAACTACCGCCCTGTCTGTCAAACTACCGCCCTGTCTGCAACTAGCTCCTGTAAACTACCCGCCCTGTCTCGTCAACTACTACCTACAACCGCCCTGTCTGTCAAACTAACCACCTGTCTGTCAAACTACCCAACCAACTCCCGCTGTCTGTCAAACTACCAACTAGCCTGTATCTCAAACTACACCCTACCCGCCTGTCTGCAACTCGCCTTGACACGCTTACACCCTTTTCACTCCTAGCCCTGTCTGTCAAACTACCACCACTCGCCCTGTACTGTCAACTACGCTCTGTCTGTCAAACAACACGATCTCATCTGACGCCGTGTCAAAACTACCGTTGCTTAAACTACCCGCTCAACTGCAACCACTACCGCCCTGTCTCTAACTACCCCCTCTCCAAACCCCTAACCGCCCTGTCTCTCAACAACCGCCCGTCGTACTACCGTTCTGAAACTACCAACTACTGTCAATCCCGCCTGTCTCTCCAAACTACCCGCTCCTGCTTCAAACTACAGCCCTCCTGTCTCAAACACTCCCCCTACCCCGCGTCCGTTGTCTGTCAAACAACCGCCCTGTCCCTTCAAACTACTGCCGTCTCTCAAACTACCGCCTGTCTGTCAAACTCCCACTCCGCCCTGTCTGTCCAAACTATCCAATACCGCCCTGGTCTATCAAACTACTCCGCCCTGTCTTCAACTAACTACCGCGCCCTGTACTGTCAAACTACACGCCCTCCGTCTGTCCAACACCTAACCACACCGCTCTGTCTGTCAAAACACCGCCCTGTCTCTCACTCCACACCACCTACCGCCTCGTCTCTCAAACTACCCGCCCTGGTCTCTCAAACTCCTAACTACCACTACCACTCTACCTGTCGTCAAACTCAACACCCCTGTCTCTCAAACTCCCACCCTGTCCTGTCAAACTACCGTACCTACAATCCGTGTGTCAAACTACTCCGCCCTGTCTCTCTATTTTACTAACCGTTTGCATCTAAATCCTAGGAGTCTTGGTCTCTACAACGGCATTTTCCACCTCCCCCATGAAATCAATTGGACTGTTACAATAGATTCGACCGTTCACGACGTCCGCTGAAGTCCTCTCTAAGCTGAAGCCAAGATTCCCACTTGCTGCCATTTGCCCCTCTCTTGCAGATCCATATCAGGATCCATCACACCGTGGTTATCCTCCAGATCAATATGTAGTACAGTGCGTACTCTGCATAAAAAACTATGTTCATGAATGTCTACAGGACATAGGGAGCCGGATAAGGGACTTAGATCCTCATGTCTCTTAATAACACCAATCGTAGTTTACTTGTACTTTATACGATATGGGGACCAGGTGGACTAGATCTTATGGTTTCTTTCTAGAACTCCAATATCAAGCTAGCTAGCTGGATGTACTGTTACTCTAACAGTGACATAGGTAGGGTATAAAGGTTGAAACTAGATGGACGTATGCTTATGATCAACCTCCAATACTATGTTACTAGGTAACTGTTATACAGCATTATGGTAGGGTATAAATGTTGGACTAGATGGAGCATGTCTTTTATCCAACCTCCAATTCTAATGTTAACTAGTAACTGTATACGACATTATGGGTAGGGTATAAAGGTGACTAGAAGGAGTAATGTCTTTATCAACGCCGTAATCACTATGTTACTATTAACTACTGATTATACAAGACATTATGGGTAGGGTATAAAGGTTAGACTAGATGGACGTATGCGTCTTTTTTCACCTCAATAACTAGTTACTATGTAATGTTATAACAGACATTATGGGCTAGGTATAAAGGTTGGCTAGATGGACGGACGTCTTTATACAACCTCCAATACTATGTTCCTTATGTAAGTGTTATAACAGAGCTATGGGTAGGGGTATAAAGTTGGACTAGGGATGGACGATGGTCCTTTATACAACTCCATACTATTTTACTATGTAACTTTATACAGACATTATGGTAGGTAATAAGGTTCGGACTAGATGGACGTACTGTCTTATACAAACACTTCCAATACTATGTTTACTATGTAACTGTATACAGACATTATGGGTAGGGTATAAAGGGTGGGTAGATGGAGTATGTCTTATAAACTCCAATACTATGTTAATGTAACTGTTATACAGACATTAGGGAGGGTTATTATAATAGTGTTCATCCTGAGATTGGCGTGGTCTTTCAACTGGGGGGGCCATTAGTTACTGTAAGCTGCTTAGGGAACATCAATGGCAGGCGGGTGCTGACGAGTTTAAACCTCAACAGATAGAACGGTTAGGACATATGGAGGACGTTATGTACTATGGTAACAACCTCCAATTACTATGTTACTATGTAACTGTTATACTAGGACTTATGGGTAGAGGTAAAATGGACTACGATGACGTATGTCCTTTATACAACCTCCAATATAGGTTACTATGTAACTGTGATATAAGACTTATGGTTAGGGTAAAGGTTGACTAGATGGCGTATGTCTTATAACAACCCAATACTATGTTACTTTGTCACTGTTAATCAGACATTATGGGTAGGGTTAAAGGTTGCTAGAGGGACGTATGTCGTACACAACCTCAATACTATGTTATATGAACGTTATAC
>CM033476.1:105890680-105915945 GCA_019447015.1 Hymenochirus boettgeri | reverse complement strand
AGCGGGATGGCAGGTGCGGAGCCCCGGAGAGAGGAATCTGCAGAAGAAGAGAGGGGGCCCAGTATCAAGCCAGGCCGGAGGTCAAGGAAATGGGACGGGCCGGGGGGCCTGGGCAGCGGGGAGGTCAAGAGACGGGGCAGAGGGACGGGCAGGGGGGAAAGGCCGGGGCGGACCGATGGGGAACGGGCCAAGATAGGGAGGATGCAGGGGGGAGGGGGTGGAAAACAAAAGCCGGGAGAGACAAGACTCCTAGGAGAAGAGCAAACGGAAAATAGAGACAGGAGGGCGGTAGTTTGACAGACAGGCGGTAGTTTGACAGACGGGTGGAGTTTGAGAGACAGGGCGTAGTTTGACAGAACAGGGCGGTAGTTTGATAGAGACAGGGCGGTAGTTTGAGAGACAGGGCGTGTAGTTTGAGAGCAGGGCGGTTGTTGACAGACAGAGCGGTAGTTTGACAGACAGTGGCGGTAGTTTTGACAGACAGTGGGCTAGTTGACAGACAGGCGGTAGTTTGATAGACAGGGCGGTAGTTTTGACAGACAGGGCGTAGTTTGACAGACAGGGCGGTAGTTTGAGAGACAGGCAGTAGTTTGAGAGACAGGGGCGTTGTTTGACAGACACGCGGATTTGGACAGAGAGGGACGGTAGTTTGCAGACAGGGGCGGTAGTTTGAGAGAGACAGGCGGTAGTTTGACAACAGGGCGGTAGTTTGACACAGGGCGGTAGTTTGAGAGACAGGGCGGTTTTGAGAGCGGGCGGTAGTTTTGAGAGACAGGCGGTTTTTGACAGACAGAGCGGTATGTTTGACAGACAGGGCGGTAGTTTGACGACGGGCGGTAGTTTGAGAGACAGGCGGTTGTTTGACAGACAGCGGTAGTTTGACGACAAGGGCGGTAGTTTGACAGACAGGGCGGTATTTTGAGAGACAGGCGGTAGTTTGACAGACAGGCGTAGTTTGACAGACAGGTGTTAAGTTTGACAGACAGGGCGTAGTTTGACAGACAGGGCGGTAGTTTGCAGACAGGGCGTAGTTTGACAGACAGGCGTTATTTGGACAGAAGGCGTAGTTGATAGAGTTCATGTCCTATGACTTCATTACTGTATGCCTGCTATGCTTCTGGATGCCTCATTGAAACTGGGAGCCATTTAAGAAACCTGTACTGAGCCTGTACTGAGCCTGGCATGCTCAGAAGAGGCAGACAGGGATACATTCAGTCATTGGCTGTGATGTCAACTGTCAAATCCATACACTGACAGTTACTACTGGAAGACGAGGAAGCAGAAACCAGGAACAGGACCATTGTGCAGGAATTTCAAGTTAGACTTACCCTTTCACATTTCAAACTATGTACCGTGTAGGGTTTTGTGGTGGTGATTTACCTATGTAGTAAGTTTTCATTTTAGGGCTGGACTTGCCCTTTAACTTGGCAGTAAAAGTTTTCCTATAAAAGCAAATACGGAAGAGATCTAAGGTTAATGATCTATGAGCTCTATAAGACAGCAATATCACCTAATCCGACCTCTGTGTGTAAAAAAGGACAAAAAGCTTAGTGCACTCCAACGCGTGTAATTGTACGGTAATTGCAGTATAAAGATCCAGTTCCGTTGTGGTATTGTCAGGGACCAATCTGTGAGTCTCGTGAGTGGTTTATTGTGGTTGTGATCTGATTCCCCTGGAGCTTCTGTGACTTATATCAGGACATTGGAAAGCTCCTCCTTACAGAGAGACCTATAGTGCTGTGAGCACAGGAGGTTATTCTGAGACGAAAGTCCAGGACAATAACTTCTCCCATTGAACTCCAAGGATGGACTGTACAGGGATCTTGTAGGTAATTGTGAAACGTTCCCTATGTTGTGTCACTATTCCAATCCGATTGGAGGAAATAATATCATCCAGGAGTATTTACAATATGTCGCTTTCCTATACACAGAGATCTCCCCCAAACCCAGCACGGATTCTCCCTCTATGTGATTTCTAGGTTGGGTCGGTTTTAATTCATATAAACATACAGTGTTGTGATAACGTCATGTAATATAGAGTATTACACAGTCACCGTGCTGTTTACATGGCACTATATTTATAAATCGATATTACGATGAGTGTTTTGTGTTTTCTCAGCAGCTGTGCAATAGTAACGGCAGGATGCAGCTTTTCGGTAAGAGGCGACGCATTGCATGATTGACACTTTTCCTCCCTGCAGTTTAAAATCCCCCTATAAGATGTTCTGTGTGTTTCATTCCTCCATATAACACGTCCCTGGGCTGACAGACCATTTTATATGGAGACATTGTGAAAGTTCTGGACACACAGAGAGTTTTTATTCTTTGACTGTCACATTCACTGTGTTTCAACACACAAGTTCCCCATCTACACAATCTCTTATTGTTTCTTTGCCCTTAGTCTGTACAGTCACCGTGAGCAAGTAGCAAACACATTAGATGTCCTCGGGCAGGACAGAACAATGAGTCTTCTCGTCTTTGTCTTCATGGTTTTTGGACTTACTAATTCCACAGAACCTCTCAGATCTTCCTTTCCTCGTCCTTCCTCTATATCTAACACCTCATCCCATCGCTGGGAACTTGCGCATTTCGACTCTCATCTCCTCACTGACCACGACTCCACTCCAATGTATTCTTCCTAGCCAACCTGTCAATCATTGACATGATATTCTCCTCTATAACTGTGCCCAATCTATTGGGTGTTCTTGGTGACTGCTCAGAGGTCTGTGGTCCTATCTTGGCTGCATCACACAACTCTGGTTCTTTCTTCCGTCTTTGTGGTGGCCGAATGTTACCTTCTGGCTGTAATGGCTTTGATCGTTGTGTGCCATCTGCTTCCTCCCCCTGAACTATACACTTCTCATGTGTCGGTCACTGCGGTCCAGGCTGGTAGTGGCTTGTTGGACTTGTGGTCTAGTAAATTCCCTAATTCAAACAGTTTCCATTTCCCAACAAGATTTCTGTGGCCCCAACGTGGTTTGACCCCTTCTCTTCTGCGATGTCACCCCTCTGTTTAAGTTGTCTTGCTCAGCCACCCCGAATAGGAGAGACGGTTTTCTTTTAGATTGTGGGCTCTAGCGGGAATGGGCCCACTGATATTTTATTATAGAGACTTACACACGAATCATTTCCTCCCATTACAAAGATCAGCCCTGGCCGTGGCCATACAAAACCTTCTCCACCTGGCAATCGCACTTTACAGTGGTGGCTCTGTATTATGGTAGTGGCATCTTCAGCTACATCTGGCCTCCTCCACCTACGCCATGGACAGGACATCAAAGTGGTGGCAGTTCTCTACACGGTCATGACCCCCATGTTAAATCCCATTATTGACAGCCTGGGGAACCGAGAGGTGAAAGACCATGAGGAAGGCCGAGTGCGGAGGAAGAAGTAACACCAAGGATGCTTTGTTTGCAGTTGGATTCACAGTAGAGAACAAGTTAATCACATCAACCAACCCACCCACCAATTAGCTGCGCTGGAATTAGCACAGAGGGGTTCCTGTGTTTCTAGTACTAGTGGATGGTGTGAA
The DNA here is from genome assembly GCA_019447015.1 of Hymenochirus boettgeri. Lineage (NCBI taxonomy): Eukaryota > Metazoa > Chordata > Amphibia > Anura > Pipidae > Hymenochirus > Hymenochirus boettgeri. The sequence continues at coordinate 105,912,413 of CM033476.1, read as the reverse complement.
TCCGACCTGTTTGGGTCAAACTTTGAGTTTATACGATGCCCGAAATATCCAAACTATGGGAACTATCCCATGTTCCTCCAACTCGTGGACTTATCTTCAATAAATATAGAAAAATTACATATTATCGAATTTTCAATCATAACCCTCAAATGTATCGTTCGTACTCTCAAATGTATCGTTCAGTAACCCTCAATGTATCGTTTCGGTAACCCTCAAATGTATCGTTCGTAACCCCAATGTATCGTTCAAACCCTCAATGTATCGTTCGGTAACCCCTCAAATGTATCGTCGGTACCTCAATGTACCTCGTTCGTAACCCTCATGTATCGTTCGGTAACCCTCAAATGTATCGTTGGTACCCCCAAATGTATCGGTCGGTACCCTCAATTATCGTTCAGTAACCCTCAAATGTAAATCGTTCGGCTACCCCTCAAATGTATCGTTCGATAACCCTCAAATGTACGTTCGGTAACCCCTCAATGTAATCGTTCCGGTAACCCTCAAGTATGTATCGTTGGTAACCCTCAAATGTATCGTTCGTACCTCCGGTACGTTCGGTATCCCTCAATTTATCGTTCGTAACCCAAATGTATCGTTCGGTAACCCTCAAATGTATCGTTCGTAACCCCTCAATCGTTTATCGTTCGGTAACCCTCAAATGTATCGTTCAGTAACCCTCAAATGATCGTTCGTACCCTCAAATGTATCGTTCTATAACCCTCAAATGTATCGTTCGGTAACCCTCAAAATATCGTTCGTAACCCCAAATGTATCGTTCGGTAACCCTCAATGTATCGGTTCTGTAACCCTCAAATGTATCGTTCGGCCTCCCTCAATGTCTCGTTCGGTAACCCCAAATGTTATCGTCGACCCTCAAATGTATCGTTCGGTAAACCTTCAATGTATCTTCGGTAACCCTCAAATGTACGTTCGGTAACCCCAAATGTACGTTCGATACCCTCAATTTCGCGTAAACCCTCAATATGTCGTACTCAGTCCATAACCCTCAAATGTATCGTTCGTAACCCTCAATGTATCGTTCGGTACCCTCAAATGTACGTTCGGTAACCCTCAAATGTAATCGTTCGTAACCCTCAAATGTATCGGTTCAGTCCCCCCTGTATCGTTCAGTAACCCTCCAATGTATCGTTCGTAACCCTCAATGTATCGTTCGGTAACCCCCTCAAATGTATCGTGTCAGTGAAACCCTCCAATGTATCGTTCAGTAACCCTCAAATGTAATCGTCTGATAACCTCCAAATGGATCGTCGGTAACCCTCAAATGTATCGTTCTGTAACCCTCAATGTATCGTTCGTAACCCTCAAATGATATCGTTCGGTAACCCTCAAATTATCGTTCGGTACCCATCAAATGTATCGTCGATAACCCCTCAAATGTATCGTTCGTAACCCTCAAAATATCCGTTCGTAACCCTCAAATGTATCGTTCGTTAACCCTCAAATGTATCGTTCGTAACCCCATGTATCAGGTTCGGTAACCCCAATGTAACGTTCGTAACCTCAAATGTTATCGTTCGTAACCCTCAAATACGTTCGGATAACTATGTATCGGTGGTAACCCTCAAATGTATCGTTCGGTAACCCGCAAATCGTCATATCGTTCGGTAACCCTCAAATGTATCTTCGTAACCCATATACTCGTAAACTAAATTCGTCGAACCCTCAAATGTCGTTCGGTAACCCTCAAAATGTATCGTTCGATAACCCTCAAGTATCGTTCGGTTAACCCTCAAATGTATCGTTCGGTAAACCCTCAAATGTATCGTTCGGTAACCCTCAAATGTATCGTTCGTCAACCCTCAATGTATCGTTCGGTAACCCTCAAATGTATCGTTCGTACCCTCAAATGTATCGTTCGGTAACCCTCAAATGTATCGTTCGTAACCCTCAAATGTATCGTTCGTAACCCTCAATGTATCGTTCGGTAACCCTCAATGTATCGTTCGGTAACCCTCAAATGTATCGTTCGGATAACCCTCAAATGTATCGTCAGTAACCCTCCATGTATCGTTCAGTAACCCTCAAATGATCGTTCGGTTGTAACCCTCAAATGTATCGTTCAGTACCCTCCAATGTATCGTTCAGTAACCCTCAAATGTAACGTTCGATAACCCTCACATGTATCGTTTCGGTACCCTCAATTATCGTTCGGTAACCCTCAAATGTATCGTTCTGTACCCCAAATGTATCGTTCGGTAACCCTCAAATGTATCATTCAGTAACCCTCAAATGTATCGTTCGATACCCTCAAATGTATCGTTCGGTATCCCTCAAATGTATAGTTTCGGTAACCCTCAAATGTATCGTTCATGTAACATCGCCTCAAATGTATCTGTTCGGTAACCCTCAAATGTAATCGTTCGGTAACCCTCAAATTACTCGTTCGTACCCTCAATGTCATCGTTCGGTACCCTCAAATGTATCGTTCGTTAACCCCAAATTATCTTCGGTAAACCCTCAAATGTATCGTTCATAACCCTAGAACTGTATCGTTCAGTAACCCTCAAATGTATCGTTCGTAAACCCTAGAATGTATCGTTCTGATAACCCTCAAATGTATCGTTCGGTACCCTCCTATATGTATCGTTTCGGTAACCTCTAATTGTATCGTTCAGTAACCCTCAAATGTATCGTTCGGTAACCCTCAAATTATCGTTCCATACCCCTCAAATGTATCGTTCAGTAACCCAAATGTATCGTTCACTCACGTAACCCTCAAATGTATCGTTCAGATAACCCTCAAATGTATCGTTCGGTATCCCTCTAATGTATCGTTCAGTAAACCACTCAAATGTATCGTTCAAGTAACCCTCAATGTATCGTTCGTAACCTCAATGTATCGTTCAGGTAAAACCCTCAAGATGTATCTTTCAGTAACCCTCAAATGTATCGTTCAGTAACCCTCAAATTATCGTTGGTAACCCTACCTCAAATGTATCGTTCATAACCCTCAATTATTCGTTCATGTAACCCCTCAATGTTCGTTTCGTACCCTCAAATGTATCGTTCGATAACCCTCAAATATGTCGTTTCGGTAACCCTCAAATTACGTTCATTCCAATATCGTTCGGTAAACCCCTCAAATGTATCTTCTAACCCTCATATGTATACGTTCAGGTAACCCTCAAATGTATCGTTCGGTAACCCTCAAATGTATCGTTCGGTAACCCTCAAATGTATCGTTCGCTAACCCTCAATGTATCGTTCGTGTAACGCCCTCAAATGTATCGTTTCGGTAACCCTCAAATGTATCGTTCGGTAACCCTCAAATGTATCGTTCGATTAACCCTCAAATGTATCTTCGGTAACCCTCAATGTACGTTCGGTAGCCCTCCAGATTGTATCGTTTCAGATAACCCTCAATGTATCGTTCGTTGCTACCCTCAAATGTATCGGTCTAATCTGAGTTCGGTAACCACCTCAAATTGTATCGTCGGTAACCCTCAATGTATCGTTCGGTAAGCCCTCAATGTACGTTCGGTACCCTCAAATGTACGTTCGTTAACCCTCAAATGTATCGTCGTAACCCACTCAAATGTACTTCGGTACCCTCAATGTACGTTCTCCCTCAATGGTATCGTTCGGAACCCTCAAATTTAAGTTCGGTACCGCATGTAACGTCGGTCACCCTCAAATGTATCGTTCGGTAAACCCTCAAAGAACGTTCGTAACCCTCAAATGTATCGTTCGGTCCCTCAAATGATCGTTCGGTAACCCTCAAATTTACGTTCGTAACCCTCACATGTATCGTTCGGTACCCTCACATGTATCGTTCAAACGTAATCTAAATTCTCCACCCTCAAATGTTCGTTCGGTAACCCTCAAATGTATCGTTCGTAACCCTCAAATGTATCGTTCGGTAACCCTCAAATGTATCGTTCGGTAACCCTCAAATGTATCGTTCGAGGTAGAACCCTCAAATGTATCTTCGATAACCCTCAATGTATCGTTCGATACCCTCAAATGCGTACTAACTCAACTGATCGTTCTGTTAACCCTCAAATGTATCGTTCGTAACCCTCAAATGTATCGTTCGATAACCCTCAAATAATATAATCGTTCACTAACCCTCAATGTATCGTTCGGTAACACCAATGTACGCTCTAACCCTAATGTATCGTTTGGTTAACCTCAAATGTATCGTTCGTGATACCCTCAAATGTATCGTTCGGTCAACCCCTCTAATGTACGTCGATAACCCTCAAATGTATCGTTCGATAACCCTCAAATGTATCGTTCGTAACCCCAAATGTACTTCTTAACCCTCAAATGTATCGTTCGGTAACCCTCAAATGTTATCGTTCGTAACCCTCAAATGTATCGTTTCTTAAACCCTCAATGTATCGTTCCTAACCCTCCAATGTATCGTTCATAACCCTCAAATGTATCGTTCATAACCCTCAAATGTATCGTTCGCTACCCCTAAATGTATCTGTTCGGTAACCCTCAAATGTAATCATTCGGTAACCTCAAATGTATCTTCGGTACCCCTCAAATGTATCGTTCGGTAACCCTCAAATGTATCATTCGCTAACCCTCAAATGTATCGTTCGGTACCTCTGATGTACCGTCACTACCCTCAAATGTATCGTTCGCTAACCCTCAATGTACTTCGCCCCTCAAATTATCGTTCGCTAACCCTCAAATGTTCGTTCGGTAACCCTCAAATTTATCGTTCACCTAAACCCTCAAATGTATCTTACGTAACCTCGATGTATCGTTCGGTAACCTCAAATGTCTCTGGTCTTAACCCTCAAATGTATCGTTCATAACCCTCAAATGTATCGTCGGTAACCCTCAAAGTGTATCGTTCGATAACCCTCAAATGTATCGTTCACTAACCCTAAATTATCGTTCGGTAACCCTCAAATGTATCGTTCGATAACCCCAAATGTTCTTGATAACCCTCAAATTATCGTTCACTAACCCTCAATTTAATCGTTCGGTAACCCTCAAATGTATCGTTCGTAACCTCAAATGTATCGTTCGTAACCCTCAAATGTATCGTTGGTAACCCTCAAATTATCGTTCGGTAACCCTCAAATGTATCGTTCGTAACCCTCAAATGTATCGTTTTCGGTAACCCTCTAATGTATCGTTCGATAACCCTCAAATGTATCGTTCGTAAACCCTCAAATGTATCGTTCGGTAACCCTCAAATGTAATCGTTGGTACCCTCAAATTAACGCGTACCCCTCAAATGCTACTGTTCGGTAACCTCAAATGTATCGTTCCATAACCCTCAAATGTATCCGTTCGATAACCCTCAAATGTATGTTCGATAACCCTCCAATGTATCGTTCGATAACCCCTAAATGTATCGTTCGTTAACCCTCAATGTATCGTTCGGTAACCCTCAAATGTATCGTTCGGTAACCCTCAAATGTATCGTTCGCTACCCTCAGCTTAACCCTCAAATGTAATCTGTCGGTACACCTCGAATGTACCGTTCACTAACCCTCAAATGTATCGTTCGTAACCCTCAATGTATCGTTCGTTAACCCTCGAATGTATCGTTCGCTAACCCCTACAATGTATCTGTTCGGTAACCCTCAAATGTATCGTTCCACTAACCATCAATGTATCGTTCGTAACCCTCAAATGTATCGTTCGGTAAACCCTCAAATTGTATCGTTTCGATAACCCTCAATGTATCGTTCTGTACCCTCAAATGTATCGTTCGACTAACCCTCAAATGTATCGTTCGGTACCCTCAATGTAATCGTTCGGTAACCCTCAAATGTATCGTTCACTACACCATCAAATGTATCATTCGGTAACCCCTCGAATGTATCGTTCGGTAACCCTCAATATATCGTTCAGTAACCCTCAAATGTTCGTTCGATAACCCTCAAATCCGTCACTCAATGTATCGTTCGTAACCCTCAATTATCGTTCGATAACCTCCAATATCGTTCATAACCCTCAAATGTATCGTTCGGTAACCCTCAAATGTATCGTTTCGGTAACCCAAATGTATCGTTCGTTAACCCTCAAATGTATCGTTCGGTAACCCTCAATTATCGTTCGAAACCCTCAAATTATCGGTTCGGTAACCCTCAAATGTATCGTTCGATACCCTCAATGTATCTTTCGGTAACCCTCAAATGTATCGTTCGGTAACCCTCAATTCGTTTCGAACTCAAATGTATCGTTCGGTAACCCTCAAATGCATCGTTCGGTAACCCTCAAATGTATCGTTCCATAACCCTCAAATGTATTGTTCGATAACCCTCAATGTATCGTTCGATAACCCTTAAATGTATCGTTCGGTAACCCTCAAATGTATCGTTCGGTAACCCTCAAATGTATCGTTCGGTAACCCTGAAATGTATCGTTCGCTAACCCCTCAAATGTATCGTTCGGTAACCTCGAATGTACCGTTCACTAACCCTCAAATGTTATCGTTCGCTAACCCTCAAATGTATCGTTCGGTAACCCTCGAATGTATCGTTCGCTAACCCTCAAATGTATCGTTCGGTAACCCTCAATGTATCGTTCACTAACCATCAAATGTATCATTCGGTAACCCTCAAATGTCAATCGTTCGTAACCCTCAATATATCGTTCAGTAACCCCAATGTATCGTTCGATAACCCTCAAATGTAATCGTTCGGTAACCCTCAAATGTATCGTTCGTAAACCCTCAAATGTTATCGTTCGTACCCCAAATTATCGTCGTAACCCTCAAATGTTACGTTCGGTAACCCTCAAATGTATCGTTCAGTAACCCTCAATGTTCGTTCGATAACCCTCAAATGTATCGTTCAGTAACCCTCAAATGTATCGTTCAGTAACCCTCACATGTATCGTTCGTAACCTCAAATTTCGTTCGGTCACCCTCAAATGTATCGTTCGGTAACCCTCAAATGTATCGTTCGATAAGTTTTAGTGTTCCTTTAAAGAGTAGCTTACAATGGAATAAAAAAAAATTTCCATTTTTATCCAAAAAAAAAAGATTGAGGTTGAATGGAAAGTTCAAAAGTAATATAACTTCCTGAAAGATCGTATTGGGCGCTTTCCATATGCACCCTCCACCCTGTCCTCTTCGATCATCTAGGAGAATGTAAACATGGTAGATCCATATTTACAGAAATTGGTTCAATGACAGACGTCTTACATGAGTATTTTTTAATAATAAAAAAACAAACCACCATGTTGTACAAGGTTCATTTGTCGACACACATCAACACAAAGTTGGGGATGAGCCCCTCCATGCATGTGCGTTATTCCTTGCCTTAATTTGTGCAACATACAACATGTAAGTGCAATATCAAACTTAATAAATGGGAACTGTAATAAACAAATTATATGTGAATATCATGTGAATAGCATGTTGATTATGTATGTTTTTAAATTACTTAAATAAAATTTCTTATGTTAAAATGGTGCTAATTTTTGCCCCAACCAATCAGATCTTATTTAACATTTGAAAGCTAAAACATCTGATTGGTTGAGGCAAATTTAGCATCTTTTTTTAACAATAGAACTTTTATAAATAACCCGGTACAATAAATAAGTTTATTGAATAAAAGTATTGATATAAATAACACCATTCAATATCCAGCTCCCTTCTTAATTCAAGCTAATCCAAACTTGCAGTTGTAAAGTTTAAAAGTATTTAAACATGCCTTTAGTGCAGGTTTTTCCTCCAAACCATCCAATAGATGGCGCGCCACTATCATCAGAAAAGCTCTTACCGGTATTTACAGAAAGTAAGTAGTTTATTCTTGGGAAATCTACAAATGGTACTGTAGCTTTCCCATGCAGAAACTGTCTAGTGTGTATTATTCCAGGAAATACCATCAGTCATCCAGGATAGGATGGTTAGTCCTTGGAAGTGGTGGAAACTAGAGATGGCGAAACTTAGTAGTTTTTGTTTCGTTTTCGATTTCGGATCTTGTGAAAATCCAGAAGATCCGAAAATCTGAAACCGGAATTTTTTTTTCGATAATTATTGAAATACCCATCGGAGACCCATTATTTTCGATAATTTTTTAAACTTCGAGGCTACTTTCGATATTATCGAAAATACCTTCTGAAGTCCCAAAATCCAGGATCGGTTCGGACCGGATCTTTCGGATTTTGGAACTGAGTGGTTCCGTGTCGGATCAGGGTTCACTGTCAAACCCGGATCCCATCTCCAGTGGAAACCATGATAAAAAAACTTCTACAAAGGGAGCTCTACTGGATTATAAATGATTATATGTATATATAATAATCTATTAATATATAGATATACCATAATAATAATCAATTATATATAGATATACATATAATATAATATTCATATTATATGGATATCATATATAATAATCATATTATATATAGATATACATATATAATAATATTCATATTATATAGGGATATACATATATAATAATCATATTATATATAGATATACATATAATAATAATCATATTTATATAGATATAACATATAATAATATATTCATATTAATAAGGGATATACATAATAATAATATTCATATTATATAGGGATCATATAATAAATAATCATATTATATAGGATATACATATGATAATAATCATATTTATATATAGATATACATATAATAATAATATTCATATTATATAGGATAATACATATAATAATAATCATATTAATAGGGATATACTATAATAATATCATATTATATATAGATATACATATGATAATAATCATATTATATATAGATATACATATCATAATAATATTCAATATTATATAGGGATACATATATAATCATATTATATAGGGATATACATATGATAATAATCATATTATATATAGATATACATTAATAATAATATTCATATATATAGGGATATACATATAATATAATCATATATATAAGATATACATATATAATAATATTCATATTATATATAGGGATATACATATTATATATAATCTATTATATATAGATATACATATAATAATAATAATCATATTATAAGGGATATACTATAATAATAATCATATTATATAGGGAATACATTAATATACATCATATTATTAGGGATATACATATAAAATATCAATATATAGGGAATACCATATAATAATCATATTATATAGAGGTTACATATAATATAATCATAACTTTATATAATGATATAACATTCATTGTTTGCAGAAACTCATCAGCTTTATTACGTGTCCTCTGACATGTTCTATTGGTGAACAATGCCCCAGATAGTTTATTGTATGGCCCGTTAATGTATTTATACACAGTAATCATATCCCCACACAAGCGCCTTTGTATATCCATATATAATATGATTATTATTATATGTATATCCCTATATAATATGATTATTATTATATGTATATCCCTATATAATATGATTATTATTATATGTATATCCCTATATAATATGATTATTATTAATGTATATCCCTATATAATATGATATTATTATATGTATATCCCATATAATATGATTATTATATTATATGTTATATTATATATATATATGATTATTATATATGTATAATCCCTATATAATTGAATGTGAGGACAGACAGAGTGAGGACAGACAGAGTGAGGACAGACAGAGTGAGGACAGAGAGTGAGGACAGACAGAGTGAGGACAGACAGAGTGAGGACAGACAGAGTGAGGACAGACAGAGTGAGGACAGACAGAGTACACACTAAGGGTTCTGTGTTGGGGCCGCTTCTATTTAATCTATTTATTAATGATTTGGAAGTGGGTATTGTCAGCAAGGTTTCTGTGTTTGCTGACGACACAAAACTTTGTCGACCATTAAAAAATTCAGAGGATGTGCAATCGTTACAGGGGGATCTAGATAGATTGTCACATTGGGCTGCTAAGTGGCAGATGAAAATCAATGTTGATAAATGTAAGGTGATGCATTTTGGACTTAAAAATACTTGTGCTACTTATACTATAAATGGCTCTGTGTTAAGTGAATCCCTGTTGGAAAGGATAACAAACTTAAAGGTAGCAAGCAGTGCCAGGCGGCAACAGCCAGAGCCAGCATGGTATTGTCTTGTATAAAGAGAGGTATGGATTCAAGGGAGGAAAATGTAATTCTCCCTCTTTACAAAGCATTGGTAAGGCCTCATTTGGAATATGCAGTGCCAGGCGGTAACAGCCAGAGCCAGCATGGTATTGTCTTGTATAAAGAGAGGTATGGATTCAAGGGAGGAAAATGTAATTCTCCCTTTTTACAAAGCATTGGTAAGGCCTCATTTGGAATATGCAGTGCAATTTTGGAATTCTGTGTACAAAAAGGACATCTTTGAAATGGAAAGGGTTCAGAGAAGGGCAACTAAATTAATAAGGGGATTGGGGGAGCTTGAATATGAAGAGAGACTGGAAAAGTTACAATTATGTACGCTGGAGAAAAGGCGCTTGCGTGGAGATATGATTACTGTGTATAAATACATTAACGGACCATACAATAAACTATCTGGGGCATTGTTCACCAATAGAACATGTCAGTGGACACGTGGACATCCCTTAAGACTTGAAGATAAAAGGTTTAGGGTTCAAGTTGGGAAAGGGTTTTCACTGTGAGAATGGTAAAGCTATGGAACTGTCTTCCAGTAGACGTTGTTATGGCAGGTTCATTGGTCAGTTTAATAAAAAGCTGGATGGGTTTCTACAAACAAGGAATGTTACAAGTTACTGGGATTGATACATAAAGTAGAGTTGGGAAAGGGTTTGTCACTGTGAGAACGGTAAAGCTATGGAACTGTCTTCCAGTGGACGTTGTTATGGCAGGTTCATTGGTCAGTTTAATAAAAAGCTGGATGGGTTTCTACAAACAAGGAATGTTACAAGTTACTGGTATTGATACATAAAGTAGAGTTGGGAAAGGGTTTGTCACTGTGAGAACGGTAAAGCTATGGAACTGTCTTCCAGTGGACGTTGTTATGGCAGGTTCATTGGTCAGTTTAATAAAAAGCTGGATGAGTTTCTACAAACAAGGAATGTTACAAGTTACTGGTATTGATACATAAAGTAGAGTTGATCCAGGGAAATTTCCGATTGCCACTTGGAGTCAGGAAGGAATTTTTTCCCCCTTCATAAATTTGGTGGGTTTTTTTTGCCTTCCTCTGGATCAACAGTTAGACAGGAAATGAGGATATTGCTAGATGGGTTGGACTGGATGGACGTATGTCTTTATTCAACCTCAAATACTATATATACTGTACTATACTATAATGTACTGTGCCTTACTATACTATACTGTACTGTATTATACTAATAGTATAAAGATGAGGACAGAGAATGTGGGACCATTAAATAATGGGGCTAAAATGGTTACAGGATGCTAAGAAGGACAGTACGGTGGCTCAGTGGTTAGCACTGATACCTTGCAGCGCTGAGGTCCTGAGTTCGAATCCACCCTTGGACACATCTGCAAGGAGTTTGTATGTTCTCCCCGTGCTTGCGTGGGTTTCCTCCGGGCACTCCGGTTTCCCCCACAATCATAAAGACATACTGATAGGTTGTATGTGTATATAAAGTGATTAGATTGTAAGCTCTTCGGGGCAGGGCCTGATGTGAATGTATACATGGAATTGTAAAGCGCTACGGAAGATGTCGGCGCTATATAAATCCACAATAATAATAATTAAAAAAAAGAAGACAAATGATAGTTTATTTCCTCTGCTATTACAGTAGTATTAAGAATGCTATATAAGAATATTCGGTTTCTGTAATACACTATAGAGTAACCTAGTCCGGACACACATAATTAAAGTTAATATCAATTAAAGGGGAACTGTGTTCCAAAATGACTTTAGGTAAATTGATAGGAATTGCTCCCCTGAGCATTTTTGCATTGTTTATTTTGCATAGTTTTGAAGATATTTACATTTTTGTGTGTGATATGGCAGCAGCATCACCACCCTGCACTTCCTGCTCTGAAACCTGTCCTGGTCCCTCCCACTCATGGACCCCATGGTCCCTCCAATTGCAGGCCCCCCTTGGCCCATTCCCTTACAGCCCTGTGTGGCCCCACCCACTCGCAGATGCCGTGGCCCCGTCTGCTCACAGGTGCTGTGGGTCATTCTGCCCCCCCCCCCAAAAAAAAACCTCTGAGGAAACAGCCTTTTCAGGAAGAGTGAGAACAGAGTGAGTGAGAACTCTGACTGAAAAGGCAGTTTTCACATAGTGGGAGAGAAGGGCTGTAGATTCCCTTACCTACCCTGTCAGGACTTCACACAGCAGAGAGGAGGAGGGACTTCCTGTCTCACTCACACACTGAGGGAGTCTGAGGCTGTGCTCGCCGGCGGCACTGTGCAGGAGAAGCCTTAGGAATGTCACATCTCAGCCTCCCACCCATTAACTTTCTGGTCAGTCATTTCTGTTTATCTTGGGCTGTGGAGCACGTAGAGAGGTGGTTGATGGCTCGTTTTAAAGGTAGAAAACCGGCCTTTCATTTAAACTCAACTTGTTTGGAGACCACAATTCCCCTTTAAGCTTGTGGACAGTGGCGGCTCCAGCTCCAGAATTTTCCAGGGGCACAACATGGGCACAAAGCCTAACAAATGGGGCACATTAAAAAAACACCAATAATCTATGTCAGTATAATGTAAGGTGTACAAAACAGCTATTACACACCTTACAGTGTGAGAGAGAGAGAGAGATAGCAGTGATAGATAGCAGTGATAGATAGATAGATAGATAGATAGATAGATAGATAGATAGATAGATAGCAGTGATAGATAGATAGAAGAGATAGATAGATAGAAGAGATAGATAGATAGATAGATAGATAGATAGCAGTGATAGATAGATAGAGCTGGCCATACACAGCAGATATTGGATGATTGATCTATCATCTAATAGGTCGAAGACCACCATTGTGTACAAGCAGCCCGCGGCGGATTGTTTTTAATCTTTGAGAATTTTCCCCTAAATCCTGGCCCATTCATTTTGTCAATTCAAAGTTGCATTAAAGACAGCCTAGTGCGTTTTTTGGGGGTGCAATGACAGTAACTAATTAGATAAGGGGGAGCTGCCTAAGTTTAAAGGTCCGCTTGGGGGACAGGCTGGGGGGGAGCAGCCATACACAGCCCATGGTGTTTTTATATAGAACTTTTTAACTTAGTTTTTTGTAGTTACGGAAGAGCCCCTCCAGTAACCAACATGTTCACTATGGACCTACAGTAGTTAACAAAATGTGGGTTAAGAACAATCAGGGAAGGGTTGGACCTCGCAGGGGCCTGCCCCCCCCCGCAAGAAATGGTAGGCCGGGCGCCCCTATCCCCCTTTCCCTTATCCAAGAATCCCTGCCGTCGGACAGCTGTTTTAAACAGATGGGGTCCGCCGCGTAATGTATGAACATCGGGTCTCAGCTTATGTTTAAAGAAGACCAGACCCAATATTCCAAAACTGAACCAGAAAGTTTCGGGTTTTTCCGTTCTTTTAAACGCGGTCCGTGTAATGTTTTATTCATTAATACGCACACTCAGCTGTTTCAAAACCCTGACCACGGTCAGGGCAGCCTTGGGGTTTGGTTGTGGGGGCCCGCGTACCTACCATCTGGGGCCAGGCCCAACGCAGTTGTGGGGTGTGGGCGGGGCTGGTCTTTTACACACCTGGTGTTGTGGAGGACCTGCATGCAGACTGGGGACCCAGCTCCTAGATATCCCAACTCCCACATCTGGATTGTCTGGCTTTCACCCAGTGTTACAAGGTTTTAAAGCTCCCTAACTCGACGTGTGACAGGGACACTAAAAAGCCCATAAAAATGCAGTGTGTGGGACCCTCCTACATTTCATTAGGGCCACAGGCGGTTGGGCAAACTGTTTGATTATCCCAGTCACCTGGTGTGGGCAAACTTTCTATCTATCTATCTATCTATCTATCTATCCTATCTATCTATCTATCTATCTATCATCTATCTATCCATCTTCTATCTATCTATCTATCTATCTATCTACTATCTATCTAGCTATCTATCTATCTATCTCTTATCTCTCTATCATCTATCTATCTATCCTATCTATCTATCTATCTATCTTCTCATCTATCTATCTATCTATCTAGTACTATCTATCTCTCTGCTCATCGTATCTATCTATCTTTATCTATCTATCTATCTAGCTATCTATCTAGATCTATCTATCTATCTATCTATCTATCATGCTATCTATCTATCTATCTATCACTATCATCTATCTCTATCCTATCTAGCTTCTATCTATCTATCATCTATCTATCTATTACTATCTATTATCTTCCGCTATCATCATCATTAGTCTCTTTCTATCATATTCTATCTTCTATCATCTATCTATCTATCTATCTGTCTTCTATCTACTTTCACGCTATCTACTTATCACTTCTACTCTTCTATCTTCACTATGCTTCATCTATCTATCATCTATCATCTTAATCTACTTGCTATCTCATTCTCACTGCATCCTCTATCTTCTGACTATCTATCTATCTATCTATCTAGTCTCATCTATCTATCGATGCTATCTATCTATCTGATCTATCTATCTATCATGCTCCTCTAATGCTAATCTATCATCTACTATCCTCATCCCTCCTCTTCTATCTATCTATCCTCATCTCTCTATCTATCTATCTATCTATCTAATCATCTATCTATCTATCACGCTATCTATCTATCTATCTATATCCCTATCTATCCTGTTTATTTACATACCATATCTATCTATGTATCTCGATATCTATCTGTCTGTCTTTATCTATCAGCTATCTATCGATCTATCCTATCTATCTATCTATCTCCAATCTACATACTAAATATCAAAATCTATCTATCTATCACTGCTATCTATCTATATCTATCTATCTATTATCTATCAATTAATCTATCGACTGCTATCCTATCTTATCTATCTATCGCTGCTTCTATCTATCTATCTATCTATCCTATCTAGCTATCTATTCTATCTATCTATCATCTATCTATCTATCTATCTATCTATCTATCTATTCTTCTCATCATCTTCTATCACTCACTGCGATCGATCTATCTACTATCCACTTCTATCTATCTATCTATCTATCTATCTATCTTATCATCTATCTATCCTATCTCTCTATCTATCTATCTATCTACTATCATTATCTATCCTTTCTATCTAATCTATCTATCTATCTATCGATCTACTATCTATCTACTATCCATCTATCTATCTATTATCTATCTTCAACTATCTATCTATCTATCTAATCTATCACTATCTATCTATCTATTATCTATCTCTGCTATCCATCTATCTCTGCTATCTATCTATCTATCTATCTATCTATCTATCTATCTATCTATCATCTCCCTCATCCTCCCTCCCTATCTATCTATCCATCTATCTATCATCTCCCTCTATCTATCTATCTATCTATCTATCTATCTATCATCTATCTATCTATCTATCTATCTATCATCTCCCTCCCTATCTATCTAATCTATCTATATCCATATCTATCTGTTTATTTACATACATATCTATCTATGTATCTATATATCTATCTGTCTGTCTGTATCTATCTATCTATCTATCTATCTATCTATCTATCTTCTATCTATCTATCTATCACTGCTATCTATCTAGATCTATCTATCTATTATCTATCATCTATCTAGCACTGCTATCGATTCTATCTAGCATCGCTGCGATCTGATGCTGATCGTGAATCGTACTATCTATCTAGTCACTATCTATCACTGCCTATCTTCTACTAATCATCTATCTATCTTCTATCTATCGATTCTATCTATCTATCTATTCTATCTATCTATCTATCCGATCTATCTATCTATCTATCTATCCCTAATCTATCAATGCTATTATATATTATCTATCTATCTACTATCTATCTATCTATCTATCTAGCTATCTATCTTATCTATCTATCTATCTATCTATCACTTCTATCTATCTATCTTCTATCTATCTAATCTATCTATCTTCTATCACTTCTATCTATCTATCTATCACTTGCTATCTATCACTTCTATCTATCTATCTATCTATCTATCATCTATCTATCTTCTATCATCTATCTATCTATCTATCATATATCACTGGCTATCTAGTTATTCTATCTATCTATCACTGGCCTATCTATCCACTATCTATCTATCTATCTGATAGATAGATAGATAGATAGATAGATAGATAGCAGTGATAGATAGATAGCAGTGATAGATAGATAGCAGTGATAGATAGATAGCAGTGATAGATAGATAGCAGTGATAGATAGATAGCAGTGATAGATAGATAGAAGAGATAGATAGATAGATAGATAGATAGCAGTGATAGATAGATAGATAAATAGATAGCAGTGATATATAGATAGATAGATAGATAGATAGATAGATAGATAGATAGATAGATAGATAGATAGATAGATAGATAGCAGTGATAGATAGCAGTGATAGATAGATAGATAGAAGTGATAGATAGATAGATAGATAGATAGATAGATAGATAGATAGATAGATAGATAGATAGATAGATAGATAGATAGATAGATAGATAGCAGTGATAGATAGATGATAGATAGATAGATAGATAGATAGATAGATAGCAGCGATAGCTAGATAGATAGATAGCAGTGATAGATAGATGATAGATAATAGATAGATAGATATAGATAGATAGCAGTGATAGATAGATAGATAGATAGATAGATAGATAGATAGATAGATAGATAGATAGATAGAGCCACTGTGCTGCCCACTGCACTACTGTGCTCTCCACTGAGCCACTGTGCTGCCCACTGAGCTACTGAGCTGTCCACTAAGCAACTGTGCTGCCCACTGAGCCACTGTGCTGCCCACTGCACCACTGTGCTCTTCACTGAGCCACTGTACTCTCCACTGAGCCACTGTGCTGCCAATTAACAAACTATTTACCAATGTAGCCAAGGGTGGATTCCCCTTTTGAGTTGTCTGATTGTTGTGTAAAAATGCACTACAAAACACATACAAACGTGATCACAAATGTGCCAGCAATCAGGGATTTAACACTGGAAGTTGGATAGCTAATCCCGTGCTTTTGCATTACCCTTAAAACCTAATTTAAATAGGAATTTCCCCTAGAGGGTCACACAAAAAATGAAATGGAGAGACAGGAATTGCAATTTTAAATAGCGAGATGCAATACAAGGGAATGATCAGAGAAGTCGACCGTGGATAACACAGTTAAGATGTAAGAGCAGCTGGGGGTAAGAATCAGGGGGGAGTTATGTAGTTTCAGAAGGAAATGAATGACCTAATTTCTGTAGTAAAGCTTTTAACTGTGTACATATCAATGGCAATAGGATGCTGACGTTGAGTGGCTATACAGAGAGCAGCACAGCATCAGGGTCATAGGGCAACAGGGTCAGCAGGCCATAAAGTTCTCAATGGGAGAGAAGGGTTATGACACAGGGTGACAGTCTAACGCAACCCTTATACTGTATGGCCTGTCACCCATACTGAGGGTAGAATAACATAACATTTACAAGGAAAATGGGGTAAGAAGACAATGGGATATAACAATGTGACATATTAAAGTGACAGTCTCTGGCTATAGTTCAACAAACTAGAATGAAAGCCTGGTCCTTATAATACTGATTTCATCTGGAATGACAAAGAGCTGTATTGTACAGAAACTATATAAAAAGTAATTTCTCTTATCACATGGACACCAAGCCCCTCTAAGTGCAACCCACTTCTTCAACAAGCCTGTCTTACCAGTCAGGTGCCAGCGTTGATGACTGCAAGATTTTCACTGTAATCCCCAAGTCATTGCCTTCTTTTCTGTAACTTGCAGTTTTTATGAGTGATGTTGTGCTAGCCAATCATGTAATGCCTTTTCATGTGAAACCTAACCAATGGTGTTAATTGATTGGCCAAGGTAACCATAGCAAGCTTTCACAACATTGTAATTCATGTTAAAAGGAGAAAGCTGACTATGGTTATCATCAGTGTTTCCTCTCTATACACAGAGAAGGAACATTGGCTGTCATCAGAGCGTGGATGAGCATTGCAGTTAATTTCTAAAACACATGTTTATTATTATTGTTGTTAAAGGCAATGTCCAGCCAAATAAACTGGTGATTCTGCCAGTTATCTGCCCAACTTTTTTTACATGCATTTGTAACCAGATGTTTAATGATAAATTCTGTTCCTTTCTGGCAAAGGTATCTGCCTCCTCCCTCTGCCCAATGAGCTTTTTATAATATTGAGCATGTGCAGATGAGACAGCAGAGGAAACACCAGTCTATCATTAGCTGTGATGTCAGTTGCCACAACCTTAATTGACTGCATGGAGGGAGGGACCATCTTTGTTCACTTATTCACTTCTGGCAAATGGGTAAATTACCCTGTTTTATTAACAAAAATGAAGGAGCTTGTGGACAAATACGTGTTAAATGTGCCTGTTAGGTAAGTATGGTAGGTATGGTTTCTGGTAGTAGGAATGTGCCAATACCAAGAATCATTTAATTTTCCTGCCCCTAAGTTAGTCACCATATTTAACCACCATAAGAAAATTCTGCAGTAGCTGTTTAACTCACAGTAGCCAACCAGAATCTAACATTGCATGTAGAATATAAAACAAAAAAAATGATAGGTTGATATTGTAATAACAGGTTTTTCTACTATATTTTAAATGCTTTGTTCCATATTTATTAGTGACATAACTAGGAATCACTGGCCCCCTGGGCAAAACAATGATGGGGCCCCTATCCGTACTTCGTCCACAGAAGCTTTCTGGGAGGAGGCTATATCAGTCATTGGAAAAATAATAAGATGGGGCCCCCTTGGCTCCTGGGCCTCCCCGAGGTTGCTCCCCTGGTAGTTACAGCCCAGATATTTATCCTAATCCTAGATTTCAGTAAGTAGATTCCATTTGTGTTTTTTAAATAGATCGATCGATAGATAGATAGATAGATAGATAGATAGATAGATAGATAATATGTAGATAGATAGATAGTTAGATAGATAGTTAGATAGATAGATAGATAGATAGATAGATGATAGATAGATAGATAGATAGATAGATAGATAGATAGATAGATAGATAGATAGATAGAAAGATAGATAGATGATAGATAGATAGATAATATGTAGATAGATAGATAGTTAGATAGATAGTTAGATAGATAGATAGATAGATAGTTAGATAGATAGATTGATAGATAGATAATATGTAGATAGATAGATAGTTAGATAGATAGATAGATATATAGATAGATAGATAGATAGATAGATAGATAGATTGATAAAAGATAGATAGATAGATAGATAGATAGATGATAGATAGACAGACAGACAGATAGATAGATAGATAGATAGATAGATAGATAGATAGATAGATGATAGATAGATAGATGATAGATAGATAGAAAGAAAGAAAGAAAGAAAGAAAGAAAGAAAGAAAGATAGATAGATAGATAGATAGATAGATAGATAGATAGATAGATAGATAGATAGATGATAGATAGATAGAAAGATAGATAGATAGATAGATAATAGATAGTTAAATGATAGTTGGATGGATAGATAGATAGATAGATAGATAGATAGATAGATAGTTCTTTGAAGTCAGAACACTGTTTTTGTCTTTTTTGGTTTCCATTTCATTACCAAACTATCCAGCCATGCTACTAAAATTAGACATTCTTAAAATATATATATATGTAAATACAAGAAGAACCGCTGAATCCTTCGCACTCTGTACAGCACATCAATTGCCTGGGTGCTACTGTATGGAAAATAGATAACAATAATCCAGAGCACTCTGAGGTAAACTAATGATAAATGTATTTGTGTAGGTCCAGATCACCTACGCGTTTCGGCCATATTGTAAATAGATATACCGTATATATGTAAATAGATATAAATAAATTACAGTGTTTTGTGGATGTTTACAGAAAATGTAGAGCAGGGATGCCCAAACTGCAACTAAAACTCCCAGCATTCCTCCCAGTGAACCTGTTCAAACCAGAAACCTTGTCTTGCATAGTACTAATCAGGTGGATTTCTGTCTGGTGTTTGCAGTTTCTCTAAGGGCAAGGCCACACTTTTTGTGCGTTTGTGCTTGTGTTTTTTTTCTAAAATAGGAATCGTGGCAATGCACCCATTATGCGCAATTGCATGCGATTTCGTATCTTAAAAGAAGAAATCGCATGCGCAAATGCACAGGAATCGCACAGGAATCGCAGGCGCATTGCATGTGCGACGCAGTGTGGCCGTGCCCTATAAGAGCACATGTGAATCGCACCAAAAATGGGGATTGCAGAGCAGTGGACACCAATGGAGATGGTGTGGCCACCCACATAGCCCAATACTATTGTGTGCCTTTAAATGCGCGATCAGATCGCACCACAGCTCCACAACTAAATGATATTGGGAGGTAGGAATAATCAATCCAACCTCCCTGCCCCAGGTACTTTACATTTTTAAACAGTTCATTTTTAGTATAAAAATCCATTAACTATGGGGGGATCTTATATTAACTATGGGGGGATCTTATATTAACTATGATAGATAGATAGATAGATAGATAGATAGATAGATAGATAGATAGATAGATAGATAGATAAGTTTGCCCACAGTGACTGGGATAATCAAGTTTTGCCCACTGCCTGTTGGCCCTAATGAATGTAGGAGGGTCCCACACACTGCACTTTTATGGGTTTCTAGTGTCCCTGTCACAGTGAGTTAGGCAGCATAACTTGTAACTGTGAGAAGCAGACATCCGAGATGAGTTAGGCAGCATAACTTGTAACTGTGAGAAGCAGACATCCGAGATGTGGGCAGGATCTATCTAGGAGCTGTCCAGCTCTGCCATGGTCCCTCCAACCCCAGTGGTGTAACTACCGCCCCCGCCACCCCCACAACTGCGTGGGCCTGGCCCAGATGGTAGTAGGGCCCCCCACAAACCCAAGGTCCCTGCCGTGGTCAGCTGTTTTAAACAGCTGATTGTGCGTATTAATGAAACATACACGCGATCCGCTGTTTAAAAGACCGGAACCCGAACTTCTGGTTCAGTTCTGGAAATTTGGGTCTGGTCTTTTAAACAGCTGATGACCCGTATGTTTCATTCATACGTGCGACCATCTGTTTAAAACAGCTGTCCGCGGCAGGGATCTTGGATAAGGGAAGGGGGTCAGGGGCCCGGCCTCCATTCTTGCGGGGGGGGGTAAGGGAAGGGGGTCAGGGGCCCGGCCTCCATTCTTGCGGGGGGGGGCAGGCCCCTGCAGGTCCAACCCTCCTGATTGTCTACCCCTCCGGTTTCCCCCACAATCACCAAAACATACTGATAGGATGTATGAGATCACAACACAAATTGCTTAGTAATCTATGTATCCACAGGTGCTGCATATGGGTTTGTCTATAACAGATGCTGATGCTGCCACTACCGCTGGCTGGAATATAACCTGTGAGGTGACACTATAGGTAAGAAGGTTAAGTCTCCATCATAGGCCATCATAGGCATAGTGTATATCAATGAAGGTCCACACTAACTGGCTGTAAATTCCCTCTAGTGACACTGCCCTAGGAAACAGAATACATGAAGAGAAGAAGGATACAGACGCGAGGATACAGAAGCTTCATGTAAGGACTTAGACTGCAACACCAAAGGTAATTGCAAAAGTGGCTGATAACACACGACATGTTAAGGACACAATTGTCCTTTTTCAAGTGTGAGACACTAAGTCCTTCCATGAAGCATCTCCATCCTTCTTCTCTGCAT
>CM033476.1:105850701-105890425 GCA_019447015.1 Hymenochirus boettgeri | reverse complement strand
AGACACTAAGTCCTTCCATGAAGCATCTCCATCCTTCTTCTCTGCATATAGAACTGTTCACTCTTAACAACAAAAAACTGGTCACTTGTCAGTTATTTGCCCACAAGACCAACTGCTATTTGTACCAGTTTATTACAGGCTTTTATAACCTAGTAACCTACCTGTCTATTCCTGTTGCAGCCTTAAGGTTAGTACACACGTGTGTTTGGGGGTCCCGACCTGCGATGCATGATGTGAACGAACAAAGTTTCAGCCGATGATCGGCCCGTATATGGGCACTTTAATAATTAAGTTTGCCCACTGGTATAATCATGTTTGCCCACAGTAACTGGTATAATCAAGTTTGACAAGTAGGCCCACAGTAACTGGTATAATAAAGTTTGCCCCACAGTGTAACGGGTATCTACTTATTTATTATAAATCACAGTTTTTGAACACAGTAAACTGGCCTACCTAATCATGTTTGCACCACAGAAATGGTATTTGGTTATTTATTTTTTTATTATGGATAATCAAGTTGCCCACAGTTAAATGGTATATCATGTTGCCCACAAGTAATGGTTGGTTTATAATCAAGTTTTTTTGCCCACAAGTAAATGGTATTTATATAGGTTATATTTTAGTTTTATAATCACTGTTTGCCCACAGTAACGGGTATAATAAATGTTTGGCCCAACAGTAACTGGTTTTTTATAATCAAGTTTGCTCCAAACAGTAAATGGGTAAATCAAGTTTGCCCACACCACAGTTAGTAACTGGTTTGATAATAAAGTTTGCCCACAGTCCACCAGTAATGGGTTATAATCATGTTTGCACACAGTAAACTAGGTATAATCATTGTTGTTGCCCACAGTAATGACCATTATACTTTATTTATCATTTGTTTGCCCACAGTAAATGAGGTATAATCATGTTACCCCCCAGTGAATGGTATAATCAAAGTTTGCCCACAGTCCCCACCCACAGTAACTGGTTATAATCAAGTTTTTAAGTTTGCCCACGAGTCAAGTAATGGGTTAATCATGTTGCCCACCACCAGTAGTAACTGCGGTTTTTGTTTATTTATAATATATTAATCATGTTTGCCCCCAGTAGTAACCTGGTTAGGTTATATAGTAGCAGTAACTGGTTATAATCAAGTTTCCCACAGTTAACTGGTAGAATCATGTTTGCCCCAACCACAGTAAAAGTAGTATAAAGTAACTGGTTATTAATATGTTTTGCCCACAAGTAGTAACTGGTATTTATAATTCATGTTTGCCCACAGTAGTAAACTGGTATTATAATCATGTTGCCCACCAAAGTAAATGGTTTTATTTATTATTTATAATCATGTTGCCCACAGTAATCAGGTTATATCTATAATAAGTCTTTGCCCACAGTTAACTGGGTATATATATTATATCATGTTTGCCCAACAGTAACTGGTATAATCACGTTTGCCCACAGAGTAACTGGGGATTAATTCATTGTTGCCAAAGTAACTGGTATAATCATGTTTGCCCACAGAGAAACTGGTTTATAATCAAGTTTTGCCACAAAGAATGGTGTTTATAATAAGATGTTTGCTCACAGTAGTAACTGGTTTATAATCAGTGTGCCCACAGTAAACTGGTATTTTTTTATAATTTTTTTAATAATCATGTTGGCCCAAAAGAAATGAGTATTTATATCAAGTTTGCACCACAGTAACTGGATTATATCTTTTTTATTTTTTAGATAATCAAGCTTTGCCCCAGTAACTGGTTTATTTATAATTCTTCTTATATATATCATGTTTGCTCACAGTAACGGTATGGTTTTTTATAATCATGTTTTTTCCACAGTAAACTGGTATATCAGTTTGCCCCACAGTAACTGGTCTTATAATCATGTTTTGCCCACAGTAGTAACTGGTTAAATAAGTTTGCCCACAGTCAGTAAATGGTAATAATCATGTTTGCCCACAGTAACTGGTATTTTTATAATCAAGTTGTGCCCACAGTAACTGGTATTAATTCAGTTGCCCACAGGAATGGGCTTTTTTATTATTAATCATGTTTGCCCACAGTAACTGGTATAATCATGTTTGCCCACAGTGACTGGTATAATTAATTTTGCCCACAGTAACTGGTATAATCAAGTTTGCCCACAGTGACTGGTATAATTAATTTTGCCCACAGTGACTGGTACAATCAAGTTTGCCCATGACTGGTACATACCTGAAGTCCAGCTATTTTTCCCTTTTAATTACTTCTCTTTCGGGTCGCACCATTTCTCTTGTATGTGGGTGACCCCATTATGTGTATGATAAATGGGGTGACCCTGAAGAGAAGTACTTAAAAGGGAAAAATAGCTGCAACTAGGAAATCCGGCCCTGCTCACAGCCCTTTATCTGTTAGACCCCCCACACACACACACACACACATTGCTCTGCTCTCAATACAGACTAGCTGATAACTTTTCCTTTCAAGTTAACTCTGTGCTGCCTTGGCTGACAGTCTGGTAAATGTGCATGGCATGGGGGGGGCTATATTATCATTTACCAGACTGTCAGCTGAGGCAGCACAGAGTTATCTTTAAAGACAGAGAGCAGCAGTGTCTCCCACATGCAAGGGCACTGACCTCCCCTTCATTATCTCCCTGTTCCTTCAGCCCTGCTTTCCTACCAGCCGGCTGTGCAGACACAGACAGGAGCCGCGGAGGTTGTTCCCGCCTGTGCCCCAGGATTCTTCCACAGTTCCTCACAGACCGGGCAGTGTCACTGACAGGTCTTTGTATAGAGGAATTTCCGGTCTTTATGGAGACTTACACTGCCCGGACGTTATATACAGGGACAATGCCGGAACACAGTAGGGGTGCCGGGACACCGGGAAAAGCACCCAAAACTGGCAAAATCGGGATGGTTGTGAGCATCAACACAATGAAAGCCAGTATGCTTTGGAACTTGGAAGGGGGGCACTGCATCTGTCAACAGGGCACGTGCCCCATTGTACCCCAGTGTAGCGCCGCCACTGCTTGTGGACCTGATGATTTGTACCCGTGGACATATTTCAATTTTATCTAGACCATAGGGGCACATTTAGAAAGCAGGGGGTAAGTAAGAGTTTAATAAAACTACCAGTTGGTAAATAGGTATCATTATTTAGCAATGAATAAATGTTAAATATTGCTCCATAAATACAAATACTGGTCCTTAAATAATGATACCTAAATAACAATACTTGAAAGGTGAACTATTCCTTTAATGTATTGATTGAAGAATGGGAGGTTAACCAGGAGCCAGATATTTACCTTACAAACGATCCACCACAGCAGCAGTGGAAATTCCCGACCGCTTCCTGTTCAGAGTAACTATAGTTACATTATCGCGCATGCGCTCTATAGTTAATTGGTACCAGGTAGCAGTCGGGACCTGTCACTGCAGAGGAACGCTTGTAAGCTAAATATCTTCTACCTTCGTCCATCGATCCTGGTCTATTGATTGAAGAACAGGAGGTAAGGTGAGGTAATTGCTCCTTAACCTCCCAGTCTTCAATCAATACATTAAAGGAATTAGTTCCCTTTTTGAGTGAAATATTCCATTAAATTAGAATATATATTAGTTTTGGTAGTGACCCCTGGTGGAGGTTTATAGCATTGCCATGATGGTATATAAGAAAGGGAAGACTGATCATCCTGTGAGTTCAATACCGCGCGTTTAATTCGGACGGTAAGTAGAAATATTTCACATCTCCATTGGACTCCACTGAAAACTATCAGGGTTATTCAATAAAAGTTCTTATCGTTAAAAATGGTGCTAATTTCCCCCCAACCAATCAGATGTTAGCTTTCAAATGTTAAATAAGATCTGACTGGTTGGGGCAAAATTAGCACCATTTTTAACAATAAGAACTTTTATTGAATCTCCCTGTATGATCGTTATTTGTGATACCGTATAGGGCCCCGTGATACCGTATAGGGCCCAGTGATACCGTATAGGACCCCGTGATACCGTATAGGACCCTGTGATACCGTATATGGCCCCGTGATACCGTATAGGGCCCTGTGATACCGTATAGGACCCTGTGATACCGTATAGGGCCCCGTGATACCGTATAGGGCCCTGTGATACCGTATATGACCCCGTGATACCGTGTAGGACCCTGTGATACCGTATATGGCCCCGTGATACCGTATAGGGCCAGGGGGGGGGGGGGCCCTGTGATACAGTACCCCCCCCCCCCCCCCTATCTCTTGCTGTGACGTCCCCCCGCTGCTCTCTACTGCATCTGTGCCGTCCACCCGCTGCTCTCTCTGTGTGCCGTCCCCACCTGCTCTCTCTCCTGCTGTGCCGTCCCCCCCTGCTCTCTCCTGCTGTGCCGTCCCCCCCCCTGCTCTCTCGACTGTGTGCCGCCCCCCCCTGCTCTCTCCTGCTGTGCCGTCCCCCCCCTGCTCTCTCCTGCTGTGCCGCCCCCCCCCTGCTCTCCTCCGGCTGGCCGTCCCCCCGGCTCCTCTCGCGTGCCGTCTGCGTCCCCCCCCTGCTCTCTCCTGCTTGCCCCCCCCCTTGCTCTCTCCGCTGTTTCCGTCACTGCTCTCTTTGTGTGCCGCCCCCCTGCTCTCTCCTGCGTTGCCGTTTCCCCCCTGCTCTCTTCCTGCTGTGCCGCCCCCCCGCCCACCTTGCCTCTCTGCTGTTGCGTCCCCCCCGCTGCTCTCCTCTGCTGTGGCCGTCCCCCAGCCCTCCCTGCCGCCCCCTCTCTCTCCTGCTGTGCCGTCCCCCCCCCCTGCTCTCTCCTGCTGTGCCGTCCCCCTGCTCTCCGTCCCTGCTGTGCCGTCCCCCCCCCCCTGCTGTCGTCCTGCGCTGCCTGCTGGCCCCCCTGCTCTCTGCGTGTGCGTCCCCCCTGCTAACTCTCTACGTCTCCTCCGCTTGTCCACTTCTGCCGACCCACTCCCTCGTTGCGACCCCCTGCTTCATCTGCTGTGTGCCCCTGTTCCTGCTGTCGACCCCTTTTTGTCCCCCTTCGCCGCCCTGCCTCCACTGCTGGCTCCCTGCTCCCACCTTCTCCCCCTCTCCTCCCATCCCGACTTGGCGTGGTTGTACCATTACTTTTACCGACTTGCCGCTGAAGCGGCATCGGATATGTCATAGAGGAAGCAATGAAAAGCAGCCCATGTGTGAGCCGCCTCGTCGGGCCTAGAACCCTCCAGCTGATCTACATTTCTATGGTGTGATCACCAGTTGCAAAGAATCTTCCTCGTTGTAAAGTAAGTTTCCTGACATGGACCTACAGCCTGTGGATGAGTCCGTATCAGATGCAATAATATGATGTAGTGCTAGAACGTCGGACATTGCTGTGTCTCTTGTCTCTGTGTGTTCAACTTCAGACTTTACAGACCGATACATGTCGTTAAGTTTGGTGTAAAACAAGCCCCCAGTTAACTGGGTGGTTGGTGATGTAAGTTCATGATGTGAAGTTTGATGGCAGTGACCGTGAGTTATAATTATCTCTTTATTACTTCTCATCTTATTCCCATTTAAGGAGGATTGGTCCATGCAAAAATAACAGGTCCCTTTGAGAGGTCTGTGATACGATAGGACATGTGATTCATATAGTATATGGATTACCATAGATCATGTGCAATCCATAGTCAGTGTGATACATATAGATCAAATTCTGCAAAAAGGGTGGGTTTAATTTCTGGTACTATTAATTTTGTAGTAGCAACCAATCGAATGTCGCCTTTTGCCGGGTTACTAAAGAGATAACATTAGACCAATTGTGAAACCAGCCTTTGGCTCGGAGCCTGTGTCTAGTTGGGGGTGTTCTGGTATTCGAATCTTCCCTGGTGTTTACTCTTCCTTTTTATTTGACAGATCAGGGATGTTTTAGCCATGGCACCTACCACTCCACGGGGGGCTTTGGGACAGGGTTTTAACAGAGTTCATGGAAGAGCTAACGAGATTCTCCACTGCCCTGCCTCACTGGGATGGTACCCCCCAAACGATGCCAATCTCCACTGGGGCAGAGAGGTCCAAGCAATCCACCATGATGACCGGTTCCTCTACATTCAGCCTTGACTGTACTTAATGTTCAAGGTGAAAGGTCAAGCGGTCCCTCCTTCCCAGAATGTACAGTAACCCACCCCACGACGTCTGACCATGTGGATGAGGTGTGCGAAACTCATTTGTGACCTTGAGTCCTACAACCATACTTCGGCAGTGTCCGGCAGTGGACCTAAGTTTCCCAGAATGCCTTGTTGCTGGCCTACGAAGAGCGATGTGAGCGTGTAACAAGATGCCGTGGCCGTAGTGCAGCGACCAGTAACGGGGGGATTTGTTTTTGATCCAAGGACAAAGAGCCATACACATGAAGGGAACAGGGGATTGGTGTTTATCTTGGGCGATATTAAATGCAAAGCAGAAGAAACAGAAACCGAGGAAGAAGCCTTTAACACATAGATCAGGACCACACTGCGGGTTTTCTAGTTTTTCTACCCTTACTGGTACGGCCGGCTCCACAGGTATTAATAACATAATTAAAATACTAAACAATTATGCAGGTTGAGCTTGTTGGTATTTTTTTTATAAAGATATTAAGTTTTATTTTGAGCGCAAATAGAAGTTTTTACACTAATATCCGCATAGGTCCTTTTTTCCTGTCTCTTTCCTGTCTTTGCGCCTCGCTTGGTCTCCTACCCGGGGGGCCCGGACTTCTCTGCTGCCGCCTCCCGACTACATCTCCACTGTCTTCTTCACTCGGATCCTCCGGGGGGGGGCCGACCTTCTGCCTGTCTCTTCGTCTCTTTCTCCCCCTCCTTCCGTTTCTCCGCCCGCCGGGGCCGGACCCTGCCCGCGTTGTCTTCTCCTTTGCGCTTTTCCAATCTTGGAGGATTCTGGTTGTGTAATGGTCCTGACATAGAGAAAAATGAAATGTTGTAATACAGGACAGCACAAAAAACACACTCAAAGCAAAAACACCACGCGAGTAGTCCGACGTGCAAGGCCTTTTTTGTAGAAATTAATTTAATTAAAGCCTACTACACAAACTACGAGTTTATAATTTTATGCCAAATTTTTATTTTAAAATAAAACTGCAATTGAAAAGCTTTGGGTAGTTCAGTGTCTTCGTTGTAGCAAACAATCTCTGTGTGATGTAGAACATGTCATTTCAGAATGATTAAAGGTGTTAAGCAAAATCATAATGCACAGGGTCTATACGGTACACACTGGCCCTCCCCTGTGATTTACCGTATAGACCCCATGGATACCCGTTTTTTATATATAGGACCCTGTGATTAACGTTAAATTTATTATTAAGATATGGCCCCGTGATGCTAGAGATTACCGTCATAGGGCCCTGTGATCCCGTCTTTATCTGGACCCATGATACCCGTTTTATAGGACCCTGGATACCCGTCCGGTATATGGCCCCCCCCTGTGATACCGTTATAGGACCCTGTGCATTGTGATTTTAGTTAACACCTTTTTAAATCATTTGGGAAATGGACATGTTCTACATCACACAGCAGAATTGTTTGCTACAACGAAGACACCCTGAACTACCCTAAAAGCTTTTCTGAAATGCAAGTTTTATTTATAAAAAAAAAAATTTGGCATTAAAAAAAATTATTAAAACTTCGTTGTAGAATTTGTTGTAGTAAGAGGCTTTTTATATTTTATTAAAAATTAATTAACTTTTCTACTTAAAAAAGGTCCGTTGCACGTCGGACATACCGCAGGTGGTTGTTTTGTTAGCTTTGTAGTTGTTTGTTTTGTTGTTGTCTTGTTTGTGCTGATCCTGTATTACAACATTTCATTTTTCTCATGTCAGGACATTACACCAACCAGAATCCTCCAAGATTGGAAAAGCATGCAAAGGAGAAAAACGGGCAGAGGTCGGCCCCCCCGGAGCGATGGAGGCGAGAGGGAGAAGGCAGAAGAGACAGGCAGAGGTCAGGCCAGAGTCCGGGGCTGATGAGGAGTGAAGGCGGAGAGAGCACAGGCAGAGGGTCCGGCCCCCGAGGCGAAGCGAAGCGCAGAAGGAGACGGAAGGAGACAGGAGAAGGACTATGCTGGATATTAGTGGTAAAAAACTTCTATTTGCGCTCAAATAAAACTTTAAAATATCTTTATAAAAAAAATACCAAAAGCTCAACCTGATAATTGTTTAGTATTTTTTATTATTTTATACCTGTGGGCCGGCCTTACGTCCAAGTGTAAGGGAGAAAAACTAGAAAACCCGCAGTGGGTCCTGATCTCTTGTTAAAGGCTTCACGGTTCTGTTCTTCTGCTTTGCATTTAATTCGCCCATAAACCAATCCCCTGTTCCCATCTCATGTGTATGGCTCTTGTCCTTGGATCAAACAAATCCCCTCCGGTTACTGGTCGCTGCTGACGGCCACGGCATCTTGTTACACTCCTCACATCGCTCTTCGTAGCCAGCAACAAGGCTTCTGGGAAACTTAGGCACTGCCCGACACTGCCTCGCAAGGTTGGTAGGACTCAAGGTCACAAATGAGTTCGCAACTTCATCCACAGTGGTCAGACGCGTGGGTGGTACTGTACAGTTCGTGGGAAGGAGGGACCCGCTTGACCTTTCACCTTGACATTAAAGTACAGTCAGGCTGAATGTAGAGGACCGTGTCAGCCATGGTGGATTGCTTGGACCTCGCCACCAGTTGGAGATTGGCATCGTTTGGGGGAGTACCTCCCAGTGAGCAGGCAGTGGAATCTCGTTCAGCTCTTCCATGAACTCCTTGTAAAACCCTGTCCAAGCCCCCCGTGGAGTGGTAGGTGCCCAGGCTAAAACATGCCATGATCTGTCAAAATAAAAAGGAAGAGTAAAACAAGTGAAATCGATTGACATAACCACACCCAACTAGACACGCCTCGAGCCAAGGCTGGTTCACCATTGGTCTAGATGTATATTCCTTTAGTAACCCGGCAAAGGCGACATTCGATTGGTTGTCTACAAATTAATAGTACCAGAAACTTAACCAACCCTTGTTGCAAGAATTTGATCTATATGTATCACATGACTATGTGTATCACATGATCTATGTATCACATATCTATATGTATCACATGATCGATATGGATCACATGACCTCTTCAAAGGGACCTGTTATTTTTGCCATGGACCAAATCCTCCCTTAAATGGGATAAGATGAGAAGATAATAAAGAGACTAATTTACTCACGGTCCTGCCATAAACTTCCATACAGTAAACTTACATCACCAACCAGCAGTAATCCTGGGGGCTTGGTTTACACCAATTAACGTAACATGTGTATCGGTCTGTAACCGGGTGAACACAACAGAGACAAGAGACACAGCAATGTCCGACCGTTCTACATAACATTCATATTTTGTCATGATACGGACTCATCCACAGGCTGTAGGTCCATGTGCAGGAAACTACTATACAGAACGAGAGATTCTGCAACTGGTGATCACAACATAGAAATGTAGATCAGCTGGAGGGTTCTAGGCCCAGAGGCGGCTCACCACAGGGGTGCTTTTCAATGCTTCCTCTATGACATCATCCTCGGTAATGAACTCGGTCTTTACAGAGCGGCAAAGTTCCTGCAGTGAAAAAAGTAAATGTTACAAACACGCGAGACGGCACACGGAAGCAGCGGGGGAGGCCACAGCGGAAGGCGCGGGGACGGCAGCAGAGGAGAGCAGCGGGGGGAGGACAGCAGGAGAGAGCAGGGGGGGACGGCACAGCAGGAGAGAGCAGCGGGGGGGACGGCACAGCAGGCGAGAGAGCAGGGGGTCGGCACAGCAGGAGAGAGCAGGGGGGGACAGCACAGCAGGGAGAGAGCAGGGGGGGGTCGGCACAGCAGGAGAGAGCAGGGGGGTCGCAGGCAGAGCAGGAGAGAGCAGGGGAGGGGGACGCACGCAGGAGAGAGCAGGGGGGGGACGGCACACGCAGGAGAGAGCAGGGAGGGGGGACGGCAGCAGGCAGAGAGCAGGGGGGGACGGCACAGCAGGAGAGAGCAGGGGGGGACGGCACAGCAGGAGGAGCAGGGGGGGGACGGCACAAGCAGGAGAGAGCAGGGGGGGGACGGCACAGCAGGAGAGAGCAGGGGGGGACGGCACAGCAGGAGAGGAGCAGCGTGGGGGACGGCACAGAGAGGAGAGAGCGGGGGGGGAGGCACAGCAGGAGAGAGCATGGGAGGGGGGCGGCACAGCAGGAGAGAGCAGGGGGGACGGCAAGCAGGAGAGAGCAGGGGGGACGGCACAGCAGGAGAGAGCAGTGGGGACGAACCAGCGAGAGAGAGCAGGGGGGGACGGCAAAGCAGGAGAGAGCAGGGGGGGGCGGACGGGCACAGCAGGAGAGAGAGCCGGGGGGGACGGCCCAGCAGTGAGGAGGAGCAGGGGGGGACGGCACAGCAGGAGAGAGCAGGGGGGGGCGGCACAGCAGGAGAGAGCAGGGGGGGGCGGACAACACGTCAGGAGAGAGCGAGGGGGGGACGGCACATCAGGAGAGCAGGGGGGGAGCGGGCGCGGAGGCAGGAAGAGAGCAGGGGGGGGGGGACGGCACAGCAGGAGGAGTCAGGGGGGACGGCACACAGCAGGAGAGAGCAAGGGGGGGGACGAGACAGCAGGAGAGAGCAGGGGGGAAGGACAGGGGCGGCACAGCAGCGAGAGGCAGGGGGGGGGGGACGGCACAGCAGGAGGAGAAGCAGGAGGGGGGACGGCACAGCAGGAGAGCAGCAGGGATAGGGGGGACGGCACAGCAGGATGAGAGCAGGGGGGGCGGCAACAAGCAGGAGAGAGACAGCGGTGGAGAAGGCAGCAGGAGAGAGCAGCGGGGGGGACGGCAACAGCAGGAGAGAGCAGGGGGGGGACGGCACAGCGGAGAGAGAGGGGTGGGGAACTCGCAAGGGAGGCGGGAGGCAGGGGGGGGGGACGCACAGCAGCTAGAGCAGGGGGGACGGGCCACAGGAGAGAGCAGGGGGGGACGGCCAAAGCAGGAGAGGCGGGCGGGGGGGACGGCACAGCAGGAGAGAGCAGGGTGGAGTGGGGGGGGACGGCAGGGGCGCAGCAGAGAGAGCAGGGGGGACGGACAGCGAGCCAACAGCAGAGACGAGCGGGGGGGGGCGGCACAGCAGGAGGAGAGAGCGGGGGGGCGGCACAGCAGGAGAGAGCGGGGGGGCGGCACAGCAGGAGAGAGCAGGGGGGGCGGCACAGCAGGAGAGAGCAGGGGGGGACGGCACAGCAGGAGAGAGCGGGGCGAGGAACAGCAGGTAGAGAGAGGGTGGGGGGTGCGGACAGCAGGAGAGAGCGGGGGGGGTGGGCGGGCGGCACAGCAGGAGAGAGCGCGGGGCGGCGGCACAGCAGGAAGAGGAGCGGGGGGCGGCACAGCAGGAGAGACGCGGGCGGGGGACTGGCAACAGAGGACGAGGAGAGCGGGGGGGGGGCACAGCAGGAGAGGCAGGGGGGGGACGGGCACAGACGGAGAGAGCAGAAGGGGGGGACGGCACAGCAGGAGAGAGCAGGGGGGGACGGCACAGCAGGAG
The DNA here is from genome assembly GCA_019447015.1 of Hymenochirus boettgeri. NCBI lineage: Eukaryota > Metazoa > Chordata > Amphibia > Anura > Pipidae > Hymenochirus > Hymenochirus boettgeri. The sequence continues at coordinate 105,878,938 of CM033476.1, read as the reverse complement.
AGCAGGGGGGGGACGGAATAGGACCCTGTGATACCGTATATGGCCCCGTGATACCGTATAGGGCCCTGTGATACCGTATATGACCCCATGATACCGTATAGGACCCTGTGATACCGTATATGGCCCGTGTGATACCGTATAAGGGGACCCTGTTCATTGATGATTTCATGTTACCACCTTTAATCATTTCTGGAAATGACATGTTCTACATCACACAGAATTGTTTGCTACAAGAAGACACTGAACTAAAGCTTTAAATTGCAGTTTTATTTTATAAAAATGGAATTAACTTGTGTTAAGAGGCTAAAAGGCCGTGCAGTCCGGACATACCTGGCAGGTGTAGCTGATCCTGTATTACAACATTTCATGTCTCTATGTCAGGACTTACACAACCAGAATCCTCCAAGATTGGAAAAGCAGCAAGGAGACAAACGCAGAGGTCCGCCCCCCCGGAGCGAAGAAGGCGGAGACAGGCAGAGTCCGGCGGCCCCCTATGCGAGTGAAGGCGGAGACAGGCAGAGGTCCGCCCCCGGCGAAGCACGAAGGCGAGACAGGAGACTATGCTGGATATTAGTAAACAAACTTCTATTTGCTGGCTCAACATAAAACTTTAAAATTATCTTTATAAAAAAAATACCAAAAGCTGCACCTGAATAATTGTTTATTTTTTAATTATTTTATACCTGTGGGCCGGCCTTACGTCCTGTGAGGAGGAAACTAGAAAACCCGCAGTGCGGTCCTGTACTCTTGTCTAAAGGCTTCACGGTTCTGTTCCTTCTGCTTTGCATTTAATTCGCCCATAAACCAACCCCCTGTTCCCATCTCAAGTGTATGGCTCTTTGTCCTTGGATCAAACAAATCCCCTCCGGTTACTGGTCGCTGCCATGACGCCGACCACGGCATCTTTTACACTCCTCACACGCTCTTCGTCGCCAGCCAAGGCTTCTGGGAACTTCAGGCCACTGCCACACTGCCTCGCAAGGTTGGTAGGACTCAAGGTCACAATGAGTTCGACAACTTCATCCACAGTGGTCAACGCGTGGGTGGTTACTGTACAGTTCGTGGGAAGGAGGACCGCCCGCTTGACCTTTCACCTTGACATTAAAGTACAGTCAGGCTGAATGAGAGGACCGTGTCAGCCATGGTGGATGGCTTGACTCTGTCCCAAGTTGGAGATTGGCATCGTTGGTGGCAGTACCCTCCCAGTGAGCAGGCAGTGGATCTCGTTCAGCTCTTCCATGAACTCCTGTAAAACCCTGTCCAAGCCCCCCCGTGGAGTGTATGGTGCCCAGGCTAAAAACCCCATGATCTGTCAAAATAAAAAGGAAGAGTAAAACAAGTGAAATCGATTGACATAACCACACCCCAACTAGACACGCCTCCGAGCCACAGGCTGGTTCACCATTGGTTGAGATGTGTTTTCCTTTAGTAACCCGAAAAGCTGACATTCGTTGGTTGTCTACAAATTAATAGTACCCAGAAACTTAACCAACCCTTTTTGCAAGATTTGATCATATGTATCACATGATCTAGTATCACATGATCTATTATCACATATCTATATGTATCACATGATCATATGTATCACACGACTCTTCGGGTCTAAAGGACCTGTTTATTTTAATTCGCGCCATACGTCTGAACACAAATCCCACCAGCAAGTAGACATCCTCGGGTTGCTATCGCTTTACACCAACTTAAACCCACGTATACCTGTTACAACGCCTCTTGGTATCGGTCTGTAACCGGGAACACACAGAGACAAGAGACACACAAGCAATGTCCGACCGATCCGTCTACTAACAATTCTATATTTTGTCACTGTACATCAGACTCATCCACAGGCTGTAGGTCCATGTGCAGGAAACTACTATACGAACAGAGATTCTGCACTGGTGTCACAACATCGAAATGTAGATCAGCTGGAGGGTTCTAGCCCTAAGAGGCGGCTCACCACCGGGGTGCTTTCATCGCTTCCCTATTGACATCATCCTCGGTAATGAACTCGGTCTTTACAGCGGCAAAGTTCCTGCAGTGAAAAAAAGTAATGTTTACAACACGAACGCCAGCAGGACTGCGAGCACGATAGCACAGCAGGAGAGCGTCGCGCGGCACAGCAGAGAGATGCAGCGGGGGCGGCAACAGCAGGAGAGAGCAGTCGGGGGGGGACGGCACAGAGGGAAGAGCGGGTGGACTGCAGCAAAGCAGCGTGAGACGCACATGGAGGAGAGGCAGTGGTGTCCCACAGCAGAGAAGCGCGGGGGGACAGCACAGCAGAGAGAGCAGGGGGCGGACAGCGATGACTAGGGGCAACTGCAGAGCAGAGAGACAGTGGGGACGTCACGGGAGCGAAGAGGGGATGGAGCGCAGAGAGCGGGGGACGGCACAGCAGGAGAGCAGGCAGGTGTGGACGAACAGCAAGCAGCAGGGAAGAGTCAGGGGGGAGCACAGCAGTGAGATAGCAGGTGGGGACCACAGCAGAAGCAGGGGAGCACGCAGAGAGGCAGGGGGTGACGGCACAGGCAGAGAGCAGGGGGGAGCGGCACAGCAGAGAGAGCAGGTGGGACGGCACACCTAGATGCAGCGGGTGACTGACGGAGGAGAGACATCGGGGGGAGACGCCAGCGAGAGAGCAGGGGGGGGGTGCACAGCGAGAGAGCCGGGGGGACTGGCAAAGCAGGAGAGAGCATGGGGGACGGCCACGCCAGGAGAGACAGTGGGGGTACGCACAGCAGAGAGAGAGCCGGGGGACGGCACTGACAGCAGGAGATAGAGCATGAGTAGGTGGACGGCACAGAGGAGAGACAGGGGGGCGTGCAACAGCAGATAAGCGGGGGTCCCGGCAAGCGGCAGGGGCGGGTGGGCGGCCAGCAGTAGAGAGCAGGGGGGGGCGCCAGTCCCAGGAGAGAGCAGGTGGGGTGCGCACACGCAGAGAGAGCAGGGGAAGCGGCGGGTGATGGGGCGGCACAGCATGAGATCAGGGGGGGGGACGCACAGCAAGGAGCAGGGACTACACAGGAGTAGAGATCGACTGCACAATAAGAGACAGGGGGGCGCAGTCAGGATAGCACGGGGTGGGCGGACGCACTAGTCAGGGGACGCAAGCAGTAGAGGCATGGGGGACTAAGGCATGGAGCAGGGGACGGACAGCAGGAGTAATGCAGCGGGGGGACGGCACAGAAAGGCACGGGTGTGGCGTCAGGCAGAGAAAGCATTCGGGGGCGGGGGGACACACACAGCTAAAGGGGGCTTGCTACGAATCGAGAGGTGGAGACGCAAGCACAAGCGGGGACGCCATCAAGAGGGGGGACGGCATCAGCAGGAATGAGCGTGGGGGGACTGGCCAACAAGCAGAGAGAGCAGGGTGGTGACGGCAAACACAGGAGAAGAGCGAGTGTGGGGGACGGCACAGCAGAGAGAGCGGGGGGAAAAGTCAGGCACATGCGGTGCGAACAGAGAGAGCGGGTGGGGTCACACAGCACAGCAGGAGAGCAGATGTCTTGGGGACTACATCAGGCTAGAGCCAGGGGGGACGCACGCGAGAGAGCATGGGGGTGTACGGCACTGAGGGATGAGGGGGGCGTCACACATGATGAGAGAGCGGGGAGGGCGGCACAGCAGGAAAGTAGAGGGCGGCGTGGAATCTGGGGGCGCACAGCAAGAGGAGAAGCGGGGGGCGGTCTGGGTGCGGGCACAGCAGGAGAGAGCGGGGGGCGGCACGCAGGAGAGAGCGGGGGGCGCACATGCAGGAAGAGGGGCCAAGAGGAGGAGGCGGCACGCAGCGAGGAGAAGAGCAGGGGGCGTGGTGCAGAGCATAACGGCCAGGGGAGAAGGACGTCAAGTAGGAGAGCAGGGGGGGGGCACAGCGACACGGGTGGCTCACGAGAGAGAGCGGGGGGGGCGGTCACAGCAGGAGAGAGCCTGGGTTGGCTGCAAGCAACTGTGAGGGGGCGGCACAGCAGGAGAGAGCGGGGGGGGGCGGCACAGGCAAGGAGGAGAGCGGGTGGCCAGGGATAGAGCGGGGGGGCTCAAGCATGCGTGCGTCACAGTAGGAGGTGGCAGGCAGAGGGATGCGGGGGGGGGGCACAGCAGGAGAAGCGGGAGGAGTTTGTGCGCACAGCAGTCAGAGATGTCAGGGGGGACGGCACACAGGAGGCAGGGCACAGCAGGAGAGCAGTGGGGACGGCACTCAGAGAGACAGGTCCAGGAGAGAGCAGGGGGGGACGCACAGTGAGCAGGGACTGCAGAGGAGGCAGGGGGGGTAAACGGCACAGCAGATAGGCGGGGGGCGGCACAGCAGGGATGAGAGCGGGGGTGGCGCGGACAGGCAGGAGATAGCGGGGGGGCGGCAACGCAGAGAGAGCAGTGGGGGACGGCACAGCAGGAGAGAGCGGGGGGGCGGCACAGCAGGAGAGAGCGGGGGGGGGCGGCAGCAGCAGGAGATAGCGTGTTGGGCGGCACAGCAAGTATAGAGGCTGGGGGCGGCACAGGGGAGGAGACAAGGAACAGCAGAGAGAGCGGGTGCGGCAACCACAGCAGGAGAAGCGGGGGGCGGCACAGCAGGAAAGAGGCGTGGGGCGGCAACGGCAGGAGAGAGATGAGGGGGGGCGCCAGCAGGTGAGAGCAGGGGGGGACGGCAACAAACAAGGCAGGAAGATAAGCAGGTTGGGTGGACGCACAAAGCAGAGAGAGCAGGGAGGGGGGGGAACAGAGCAAGCAAGGGGCAGGATAGAGCCATGGGGGGACGGGCACGAGCATGAGAGGAGGCGGATGGGGTGACGGCAAACAACATCTCGCAGGAGAGAGCATTGGGTTACGGCACCGCAACAAGACAGTTAACATGCAGGAGAGTGAGAAACAAAGGGAGGAGCAGGGCGGGGACGGCACAACACAGAACGCAGGGAGAGAGCACACAGCCAAGAGGGGGGACGGTCACAGCAGAGAGAGCAGGGGGAGACCTGGCACAATCACGTTGTCCCTTACCAATGGCTTCCTTGTCTTCTAGTTGGAGAATCATACTGGCTCTCCTCTATCTCCTTCTTTATCAACCCAAACTGTCCCGGTGTTTGATTGTCCCTCCGTCAGTTTTCTTTAAAGATAAATGCGATTTGCAACATTGGTTGGTCCCGACAAGGGATTTACACATTTTAAAAACCAAAGCCAACTAATAATTCTTATAATAAAGCCTTGCCATCTTTTTAACTGCCATATACCCCTTAGCCTCGCAGAGATGGCGGCATTGTTAGTTATGCCAGCTGCACCTATGTTATGTAAATTATGCAGTGGCAACAGTACTTGGAAATGGGAAAGGAAGTAACCGCCCCCTGCACGTGTTAATGGTGGGTGGGTAATGATTGAATTAAATGGTACGCAGCCTGCACTTTAATGGGTGGGTTAATGATTGAATTGAATGTACGCCCTGTCATTGTATGAATAGGGGGTGGGTAATGATTGGAATTGAATGTACGCCTGCACGTTTACTAGGAGGTGGTGGTAATGATTGGAAATTGAATGTACGCCCCCTGGACGTTTAATAGGGGTGGGGTACTGTTTTGAAGTGATGTACGCCCCTGCACGTTTAATTAGGGGTGGGTAATGATTGAATGGAATGTACGCCCCTGCACATTTGAATAGGAGAAGGCAGTGTGGTAATGGAGATATGACTTGAATGTACGCTAACTGTAACGTGTTAAAATAGGGGTAAGGGGTAATGATTGAAGTGAATTGTACTTCCCTGCCGTGTAAATTAGGTGGTGGGTAATGATTGAATTGAATGTACGCCCTCGAGCCTGCACTGTTATATGGAGGGGTGGGTAATTGTTTGTAATTGAATGGGTACTAGCCCAGCAAGGGCCCCCTGCCCGTTGAATATGAAAGGGGGTGGGTAAAGTTATTGAATTGGAATGTGAGCGCACATGCACGTTTATAGGGTTGGGTAATGCTGGTGAATTGTATGAATTTACGCCCTGGCACATTTACTAGGGAAGTTTTGAATTTGGACGTGTACGAGGCAGGCCCTCACATTTAATAGGGGGGAGGGTGGTACTGAATTGGAATTGCATGTACGCCCTGCATGTATACTAAGGTGGTAGATGATTGAATATATGAATGTACGCCCTGCACATTTAATAGGGGAGGGGGGTGGGTAATGAGTGAATTGAATGTAACGCCCGTGCCAGCGATTTAATAGGGTGGGGTGTTGGTATTGATTGAATTGATGTTAGCGGACCCTGCTCAGTTTAATAGGGTGGGGGTGGTAATGAATTGAATTGAATTTACGCCCCTGCACTTGTAATAGGGGGTGGGTATGTTGCATTGAATGTACGCACACCGTGCACATTTGATGGCCGAGGACCGCTCGCGCCCGCTAGCGGGTATGAATAGCAGACGGGTTGGGGTGGGTTGATTGAATTGAATGGACGCCCGGCTGCACGTTTTAATAGGGGTGGGGGTGGTAAGTGATTGAATTGAATGTACGCCCGTAAGCAGTGTATAAATGGGGGGTTGGGGTAATGATTGAATCGAATGTACGCCCTGGCACGTTTATAGGGGTGGTGGTATGATTGAATTGAATGGTACGCCCTGGCAACGGTTTAATATGGTTGGTGATACTGATTGGAATTGATGTACGGCCCTTGCACAGTTTAATAGTGTGGGGGTAATGATTGAATTGAATGTACGCCCCCTCACGTCTTAAATAGGAGGTGGGTAATGATTTGAATTGAAGTGTACGCCCTGCATGTATAATATGGTGTGGTAATGAATGTTGAAGTTGACGCAACACTAAGATGGGTGGGGGTCAGTTCCGGGACTTAGCTCGCGCCCTGCACGTTTAATAGGGGTTGGATAATGGCTTTACATTGAATGTACGCCCTGCACATGTTAAATTAGTGTGTGGTAATGAATGACCCCATGATACCGTATAGGACCCTGTGATACCGTATATGGCCCTGTGATACCGTATAGGACCCTGTGCATTGATGATTTCTTTACACACCTTTAATCATTTCTGGAAATGACATGTTCTACATCACACAGAATTGTTTGCTACAAGAAGACACTGAACTAAAAGCTTTAAATTGCAGTTTTATTTTATAAAAATGGAATTAACTTGTGTAGAGGCTAAAAGGCCGTGCAGTCCGGACATACCTGGCAGGTGTAGCTGATCCTGTATTACAACATTTCATTTGTCTCTATGTCAGGACATTACACAACCAGAATCCTCCAAGATTGGAAAAGCAGCAAGGGAGACAAACGGCAGAGGTCCGGCCCCCCGGAGCGAGAGAAGGCGGAGACAGGCAGAGGTCCGGCCCCCGGAGCGAGTGAAGGCGGAGACAGGCAGAGGTCCGGCCCCCGGAGCGAGCGAAGGCGGAGACAGGAAGACTATGCTGGATATTAGGTAACAAACTTCTATTTGCTGCTCAACATAAAACTTTAAAATTATCTTTATAAAAAAAATACCAAAAGCTCAACCTGAATAATTGTTTAGTATTTTAATTATTTTATACCTGTGGGCCGGCCTTACGTCCAGTGTAAGGGAGAAACTAGAAAACCCGCAGTGCTGGTCCTGATCTCTTGTCTAAAGGCTTCACGGTTCTGTTCCTTCTGCTTTGCATTTAATCGCCCATAAACCAATCCCCTGTCCCATCTCAATGTGTATGGCTCTTTGTCCTTGGATCAAACAAATCCCCTCCGGTTACTGGTCGCTGCCTGACGGCCACGGCATCTTGTTACACTCCTCACATCGCTCTTCGTACGCCAGCACAAGGCATTCTGGGAACTTCAGGCCACTGCCAGACACTGCCTCGCAAGGTTGGTAGGACTCAAGGTCACAAATGAGTTCGACAACTTCATCCACAGTGGTCAGACGCGTGGGGTGGTTACTGTACAGTTCGTGGGAAGGAGGGACCGCTTGACCTTTCACCTTGACATTAAAGTACAGTCCAGGCTGAATGTAGAGGACCGTGTCAGCCATGGTGGATTGCTTGGACCTCTGCACCAGTTGGAGATTGGCATCGTTTGGGGGCAGTACCTCCCAGTGAGCAGGCAGTGGAATCTCGTTCAGCTCTTCCATGAACTCCTGTAAAACCCTGTCCAAGCCCCCCGTGGAGTGGTAGGTGCCCAGGCTAAAAACCTCCATGATCTGTCAAAATAAAAAGGAAGAGTAAAACAAGGAAATCGATTGACATAAACCACACCCAACTAGACACGCCTCCGAGCCACAGGCTGGTTCACCATTGGTCTAGATGTTATCTTCCTTTTAGTAACCCGGCAAAAGGCTGACATTCGATTGGTTGCTACAAATTAATAGTACCAGAAACTTAACCAACCCTTGTTGCAGAATTTGATCTATATGTATCACATGATCTATATGTATCACATGATCTATATGTATCACATGATCTATATGTATCACATGATCTATATGTATCACATGACTTCTTCAAAGGGACCTGTTATTTTTGCCATGGACCAAATCCTCCCTTAAATGGGATAAGATGAGAAGATAATAAAGAGACTAATTCTACTCACGGTCACTGCCATAAACTTCCATACAGTGAAACTTACATCACCAACCAGCAGTAATCCTGGGGGCTTGTTTACACCAACTTAACGTAACATGGTATCGGTCTGTAACCGGGTGAACACACAGAGACAAGAGACACAGCAATGTCCGACCGTCTACATAACAATTCTATATATTTGTCACTGATACAGAGACTCATCCACAGGCTGTAGGTCCATGTGCAGGAAACTACTATACAGAACAGAGAGATTCTGCACTGGTGATCACAACATAGAAATGTAGATCAGCTGGAGGGTTCTAGGCCCTAAGAGGCGGCTCACCACAGGGGTGCTTTCATCTGCTTCCTCTATGACATCATCCTCGGTAATGAACTCGGTCTTTACAGAGCGGCAAAGTTCCTGCAGTGAAAAAAGTAAATGTTTACAACACAGCGAGACGGCACAGCAGGAGAGAGCAGCGGGGGGACGGCACAGCAGGAGAGAGCAGCGGGGGGACGGCACAGCAGGAGAGAGCAGCGGGGGGACGGCACAGCAGGCGTAACATCAATTTCAATCCTTGATCCCCACCCTATTAAACATTGAGGGCTACAATCAATTCAATCATTACCCACCCTATTAAACATGCAGGCGATACACAATTCAATCATATACCCACCCTATTAAACATGCAGGCGTACATCATTCAATCATTACCCACCCTATTAAACATGCAGGGCATACATCAATTCAATCATTACCCACCCTATTAAACATGCAGGGCTACATCAATTCAATCATTACCCACCCTATTAAACGTGCAGGGCGTACATTCATTCAATCATTACCCACCCTATTAAACATGCAGGGCGTACATTCATTTCAATCATTACCCACCCTATTAAACATGCAGGGCGTACATTCAATTTCAATTTCATACCCACCCTATTAAACTGCAGGGCGTACATTCAATTCAATCATTACCCACCCTATTAAACGTTGCAGGGCGTACATTCAATTCAATCATTACCACCCTCTATTAAATGTGCAGGGCGTAACATTTCAATTCAATCATTACCCACCCTATTAAAGATGCAGGGCGTACATTCAATTCAATCATTACCCACCCTTTAAAGTGCAGGGCGTACATTCAATTCATCATTACACCCTATTAATGTGCAGGGCGTACATTCAATCAATCATTACCCACCCTATTAACGTTGAGGGGTACTTCAATTCAATCATTACCCACCCTATTAAATGCAGGGCGTATTCATCCAATCATACCCACCTATATACATGCAGGGACGTACATTCAATTCAATCATTACCCACCCTATTAAACTGCAGGGCGTACATTCAATCAATCATTACCCACCCCTATTAAACGCAGGCGTACATTCAATTCAATCTACCCCACCTATTATAACGTGCAGGGCGTACATTCAATTCAATCATACCCACCCTATTAAGGTTGGCAGGGCTACAATCAATTCAATCATTACGCCACCCTCTATACTGCGGGCGTACATTCAATTCAATCTTCACCCCCCTATTAAACGTGCAGGGCGTACATCATAAAATCATTACCCACCCTATTAAACGTGCAGGGCGTACATTCAATTCAATCATTACCCACCCTATTAAACGTGCAGGGCGTACATTCAATTCAATCATTACCCACCCTATTAATGTGTTAAGGGCGTACTTCAATCATACCACTATTACACGTGAGGCGTACTCATTCCAATCATTACCCCCCATTTATTAAACGTGCAGGGGTACATTCAATTCAATCATTACCCACCTATTATACAGCGGGGTATCATTCAATTCAATCATTACCCACCCTATTAAATGTGCAGGGCGTACATTCAATTCAATCAGTACCCACCCTATTAAACGTGCAGGGCGTACATTCAATTCAATCATTACCCACCCTATTAAACGTGCAGGGCGTACATTCAATTCAATCATTACCCACCCTATTATACATGCGGGCGGTACATCAATTCAATCATACCCACACCCTATTAAACGGTGCAGGGCGTACATTCAATTCAATCATTACCCCCCTATTAACGTGCAGGGCGACATTCAATTCAATCATTACCCACCCTATTAAACGTTGCAGGGCGTACCATTCATTCAATCATTACCACCCCTATTAAACGTGCAGGGCGTACATTCAATTCAATCATTAACCCACCCTATTAACAGTGCAGGGCGTACATTCATTCAATCATTACCCACGCCTATTAAACGTGCGAGGCGTACATTCAATTCAAATCATTACCCACCTATTAAACGTGCAGGGCGTACATTCAATTCAATCATTACCCACCCTATTAAACGTGCAGAGGGCGTACATTCAATTCAATCATTACCCACCCTATTAAATGTGCAGGGCGTACATTCAATTCAATCATTACCCACCCATTAAACTGTGCAGGGCTACATTCAATTCACTCATTACCCACCCTATAAATGTGCAGGCGCGACATTCAATTCAATCATTACCCACCTATTACATGCGGGCGTACATTCAATTCAATCATTACCCACCCTATTAATGTGCAGGGCGTTAAATCAATTCAATCATTACCCCTATTAAACGTGCAGGGCGTACATTCAATCAGTCATTACCCACCCTATAAACGTGCAGGGCGTACATCAATTCAACATTACCACCCTATTAAACTGCGGGCGTACTTCAATTCAATCACTCACTACCTATTAAACGTGCAGGCGTACATTCCATTCAATCATTACCCACCCTATTATACTGCAGGGCGTACACATCACATTCATCATATACCACCCTATTAAACGTGCAGGGCACATTCAATTCAATCATTACCCACCATTAAATGTGCAGGGCGTACATTTCATTCATTCATTACCACCCTATTAACGGCAGGGCGTCACATTCAATTCAACATTCCACCCTATTAAAGTGTGAGGGCGTACATTCAATTCAATCATACCCACCCCTATTAAACGTGCAGGGCGTACATCAATTCATCATTACCCCACCATTATACAAGTGCAGGGCGTACATTCAATTCATTCATTACCCACCCTATAAACTGCAGGCGTACATTCATTTCACATTACCAACCCTATAAAGTGCAGGGGCGTACCATTCCTTTCCCAGATTCAATTTACTGTGCCCAATGCATCCATTACTAACTTGAGGTGCAGTCATGGCATAAATCTAACATGCGCCATCTTACTGGAGGCTAAGGGTTATGCAGTAAAAAGATGTACAAGCTATTATAAAATTCTTACGTTGGCGCATTTGGGTAAAAAGTTAAACCCTCTTTGGGACCACCAATCTCATCTAAATCGGCATTTTCACAAACGAACGGAAATCACACAGGACAGTTTGGGTTTATAAAGCAGGAGATAGAGGAGAGCAGTGCTTCTCATACAGAAGAAAGGAAGCCATTGGTAAGGACAAGGCTGTGCCGTCCCATGCTCTTCCATTTGTGCGCCCACCCTTCTCGGTGCGTCCCCCCCTGCTCTCTCTGCTGTGCGTCCCCCTGCTCTATCCTGTCGTGCGTCCCCCCCTGCTCTCTCCTCTTGCGTACCCAACCCTGCTCTCTCCTGCTGTGCCGTACCCCACTGCTCCTCATGCTGCTGCGGCCCCCCTGCTCTCATCTGCTGTGCCGTCCCCACCTGATCTCTCTGCTGTGCCGCCCCCTGCGTCTCTCCTGCTGTGCCGCCCCCGCTCATCTCCTGCTGTGCCGCCCCCACGCTCCTCTACGCTTGTCTCTGCTGTAGCCCACCCCGCTCTTCCTGCTGTGGGCACCCGCTCTCTCCTTCTGTGCCGCCCCCCCCACGTCTCTCTGTGTGCCGCCACCGCTCTCTCCTGCTGTGCCAGCCCCCCCGCTCTCTCCTGCGTGACGCCCCCCCGCTCTCTCTGCGTGAGCACCCCCGATCCCTGCTGTGCCGCCCCCCGCCATTCTATGCTGTGCCGTCCCCCCCTGGCTCTTCTGCTGCTGCGTCCCCCCCTGCTCTTCTCCTGCTGTGCGTTCCCCCTGTCTCTGCCTGCTGTGCCGTCCCCCCCTGCTCTCTCCTGCTGTGCCGCCCCCCCCGCTCTCTCCTGCTGTGCCGCCCCCCCGCTCTCTCCTGCTGTGCCGCCCCCCCGCTCTCTCCCTTGCTGTGCCGCCCCCCCGCTCTCTCCTGCTGTGCCGCCCCCCCCTGCTCTCTCCGTGTCGCCCCCTGCTCTTCCTGCTGCTGCCGTCCCCTGCTCTCTCCTGCTGTGCCGCCCCCTGGCTCTCTCCTGCTGTGTGCCCTGCTCTCTCCTGCTGTGCCGCCCCCCGCTCTCTCTGCTGTGCGACACCCGTATCCTGCTTTGGCGCCCCGCTCTCTCGCTGTGCCGTCCCCATGCTCTCTCTGCTGTGGCCGTCCCCCCTCTCCTCGTCCTGCTGTGCCGTCCCCCCCGCTCATATCCTGCTGTGCCGTCCCCCCTGCTCTCTCTGTGGCGTCCCCCCGCTTCCGTGCCTGTGCGGGTCCCCAACCCTGCTCTCGCCTGCTGTGCAGTCCCCCCCCCCCCTTCTCTGCTGTGCCGTCCCCCATGCTCTCTCTGCTGTGACGTCCCCCCGCTGCTCTCTCCTGCTGTTGGCCGTCCCCCCCGCTCTTCCTGCTGTGCCGTCCCCCTCTGCTCTCTCTGCCTTGAGGTCCCCCATGCTCTCTACTGCTGTTGCCGTCCCCCTGTTTTGCGTGCCGTCCCACCCCGGCTCTACTCCTGCTGTGCCGCCCCCCCTGCTCTCTCCTGCTTGTGCAGGTCCCTGCTCTCTGCCTGATGTGTCGTCCCCTGCTCTCTCCTGCTGTGCGTCCCCCCCCTGCTTCATACTGCTGTGCCGCCCCCCCGCTCTCTCCTTGGCGGTGCGCCCCCCTGCTCTCTCCTGCTGTGCCGCCCCCCCTGCCTCTCTACCCTGCTGTGCCGCCCCTAGCCACTGCTCCTCTCCTGCTGTGCCGGCACCCCCCCGCTCTTCCTGCTGTTGCCGACCCCCCCTGCTCTCCTGCTGTGCCCGTCCCCCATGCTCTTCCTGCTGTGCAGTCCCCCCCGCTCTCTCTGCTGCTGTGGCGTCCCCCACTGCTCTCTCCGTCGTGAGCCGTCCCCCATGCTCTCTCCTGCTTGAATTCCGTCCCCCCGGCTCTCTCTGCTGTGCGCCCCCCCCCTGCTCTCTCCGCCTGGCCGTCCCCCCCTGCTCTCTCCCTGACTGTGCCGTCCCCCCTGCTCTCTCCTGCTGTGCCGTCCCCCCTGCTCTCCTGCTGTGCCGTCACCCCTGCTCTCTCTGCTTGTGCGCGTCCCCCCCTGCTCTCTCTGCTGTGCCGTCCCCCCATGATCTCCCTGCTCTCTTGCTGTGCGTCCCCCTGCGCTGCTCTCCTGCTGTGCCGTCCCCCTGCTTCTCCTGCTGTGCCGTCACCCCCTGCTCTCTCCTGCGTGACGTCCCCCCTGCTCTCTCTGCTTGCCGGACCCCCTGCTCTTCCTGCTGTGCCGCCCCCTGCTCTCTCTGCTGTGCTGTCCCCCACTGCCCTTCCTCTGCTGTGGGGCCCGACCCCCCCTGCTCTCTCTGCTGTGCCGTCCCCCCTGCTCCTCTCCCTCTGTGCCGTCCCCCCCCCGCGCTCTTCTTGAATTGATTGTATGCCCTGCATGTTTAATAGGGTGGGTAATGATTGAATTGATTGTATGCCCTGCATGTTTAATAGGGTGGGTAATGATTTGTTTTGTCGCCCCCTGCAGGACGCAGAACCTACTCACATCCCCAGAGGAAAGCTGTTCCACTTGAACAATGATTTCCCTGAGAGGTGAGATGATTTGCATATTCTCGTTCACCTACAAACAGAGCAAAATAAAAACCACATTATCCCCACAGCACAAAGCTATAGCAGTGTTACAGCTGACCGAGGCTCATGATTGGTCCCTTTCCCAATGTGTAATGCACATTATTACTAAGCAGATATGTAAGGGTAATCATTTCTGGCTCCTCCCTCCATGCGGTCAATCAAGGCTGTGACTGCTGACATCACAGCTAATGATTGATGGCTCTAACTCCTGCTGCCTCCTCTGCACATATTGAAGTCCCTAAAAGCTCACTGAGCAGTAGGAGGAGGTGACAACCCAACATTGGGGGAAAATGACTTTAAAATGACTCTGGGATCATGGTTCTAGCTGCATTCTATCAAAAGTTACAGCAATACAAAGGGTGTTTTTCCTGCTAGCACAGTTTCTGATTGGTGCATCATAAGCCCCGCCCCATAACTTCTGAAAATATTTTCTCTCTCCCTATAGGGTGTCCATAGGTAGAGGAAGGGAAGGAGAATGGTTGCAGGTCTGTAATTAGCTTAAAGGGCATGTCCACCCCCAAAACTATAATCCCCCCAACTACTGGCCCCACCATGTAGTGTAGTTTAATCCTTACCTCACATCCCAGCTCCATAGGGTTCTCCGGTAGTGCCCCCCCAAAGTCCCAAAAACTGCCCACCAGGAGGCTAGCAGGTCCATATAGGACACTGCCTGCTTCCTGGGAATCCCGGAGATTTTGGCCATGCGTACTGCAGCTCTTCTCCCCCTCCCTCTCCTCCCTCCCCTCCCTCTCCCTCCCTCTCTCGATTCCTCCCCCCTAGCGTAAAATGATATAAAGAATATTCCCCAAGGGCCCAGCCCCAAACGCTAGATTTGTATATTTAGAAATCTCCCCAAACTTTACTACCTCTCTCTTCCTCCGGCGAAGTGAGCTAGCTGCCGGCAGCGCGTCCGTGATTGGCTGCCGCTCAGCCAATCACAGACGCGGCTGCCGGTCTCGCCCTCTGTTGCATTTTAGCAAGCAGAGGGGCGGGGAGGCGGCGGAGGAAAGAGGGGAGGTAAGTAGAGTTTGGGGGGGGCTTTTTAAAAAAATAAATAATGCGGTTGGGGCTGGGAGCCCATGGGGAATACCATATAAAAAAATAAAAATTCGGGTGGACATGCTCTTTAAACAAAAGATTGATTTTTGGGGGTGGGGAGGACACGTGCCTGTCACAGAGACAGAGCCGTATGGGATCTCTTCTCAATAAAGTGCCCTTGTATGGAGACCACAGTTACTCTTTAAGGGTGGACATGGGTCTTAATGTTTCCTGTATTAAAAGATCTTCCCAACATACACAGAAGTATTGAGATCCCCCTTCTGGTGTTCCAATCAATTCTACAAATCATCTAATGAATCGGTCACTTTCAGGGGGTCAGTGAATTCCACGTGGGGCCATGATAGGATGCCACATGAAATAATAATCCACAGTTAACCGTTAGTGGTGTCATAACCAAGCAGAAGCAATTGGGATTGGTAAGCCACATAAATCAGAGCTGGGTCAGTGCAAACTCACTGCATTCGTTATGCAGAGTCAAGAGCTACAAACGTACACACAGATGGGGAAGTTACTTGACTTGCCCACACAGAGCCCTGACCTCCAACCCCAGAGAAAAACCTTGGGCTGAATGAGAGCTCAGGCCTTCTCACCCAACATCACTGTCTGACCTAACAAATGGCCAAGATTCCCATAAAGTCCCAACTAAACCTTGTGGCCTTCACAGAAGAGCTGAAGCTGTTCTAACATTAACGTTCATGTGGGTATAAGGCAGGATCCCAGTACTTTATCCACTGATGCAATAGAAAGTAAACCAGAAACAGCCCCAATATGAGCAAGGTGGCAGCATGGGAGGGCAGGGCCAGTAAACTGCACACAAGAACTTCCTGTTGAATTTCCCCACTGTCCCATATATTGCAGTCACCTGGATGTCTGTCTGTTCTGTCTCACTGTCTGTCCGCTCTAGAATCACCAGGTTATTATTAGATCGACAGATGGACGGGATGTTCCTTTCCTAGGAAACAGGAAACAAAACCTTCTGAACATGTGCAAAACGGCAAATCACAGAACCGGATACAAGGAGAACGAAACGTCTGTCCTGATTGGTGGAATAGAGCCGGTACCTTATTAGGACCGTTTGCACACTTTAACCCTAATGCCAGCCACAGGCTCGCGGTGCGGACGAGGGGTATTTAGAAGGGGGTGGGAGCTTCCCTAGAAATGTTGGAATCAGCCTAATTAACTCTGGTAGTCAGAGAATTGGACTGACCACAGAAGCCTAGAGACTGCGCACAGGGCTACATGAGAGATCTAGACAACCAGGGCCATCATGTGTGACTGCTACGGTAATAAATCAAACCAGTTCCAGCAAATGGCAACATTGAGTGGGCAGTTAAATCCCCCCCCCCCCCCTATGATCCACGGATGCTATTGGGTTACGTCCTGAGCCGTCTGGACACAGAAGGAGGAACACAAGAGAAGTCTGGGTCTCTCACATCTTAGCCACAGAACCCACCATGGCAAAGCGTAGGCACTGGCGCCAACGACACTTCTGCCGTTTAAGGTTAGGGCCACCGAATTTGGGCTTGTCCTGGCAGAAATCACATGTGCCACAATCATCCGTGCGAAGGCAGGATTCACACTCCCCACACCTCCGGTTCTTGCGGCGGCTGGAAAGTGGCTGTGAGATAAAAGAGTGAGAGAAAAACCAAGGAAGACGGATGAGGGGTAACGATAACAAAAGAAAGAGCCCATAAAATCGCCGGCTACTTAGTGAGACAAAGCCATACGAGACAGCATGCCAGGCACAGAAAGAAAGGAGATGGAAAGCAGAGGATTCTGGGGCAGGTGAAGACACCACTCACACTAAGCACGGTAACAGACTGGGGAGGCCAAGCAGAGGATGTGCAGGAGGAAGGAGACAACTGAAAAGGATTCAATGTACGATGTGCAACACAGGGACTAATGTGAGCCATACAATAGGTAGACAAGGCTTTGTTCACACAGCGGTTCTTACATTCCAAGGTTCCTGCATCATTCCCACCTGTCCCATTTATTTGTGATCACAAAAAAGAATGGGTCGTGTGGGTTTTATTGGATATTGCAGGAATGTCTGAAGGTAAAGTATAGTGTATAGGGAGCCTTAACAGGAACAGCAATAGATGGCTAACAGTAACAGTACAAGATGGCAGCAGATGGCTAACAGCAACAGTACAAGATGGCAGCAGATGTCTAACAGTAACAGTACAAGATGGCAGCACATGTCTAACAGCAACAGTACAAGATGGCAGCAGATGTCCAACAGCAACAGACAGCGGCAGATGTCTAACAGTAACAGACAGCTCTAGATGTCTAACAGTAATAGTAATAGACAGTGGTAGATGTCAGAGTAACAGACAGCGATAGATGTCTAACAGTAATAGTAAGACAGCGGTAAATGTCTAACAGTAATAGACGGAAGTAGATGTCTAACAGTATTAGTAATAGACCGCGGTAGATGTCTAACAGTAACAGAGATCGATAGATGTCTAACAGTAATAGTAAGACAGCAGTAGATGTCTAACAGTAATAGTAATAGACAGCGGTAGAGGTCTAACAGTAATAGTAATAGACAGTGGTAGATTGCTAACAGTAATAGACAGCAGTAGATATCAAACAGTAATAGACAGCAGTAGAGGTCAAACAGTCATAGACAGCGGTAGATATCGAACAGTAATAGACAGCGGTAGATATCGAACAGTAATAGACAGCGGTAGATATCGAACAGTAATAGACAGCGGTAGATATCGAACAGTCATAGACAGCGGTAGATATCGAACAGTAATAGACAGCGGTAGATATCGAACAGTCATAGACAGCGGTAGATATCGAACAGTCATAGACAGCGGTAGATATCGCCGGTCCCACCCCAGCCCCCCCAAGAGGCGCTAAGCGTTCCGTTCGCCCTCATGTTTCCTGGTGCGACCATAGAAGTGCGCTCATACACAAGGGGGAGACAGTCCAATTCAGGTTGGTTATATGTCCAGGGGAGAACTGGGGGAGGGCTCCAGGTCCCCAGGAGCCACGTCCCCGCCCGAGTGTTTGTGAGTTATACAGACCACTGGCAGTTAGTTTGGGGTGTGGGGCAGGCAGGGATGGCCCGCAATGCAAACAGTGGGCAGCACCCCGAAAGTTTTGGTGTAGTCAATGCCCATTTTCCCCCCGTGGTGGCGCAAGCCACGCTGCATAGCTCGGCTGCTATTTGGGTGCTTTGGAGAGGTGTAGCAGGTAGGTGTCAGCGGTCAGGGTTTACATTGGGGCTTCACGTGGCTGCGGGGTTCAAGGTTCAGGGGTCATCTCAGACATCATGTCCCAGTTCAGGGGAGGAGGAGGAGGGGGGGGGGAAGAAGGCAGCCAGCGAGTCGGCCAGGAGGGACAAGACTGGTACAGTACCTGGTTCTTATGGTTACCCACTCGGTGTTTTGGTTGGTTTAGCGTAGATTTTAGGCTCTGCGGGGTGGGCCCAGTTGGGCGTCCATCCAGGCGGTGGCCTCGACTGGCGATTCGAAGAACTTTGTGCTGTTTCCATGTTGGATGCGCAGTCGCGCAGGATACATCATAGCGTATGGAATGTTCAATTCTCTCAAACGTTGTTTCACCGATAGGAACGTAGCCCGTTTCTTTTGTGGAGGTCGATGGGTAGTCGGGGAACAGCATAATTGTAGCATTTTTCTAGCTGGATCTGGCCTTTCTGTCTGGCAAGCCGAAGGCTGGTGTCCTCTATCCCTCGGCATTCAGCAGCCTGGCCAGCATGGGGCGGCGGTCTTGCTCCCGGCGGGGGGGGGCCGGGCGGGAACCCGGTTGAGCCCCGCTCCAACCCCGTGAACACTGGTGACATGTGTCTGCTCCGAAGGTATTTGGAGCCATTTGGCGAGGTAGGCCTCAGGATCTTTGCCCTCTAATCCCCTCAGGGATCCCACCACCTGATGTTTTGCCGGCGGATCGATTTTCATGTCGTCTGACCTCGCTTGTTGTATTTTCAGCTGCTGGCGTAGCCTCTTTCCAGCGCGTCTGGGATCGGTGTAGGTGTCTTCCACTGTGTGAGACTCTGTCCTTCCAGCTCCCCTAATTCGGTTGTCTCAGTGTTGGAGGTCCTGCCTTAGAAGGCCGACGTCGACCCTCACCTCCTCTATCCTGACAGTGGAGGGAGGCCTTAGATTCCTGGATGGCGGCGCAGGTATTTGTGCTGGCGTTGGGTGTTCGGTGTGGGTTTTCTCGCTGTTGGTCGTCGGGGTTTTCAGTCGCGTCCGGCGCCGCATGTTTAGCGTCGGGTCCGCGGTCGGCGGCCGGTCCTGCTGTGGTGGGCAATATTTACCGAGTTTCTCGGCGTATCCAGCCTTCTTCCCCCCTGTTGGGTGCCCGTGCTTGGTCATCTCGGCACCAGGTGGGATCGGGTGGGGTAAGAAGCTTGCACTTGTGTCCGTTTTTTTATGTTTTTCAAATAGTTTTGTCCTGTGGTGGGGTGGGGGGGGGGGGGGGGAGGAAGCGCTGTCCCCTTCGCGTCCTCAGCAACGCCATCTTGGCCACGCCCCCCCTAGCTGTTTGATATCTACCAGCTGCTACGTTCGCTATCTTACCTGTCTACTTCGATATCACCGCTGTCTATTACTGTTTCTGATAATTCTATCCGCTGTCTATTACTGTTAGACCTCTACCGCTGTCTATTACTGTTTGATATCTACCGCTGTCTATGACTGTTTGATATCTACTGCTGTCTATTACTGTTTGATATCTACCGCTATAGAATTATCAGAAACAGTAATAGAAGCGGTGATATCGAAGAAACAGCGGTAGATGGACCGTTGCAGCTGGTTAGATATCAAACAGAGGGGGGGCGTGGCCAAGATGGCGTGCTGAGAGACGCGCAGGGGACAGGCGCTTCCATACACCCCCGGCCCCCCCCCACACCACAGGACAAACTATTTGAAAAACCCATAAAAAAACGGACACAAGTGCAAGCTTCTTACCCCACCCGATCCCACTCTTGCCGAGATGACCAAGCACGGGCACCCAACAGGGGAAGAAGGCTGGATACGCCGAGTAAACTCGGTAAATATATGCCACACCACAGCGGACCAGGCCGCGACCGCGGACCGCGACGCTAACATGCGGCGCCGGACGCGACTGAAAACCCCGACGACCAACAGCGAGGAAAACCACACCGAACACCCAACGCCAGACAAATACCTGGCCGCCATCCAGGAATCTAAGGCCTCCCTCCACTGTCAGGATAGAGGAGGTGAGGGTCGACGTCGGCCTTCTAAGGCAGGACCTCCAACACTGCAGACAACAATTAGGGGAGCTGAAGGACAGAGTCTCCACAGTGGAAGACACCTACACCGATCCAGACGCGCTGGAAAGAGCTACGCCAGCAGACTGAAAATACAACAAGCGAGGCAGACGACATGAAAATCGATCCGCCGGCAAAACATCAGGTGGTGGGACTCCCTGAGGGGATTAGAGGGCAAAGATCCTGAGGCCTACCTCGCCAAATGGCTCCCAAATACCTTCGGAGCAGACACATGTCACCAGTGTTCACGGGTTGGAGCGGGCTAACCGGGTTCCCGCCACGGCCCCCCCCGCCGGGAGCAAGACCGCCGCCCCATGCTGGCAGGTGCTGAATGCCGAGGGATAGAGACACCATCCTTCGGCTTGCCAGACAGAAAGGCCAGATCCAGCTAGAAAAATGCTACAATTATGCTGTTCCCCGACTACCCATGACCTCCACAAAAGAAACGGGCTACGTTCCTATCGGGTGAAAACAACGTTTGAGAGAATTGAACATTCCCTACAGCTATGATGTATCTGCGCGACTGCGCATCCAACATGGGAAACAGCACCAAAGTTCTTCGACATGCCAGTCAGAGGCCACCGCCTGGATGGACGCCCCACTGGGGCCCCCCCCGCAGAGCCTAAAATCTACGCTAAACCAACCAAAACCACCAGTGGGGGTAACACTAAGAACCAGGTACTGTACAGTTCTGGTCCCTCCGGCGACTGATGGCTGCCTTTTCCCCCCCCCTCCTCCTCCTCCCCTGAACTGGGACATGATGTCTGAGATGACCCCTGAACCTTGAACCCCGCGCCACCGTGAAGCCCCCAATGTAAACCCTGACCGCTGCACACCTACCTGCTACACCTCTCCAAAGCACCCAATAGCAGCCGAGCTATGCAGCGTGGCTTGCGCCACCACGGGGGGAAAATGGGCATTGACTACACCAAAAACGTTTCGTGCTGGTGGTGCTGCCCACTGTTTGCATGCGGGCAATCCTGCCTGCCCCACACCCCAAACTAACTGCCAGTTGGTCTGTATAACTCACAAACACTCGGCGGGGACGTGGCTCTGGGGACCTGGAGACCCTCCCCCAGTTTCTCCCCCTGGACATATAACAACCTGAATTGGACGGTCTCCCCCTTGTGTATGAGCGCACTTCTATGGTCGCACCAGGAAACATGAGGGCGAACGGGAACGCTAGCGCATTGGGGGGGCCTGGGGGGACCGGGGCTCTTTGGTGGGGGGTGGGGGGCTGGTGGGATGAGATTACGTTTGCTTTAAAACTGTCGGTTAAATATAATATGTAATAAGATATTGAAGATAATCTGAAATGTTGCTGACATCCAGAAATGGTAACGTGACATCCTGCAACTCAAAAGATAAATGTTGATATCAATTTAAAATGTAACTCAGGGGCAGGGAGGTTGGTAATTGTAGTGACTAACCCGCGTTCCGCTTCTTGCCACCTGGCATGCATAATCCACAAACTACAATACCCCCACCCGTTGAAACGGGTCACTCCCTGCGCGGCCTGCACCCGGTGGGTGGTCCCACCGGCCTTCAGGCCATCCACTCACAGAGTGGACAGGTAAATAACCCACAAATATATTTGCCGGCCTGGCCACGCCAACATATAATACGATAGTAAAATACCAGCCAAAGCAACCTATATATGTATGCGCAAGACGAGATGCTTGAAGAGCTTACCCGCCTCCCCCCCTCGCTTCCCGGCCATGATACTACACAACTAATTCTCGGCCCACAGCGGATCGGACGAATCACCCACTCACAACAACATCTCCCCACAGATATACCCAACAAACAAACCCGGTTAAAGAAATCTTAATCTAGCGGGGAGATTTTTTTCACCACACCCCAAAGCACCTGACGTTTGTATCGATACTCAGTACCCCCCCGCTGAAGTTAGTAAGAGGCCCCACAGCCTCCACTGTTAGTATTGGTTGGCAAAAGTGTCCTCAAGTTATAACGAATTTACCTTTAATGTTTTACTATATACTCTTTTATGTTAACAAATTTCTAATATTTTTTGGCCAGATATATAAACCGTAAGAGACAGAGGAACACCGGCGTCCTGAAGTCGGGGGGCCGCCCAGGGGACCCCAACGGCAAAAAAGCTATCAGACATAGATATGGGTGAGTCAAAAACTTCCCCAAATTACTCTCCTACCGTGGAATGTCAGTGGGCCTGGGCCGTTCAGAAACGACTACACACAGTTTTTCACACTGATTCAATCGACATAAATGCGGACATAGTCTGGTGCCTGCAGGAGACCCACCTGTTCGTACAACCCCGATTTGCACAGAAACCTTGGGTTTGGCTGGGCGAGCACAAGGGTGTGCTCGACGTACTCCCAGGATATCTAATTGTAGACAGACACTTAAACACAAAATGTACATCACGGTTACAAACAGTACACACATATGTAGTGTCCGTTTTCGTCCTCGCAGAAATAGAAACGCCTCAATAGTCATACTTGGATATACAACCGGGCCCCAAACAAGGGACTGGCACGTGATGGAGATATGTAATGCCCACTACTCATAGGACACCCGGATCCCATCTTATAGTATGGGAGACTTTAGTGCAATTATGAACCCAAACAAAGATCGGGCTACAATAACCCCACAACCATAAACACCTAAACAGGGAACGAACACCCCACTCGCGTCCTTCACACACAACATGGGCGCTGGATAGATATATGGACAGTCATAGACAGCGGTAGATATCGAACAGTAATATACAGCGTAGTATCAACAGTCAGAGATTAGAATCGAACAGTAATAGTACAGCGGGTAGATATCGAAACAGTATAGACAGCGTAGATATCACGCAGCAGAATAGACCAGCGGTAGATATCGAACAGTCCATAGAACAGCGGTAGATATCAAACAGTCATAGACAGCGTGTATATATCGAACAGTAATAGACACGGTAGATATCGAAGACAATATCTCAGCGGTAGATATCAAACAGTCATAGACAGCGTTAGATATCGAACAGTATAGACAGCGGTAGATTCGAACAGTAATAGACAAAGCGGTAGATATCGAACAGTAATGACCAGCGGTAAATATCAAACAGTCACGAAAGCGGTAGATATCAGAACAGTATAGACAGCAAAGCGGTAAGATATCGAACAGTAATAGACACGCGTAGATATCGACCAGTCATAGACAGCGGTAGATATCGAACAGAATACACAAGCGGTAGATATCAACGTAATAAGACAGCGTGTAGATACGAACAGTCATAGACACGGTAGATATCGAACAGTCATAGACAAAAAGCGAGTAGATATCAAACAGTATAGACAAACAGCGGTAGATATCGAAACAGTAAT
Source organism: Hymenochirus boettgeri (assembly GCA_019447015.1). Taxonomy (NCBI): domain Eukaryota; kingdom Metazoa; phylum Chordata; class Amphibia; order Anura; family Pipidae; genus Hymenochirus; species Hymenochirus boettgeri. The sequence goes on along the minus strand of CM033476.1, from coordinate 105,854,902 downwards.
AGACAGCGGTAATATCGAACAGTAATAGACAACGTGTAGATTATCGAACAGTAATAGACAGCGGTAGATAATCAGAACAGTAATTAGACAGCGGTAGATATCAACAGTAATGAGAAACAAAGCGCGTAGATATCGAACAGTAATAGACAGCGTTGAGATATCGAACGTACGATAGATACAGCGGTAGATATCAACAGAATAGACTCGGTAGACTATCAAACGTCATAGACAGCGGTAGATATCGAACAGTAATAGACAGCGTTAGATATCAACATAATAGACACGGTAGATATCAAACAGTCATAGACAGCGTAGATATCGAACATTCATAGATCAGTAGATATCAAACATCATAGCACGGTAATATCGAACAGTATAGACAGCGGAGATATCGACCAGTAATAGACAGCGGTAGATATCGAACAGTATAGACGGTAGATATCAACAGTAATAGACCGCGGTAGATATCGAACAGTAATAGCCAGACAGTAGATATCGAACAGTAATAGACAGCAGTAGATATCGAAAGTCATAGACAGCAGTAGATATCACAGTCATAGCCAGCGGTAGATATCAAACAGTAATATACAGCGGTAGATATCGAACAGTCATAGACAGCGTAGATATCAAACGTCATAGACAGCGGTAGATATCAAACAGTAATAGACAGCCTAGATATCAAACAGTCATAGACAGCGGATATCAAACAGTAATAGACAGCGGTAGATATCAAACAGTAATAACAGCAGGTAGATATCAAACAGTATAGACAGCGGTAGATAATCAAACAGTAATAGACACACGGTAGATATCAAACAGTCATAACAGCGGTAGATATCAAACAGTAATAGACAGCAGTAGATATCAATCAGTATAGACACGGTAGATATCAAACAGTAATAGACCAGCAGTAGAATATCAAACAGTCATAGCAGCGGTAGATATCAAACAGTATAGACAGCGTAGATAGTCAACAGTAATAGTAATAGACGTGGTAGATTGCAACAGTAATGACAGCGGTAGATATCAAACATAATAGACAGCAGTAATAAAACAGTCATAGACAGCGGTAGATATCAAACAGTATAGACAGCGGTAGATATCAAACATAATAGACAGCGGTAGATATCGAACAGTAATAGACAGCGGTAGATATCAAACAGTCATAGACAAGCGTAGATATCAACAGTCATAGACAGCGGTAGATATCAAACATCATAGACAGCGGTAGATATCAAACAGTAATAGACAGCAGTAGATATCGAACAGTAAATAGACGCGGTAGATATCAACAGTTAGACAGCGTAGATATCAACATAGACAGCAGTAGATATCAAACATCATATACAGCGGTAGATATCAACACAGTAATAGACAGCAGTTAGATATCAAACAGTAATAGACAGGCGGTAGATTCGAACATCATAGACACAGCGTAGATATCAAACATAGACAGCGGTAGATTCAAACATCAGACAGCGTAGATATCAAACAGTCATAGACAGCGTAGATATCAAACAGTCATAGACACGGTAGATATCAAACAGTCATAGACAGCGGTAGATATCCAACAGTAATAGACAACGGTAGATATCAAACAGTCATAGACAGCGGTAGATATCAAACAGTCATAGACAGCGGTAGATATCAAACAGTAATAGACAGCGGTAGATATCAAACAGTAATAGACAGTCGGTAGATATCAAACAGTCATAGACAGCGGTAGATATCAAACAGTAATAGACAGCAGTAGATATCACCACAGTCATAGACAGCGTAGATATCAAACAGTAATAGACACAGCAGTAGATATCAAACAGTCATATGACAGCGGTAGATATCAAACAGTATAGACAGCGGTAGTATCAAACAGTAATAGACAGCGTAGATTCAACAGTAATAGACAGCGGTAGATATCGAACAGTCATAGACAGCGGTAGATATCAAAGTCATAGACACGCGGTAGATATCAAACAGTCTCAGACAGCAGTAGATATCAAACAGTCATAGACAAAGCGGTAGATATCAAACAGTAATAGACAGCGTATAGTTAACAGTAAAGATAGACGGGTAGATTAACCAGTAAATAGACAGCGGTAGATATCAAACAGTCATAGACAGCGGTAGATATCAAACAGTCATAGACAGCAGTAGATATCAAACAGTCATAGACAGCGGTAGATATCAAACAGTAATAGACAGCGGTAGAGGTCTAACAGTATAGAATAGACAGGTAGATATCAACAGTAATAGACAGCGTAGATATCAACAGTTAATAGACGCGGTAGATTCAAACAGTCATAGACAGCGTAATATCAAACAGTCATAGACACGGTAGATATCAAACAGTATAGACAGCAGTAGATATCAAACATTCATAGACAGCGGTAGATATCAAACAGTAATAGTACAGCAGTAGATATCAAACAGCGTCCAATAGACCGCGGTATATATCAAACAGTATAGACAGCGTAGATATCAAACAGTCATAGACAAACAGCGGTAGATATCAAACAGTAATAGACAGCAGTAGTATAGCAACAGTCATAGACAGGTAGATATCAAACAGTCTAACCGCGGATATTCACGTTAGACAGCATGTAGATATCAACAGTCATAGACAGCGGTAGATATCAAACAATATAGACAGCGGTAGATATCAGAACAGTAATAGACAGCGGTAATATCAACAGTCTAACAGCGTAGATATCACAGTATAACAGCGGTAGATTCAAACAGTACTAGACAGCGGTAGATATCAAACAGTCCATAGACAGCCGGTAGATATCGAACATCATAGACAGCAGTAGATATCAACATATAGACAAAGCGGTAGATATCAAACAGTCATGACAACGGTAGATATCGAACAGTAATAGACAGCGTAGATTCGACAGTAATATAGACAGCAGTAGATATCAAACATCGACAAGCGGTAGATTCAACAGTAATAGACCGGTTAGATATCGAACAGTAATAGACAGCGGTAGATATCGAACAGTCATAGACAAGCGGTAGATATCAAACACGTACATAGACAGCGGTAGATATCAAACAGTAATAGACAAGCGGTAGATAGCCAAACAGTAATAGACAGCGTAGATATCAACAGTAATAGAACGGCGTAGATATCGAACAGTATAGACATCGGTAGATATTCGAACAGTATAGACAGCGGTAGATATCGAACAGTAATAGACAGCGGTAGATATCGAACAGTCATAGACAGCGGTAGATATCGAACAGTCATAGGACAGCGGTAGATATCGAACAGTTACTAGACAGTAGATCAACAGCATAGACAAAAAGCGGTAGATATCGAACAGTAATAGACAGAGCGGTAGATATCGAAACAGTAATAGACAGCGGTAGATATCGAACATAATAGACAGCGGTAGATATCGAACAGTAATAGACAGCAGTAGAGCACACAGCATAGACATCGGTACGAGATCGAACAGTAATAGACAGCAGGTAGATATCGAACAGTCTAGACAGTCGTAGATATCGACAGCTATAGACAGCGGTAGATATCAACAGTAATAGCAAGCGTAGATATCGAACAGTATAGACAGCGGTAGATATCGCGAACAGTAATAGACAGCGTAGATATCTACAGTATAGACAGCGTGATATCGAACAGTAATAGACAGCGGTAGATATCGAACAGTAATAGACGCGGTAGTATCGAACAGTAAATAGACAGCGGTATATAGTCGAATCAGTAATAGACAGCGGTAGATGTCGAACATATGACAGCGGTAGAATATCGAACAGTCATAGACACGGTAGATATGCGAACAGTATGACAGCAGTAGAGGTCAACATCATAGACACGGTAGATATCGACAGTAATAGACAGCGGTAGATATCGAACGTATGACGCGGTAGATATCGAACAGTAATAGACAGCGGTAGATACGAACAGTAATCGACAGCGTAGATATCGAACAGTAATAGACAGCGGATCGACGTAAGGGAGATGTCTAACAGTAATCAGTAGAGGCTCAACAGTCATAGACAGCGGTAGATATCGAACAGTAATAGACAGCGGTAGATATGAACAGTCATAGACAGGCTACGCGTTAGATATCGAACAGTAATAGACAGCCAGGAGATATCGAACAGTATAATAGACAGCCGGTTGATATCGAACAGTAATAGGACAGACGCGATATGGGCCTGATGTCTAACAGCTATA
>CM033476.1:105840165-105850634 GCA_019447015.1 Hymenochirus boettgeri | reverse complement strand
AGACAAGCGGTAGATATCGAACAGACATAGACAGCGGGGGGTAGCTATCAGCAAACAGTAATAGACAGCGGTAGATATCGAAAACAGTAATAGACAGCGTTAGATATCGAACAATAATAGGACGCGGTAGATGTCAAACAGAGCAGGCAGGCATACTCATTTACCAAAAACGTGTGACCATTTCTTGTTTCTTTCTGCTTTCAGTTTGTTAAACTTCTAGTGAACGACACAAGAAAAAATGGAAAAGAAAGGGTTAATAATTGAGGAACCCCCACACCTCTTTCCCAATACCAAATAAAACTGTCCAGGGAGGGCACATTCCCTGGTGTGTGAAAAAATCTCCCAGACGGGGCAGTTGCAGAAGTCAAAAGTCTTTCGAAGGGAAACTGCTTTTCACTAGACCTCATTCCACTAGACACAGATCAATAAGGAAAGTCCATTTTAACTGTCCATGTTCCCTATTCTGTCAATTAAACCGCGCGTTTCCTGCAGAAAAGCATAAAGCAGTGTAGTGTGAGGTTTCTCCATCCAGGTCACGTATACTGGAATATTCATCCATCCAGGTTAAGCTTAATGATCATCCATCAGGTAGTTATCTGTAATATTCATCATCCGGTCAGGATCTGTATTCAGCCAGTCTGGATCGTTAATTCATCCGATCCAGGTCACGGTTCTGTAATATTCATTCATCCAGGTCACGGTATTCTGTAATATTCTCATCCAGGTCACGGTATTGTAATATTCATCCATCCAGGTCACGGTTATATCTGTAATATCATCATCCAGGTCACGACGGTACCGTCAGCATATCTAATATTCATCATCCAAGTACGCAATCTGTAATATTCATCCATCCAGGTTACATGGTATATGAATATTCATTCATCCAGGGGGTCACGGTTATCTGTTCATATTCATCATCAGTTCACGGCATATCTGTAATTTATTATTCATCCAGTCAGGCATATCTGTACATATCATCATCCGGTCCGGTATATCTGTAATATTCATCCATCCAGGTCACGGCATATCTGTAAATTCATCATCCAGGTCACGGCAATTGTCATATTCATCCATCCAGGGTCACGGGCCCCTATCTGGAAATATTCTAATTCCATCCAGGTCACGGGCATATCTGTAATATTCATCCTCCAGGTCACGGTATCTGTAATATTCATCATCCAGGTCACGGCATATCTGTAATATTCATCCATCCAGGGTCACGGCATCATCTGTAATATTCATCCACCAGGCGCAGGATATCGTAAATTCATCCCTACACTTGGTCACGGCAATCTGAATATTATCCATCCAGGTCACGGTTCCATATCGTATAATTCCTCCATCCAGGTCACGGATATCTTGTAATATTCATCCATCAGGTCAACGGATCATCTGTAATATTATCCATCCAGGGTCACGGTATATCTGTAATATTCATCAATCAAGGTCACAGTAGTATACATATATAACGTAATATCTTAAAAGTTCATCAATCCAGGTCACGGTAGATCTGTAAATTCATCCATCCAGGTCACGGTATATCTGTAAAATTCATCCAATCAGGTCAGTATATCTGTAATATTCATTCATCCAGGTCACCGGTATATCTGGAATATTTTAATCCACCAGGTCACGGTATATCTGTAATATATTCATCCAGGTCACGGTCTATCGTAATGTTATCAATGCTCGGTATTAATATTCATTATCCAGGTCACGGTATATCTGTATATTACATACCATCCAGGTCACGGTATCTGTAATATTCATTCATCCAGGTCACGGTATATCTGTATAATCTCATCCCGGTCACGGTAGATCTGTAATATACAATCCATCCAGGTCACGGTGGTTATATCTGTAATATCTACATCCATCCAGGTCACGGTCTGCTCATGTAATATTCATCCATCCAGGTCACTGGTACATCTGTAATATTCATCCATCCAGGTCACGGTCTATCTGTAATATCATCCATCCAGGTCCACGGTTCTACGGTAATCATCCATCCAGCCGGTATATCTAATATTCATCCATCCAGGTCACGGTATATCTGTAATATCATTCATTCAGGTCACGGTATATCTCTAATTTCATCCATCCAGGTGGTTACGGTATACGGTAATATATCCATCCAGTCACGGTAATCTGTAAATTCATCCATCCAGGTACGGTTATTATCTGTAAATTCATCCATCAAGGTCACGGTTATCTGTAATATCATCCATCAGGGTCACGGTCTTCTGTAATACATCCATCCAGGTCCGGTCTATCTGTAATATTCATCCATCAGGTCACGGTCTCATCTGTAATATTCATCCATCCAGTCACGGTCATCTGTAATATCATCCATCCAGGTCACGGTCGTATCTGTAATATCATCATCAGGTCACGGTCTTATCTGAATATTCATCCATCCAGGTCACGGTCTATCTGTAATATTCATCCATATCAAAGGTCACGGTAGATCATGTAATATTCATCCATCCAGGTCACGGTATATCTGTACTATTCTCCATCACGGTCACGGTTATCTGTAATAGTTATCCATCCAGGTCACGGTATTCTGTAATATTCATCCCATCAGGTCACGGTTCTATCTGTAACATTCATCCAATCCAGGTCACGGTCTATCTGTAATATTCATCCAATCCATGGTTCACGGTCTATCTGTAAATATTCATCCAATCCAGGTCACGGTTATATCTGTAATATCATCCATCCAGGTCACGGTATATCTGTATATTCATCCATCCAGGTCACGGTGATATCTGTAATATTCATCCGTCCGGTCCGGATATCGTGATATCATTCATAAAGGTCACGGTTATCTGTAATATTTCATCCATCCAGGAACGGTATATCTGTATATTCATCCTCCAGGTCACGGTTATCTTTAATATTCATCCACCAGGTCACGATATATCGGAAATTCATCCGTCCAGGTCACGGTATTACTATCTTGATATATCACTTCCATCCAGGTCACGGTATATCTGATATATATTTCATCCATCCAGGTCAAGAACTGAACTTTGTCCAGCTGATCTAAGTGAAATAACAGATATACGTAAAGCCGTGAGTTGTTTTTTTTTTATACAGGTCCATTCCTGATACAATAAGCGTTTCTGCCGGAACACCAGACAGGGTTTATAGTGTGTAAACAAACACTTACAGACCTAATGACTCTTTCCGGATAGAAAATAATAATAATTTTTAGCATATTAACCGCACTAACCAATTGAACCCAGACAGGCACTGTACGGTACTACCACATTCGGTGTGTTGGGGCCATTGCTAGTGATTCTGGGAGTAGCCGATTATATAAACACAGAGATCATGTTAGTGCGAGCCACAGACACTCACACCAGACTGTTGCAGGGAACACCATCACTCTCACGTATTCACACACTGCGGTGCAAACACTTCTCACTGATCTCGTCCTCGGGTTTTGTATCTTTTTCCGAGATGGAGCACCCCCACAGTCATCGGGCCTACAGCACGCCTGGCACATTCCACAATCCTTACTCTATGGAAGGAAGGTTGGCGGAGATTATAAAATGACCCAGGAGTCCTCAGGGTACCAGATTTTACCCCGGGATCATAACCACCTTACGAAGGACTGCAAGCAGCGCCTCTTGACACATTTCCAGGAGCTGCCATATTCTGGGTTGTGGGCACGTAGGACATACCGTGCAATAACACAATTTCAGGAACTTTACAAGCAGCACATGTGCCATCAGCCTGGCATTTCTAAGGGTAGATAAAAGATAAACAGAAGTCCATAACATCTCCACCCAATTGTTTCACCCGCCCCTCATTATCTTCACCCCCCCTCCCAACTAGCCACCCCGCCACCTCACAGTAAACCCACCCACCCTTCCCATAGTTCACCTGCCACTCTCCAGTGAACCCCAACCCTCCAAGATCATCCCGCCCTCCCATTAGCTCCATTCCCGCCTCCTATCCCCGATCACTTCACCCAGCCCCCCCATACTCCACCCCGCCCCCATACTGTCACCGTCCTCACGGCACCCGGCCTCCCATTACTTGCCCCCGCCCCTCCCATACTTGACCCCGCAACCTCCCACTAACGCCCACCTCTTCACCCCGACCCCTGCCCATACTTCACCCACCCTCCCTATTACCACTCCTAACTCACCCACACCTCCATACCTTCACCGCCACCCCTCCCACAGAACCCAAACCCTCCCCATCCCAGGTTAACCATCTCAACCCCCACATTAGTCCATCCCTCCCGTTCCTATCACCCAGCCCTCTCATGTTAACCCCCGCCCCTCCTGTAGTTTACCCCACCTCCAAGTTCATCCAGCCCCTCCATAGTTTCCCCCCACCTCCTCTATAGTGGCCCCAGGGGATCAGGGAAAGAGGGGTGGACGAACTTTAAAAGCCTTCGGTTTGTTGGAATTTCGTCTGGCAAAGCTACAAAACAAAAAAATGTAGCTGTTGCAGTACAGTAAAATCCCATCTGTTATCTGTTGTCTGGCTATGTAGTTTGTGGTACCAACAACTGGGGGTTCCTATCAGGGACACAGAAACGTTGCATCAGCTGTTAGTAGAGTAAAAGAGTTTGTGCTACCTTTTAAATCCAAGAAACGTGCAAAGCAAAATAGTCTCAGCTTCAGCCTAAGGCCTTGGCACACACGGTGTGTAACCAAACTCGTGGCCCCCAAACGACTCAGCTGGATTGGTCAGTGAGGACATAATTACAGAATGACCAATCGAATGCATAAAATTTGCTAAGGAAAAACACTGTCTGCCTAGAAACAATAACATCTGTAAATAAACGCCATATTGGTAGGCTGTCCGCAGACAGATCTCTCGTAGCCAGCCCCCTTGTGTACCCGGACGGATAGTTTTAAACACCAATGTCCAGCGCTTAATATAGCCAAGGTATTTAGTTCCCTCCCCAATGTAAATCCATCTAAGATCACATCTAAGCCCAAATGATCTACTCTTACCTCCTGCAGTCAGCACAGTTCACCACACGTGTTTCGTGCTCATTTTTCAATCAAACTCCGTGCAAACCAAACTTTACCACATGGCACGCGGCCTACGGAAGAGAAAGGATTGTTTTACTTACTTGTCTGAGCCAAATAGCCTAACACACCACAATTGACCCTAAGATCTCACTTACACCAACACTTTCCCCACGTGCCCGTTCGGATGGTCCCCCCCCCAACGATGGTAATAGGTAAGGGAAGAAGAAACGAGCCATTTGGGCAGAGAATCTAAAGTGCCATCGGCAGGAAGACTCGTTCTCTGTGACGGTTTATTCTTTGGAGGAGAGAAGAGCGAAATAAGGAATAAATTAAAGACAAATAATGGCGGATTGAGACACAGAAAAACTTCCAGACTGTTACCTTTGGGCGTGGGAATTCACTTTATCCACCATGAACACGTTCCTGAAACGAAGTACGATGAGGTCCACGGAAATCACCGAAAAATTCACCAGCTCAACTTTTACTTCGAAATTCTGGCCGTTAGGACTGGGGGGGGGAATAGACAGCGGTAGATATCGAACAGTAATAGACAGCGGTAGATATCGAACAGTAATAGACAGCGGTAGATATCGAACAATAATAGACAGCGGTAGATGTCTAACAGTAGCAGGCAGGCATACTCATTACAAACCTGTGACAATTTCTTGTCTCCTTTCTGCTTCAGTTTGTTAAACTTCTAGTGAACGACACAAAGAAAAAATGGAAAAGAAAAGGTTAATTAATTGAGGAACCCCCACACCTCTTTCCCCAATACCAATAAAACTGTCCCAAGGGAGGGCACATTCCCTGCGTGTTGAAAAATCTCCCAGACGGGGCAGTGCAGAAGTCAAAACTGTCTTTTCGAAGGGAAACTGCTTTTCACTTAGACCTCATTCACACTAGACACAGATCAATAAGGAAAGTCCATTTTAACTGTCCATGTTCCCTATCTTGTCAATTAAACCGCGTCCGTTTCCTGGCAGAAAAGCATAAAGCAGTGAGCTTGTGAAGGTTCTCATCCATCCAGGTCACGGTATATCTGTAATATTCATCCATCCAGGTCAGGTCTATCTGTAATACTTCCATCCATCCAGGTCACGGGATATCTGTAATATTCATTCATCCAGTGTCAATGGTATATCTGTAATATTCATCCATCCAGGTCACGGTCTATCTGTAATATTCATCCATCAGGTCACGGTATATCTGTATATTCATCATCCAGGTCAGGTATATTCTGAATATTCACCATCCAGGTCACGGTATATCTGTAATATTCATTCATCCAGGTCACGGTATATCTGTAATATTCATCCATCCAGGTCACGGCATATCTGTAATATTCATCCATCCAGGTCACGGCATATCTGTAATATTCATCCATCCCAGGGTCATGGTATATCTGTAATATTCATTCATCCAGGTCACGGATATCTGTAATATTCATCCATCCAGGTCACGGATTATCTGTATATTCATTCATCCAGTCACGGCATATCTGTATATTCATCCTCCAGGTCACCGGTTATATCTGTAATATTCATCCCATCCAGGTCACGGCATATCTGTAATATTCATCCATCAGGTCACGGCATATCTGTAATATTCACCATCCAGGTCACGGCATATCTGTAATATTCATCCATCCAGGTCACGGCATATCTGTAATATTCATCCATCCAGGTCACGGTATATCTGTAATATTCATCCATCCAGGTCACGGATATCTGTAATATTCATCCATCCAGGTCACGGCATTACTGTAATATTCATCCATCCAGGTAGGCATATCTGTAATATTCATCCATCCGGTCACGGCATATCTGTAAATATCTATCAGGTCACGGATATCGTATATCACCATCCAGGTCACGGTATATCTGTAATATTCATCCATCCAGTCACGGTATATCTGTAATATTCATCCATCCAGGTCACGGTATATCTGTAATATTCATCCATCCAGGTCACGGTATATCTGTAATATTCATCCATCCAGGTCACGGTATATCTGTAATATTCATCCATCCAGTCACGGTATATCTGTAATAGTCATCAATCCAGGTCGGTATATCTGTAATATTCATCCATCCAGGTCACGGTATATCTGTATATCATTCATCCAGGTCCGGTATATCTGTAATATTCATCCATCCACGGTCACGGTATATCTGTAATATTCATTTCATCCAGGTCACGGGATATCTGTGAATATTCATCCATCCAGGTCACGGATATCTGGTATATTCATTCATCCAGGTCACGGTATATCTGTAATTATACATCCATCCAGGTCACGGTATATCTGTAAATCATTCATCCAGGTCACGGTTATATCTGTAATAATCATCCATCAGGTCACGGTATATCTGTAAATACATCCATCCAGGTCACGGTATATCTGTAATATACATCCATCCAGGTCACGTGTATATCTGTAATATTCATCCATCAGGTCAACGGTATATCTGTAATATTCATCCATCCAGGTCACGGTCTACGTGTATATTCATCACATCCAGGTCACGGTCTATATGTAATTTCATCCATCCAGGTCACGGTTATATCTAATATTCACATCCAGGTCACGGTATATCTGTAATATTCATCCATCCAGGTCACGGTAATCGTAATATTCATCCATCCAGGTTACGGTATATCGTAAATTCATCCATCCAGGTCACGGTATATCTGTAATATTTCATCCATCCAGGTTACGGTATATCTGATATATTCATCCATCCAGGTCACGGTCTATCTGTAATATTCATCCATCCAGGTCACGGTCTATCTGTAATATTCATCCATCCAGGGTCACGGTCTATCTGTAATATCATCCATCCAGGTCACGGTCTATCTGTAATATTCATCCATCCAGGTCACGGTCTATCTGTAATATTCATCCATCCAGGTCACGGTCTATCTGTAATATTCATCCATCCAGGTCACGGTCTATCTGTAATATTCATCCATCCAGGTCACGGTCTATCTGTAATATTCATCCCTCCAGGTCACGGTATATCTGTAATATTCACCATCCAGGTCACGGTTATCTGTAATATTCATCCATCCAGGTCACGGTATATCTGTAATATATATCCATCCAGGTCACGGTTATCTGTAATATTCATCCAGTCCAGGTCACGGGATATCGTGATATTCATCATCCAGGTCACGGTCTATCTGAATATTCATCCATCCAGGTCACGGTGGTCTATCTGTAATATTCATCATCCGGTCACGGTATATCTGTATATATTCATATCCTAGGTCACGGTATATCTGTAATATTCATCCATCCAGGTCACGGTATATCTGTAATATTCATCCATCCAGGTCACGGTATATCTGTAATATTCATCCATCCAGGTCACGGTATATCTGTAATATTCATCCGTCCAGGTCACGGTATATCTGTGATATTCATTCATCCAGGTCACGGTATATCTGTAATATTCATCCATCCAGGTCAAGAACTGAACTTTCTGTCCAGCTGATCTAAGTGAATATAACAGATATACGTAAAGCCGTGAGTTGTTTTTTTAACAGGTCCATCCGATACAATAAGCGTTTCTGCCGGAACACACAGACATGGGTATAGTGTGAACAAACACTTACAGACCTAATGACTCCCGGATAGAAATAATAATAATTTAGCAATATTAACCGCACTAACCAATTGAAGCCCAGACAGGCACTGTAGGTACTTACCACATTCGGTGTGTTGGGGCCATTGCTAGTTGATTCTGGGAGCTGATTATATAAACACAGAGATCATGTTAGTGCCGAGCCCACAGACACTCACTACCAGACCTGTGCAGGGGACACATCACTCTCACCTTATTCACACACTGGCGGTGCAAACACTTCTCACTGATCTCCGTCTCCGGGTTTTGTATCTTTTTCACGCAGATGGAGCAGCCTCCACAGTCATCGGTCCTACAGCACGCCTGGCACATTCCACAATCTTTACTCTATGGAAGGAAGGTTGGCGGAGATTATAAAATGACCCAGGAGTCCTCAGGGTACCCAGATTTTACCCCGGGTTCATCAACCCACCTTACGAAGGACCTGCAAGCAGCGCCTCTTGACACATTTCCAGGAGCTGCCATATTCTGGGTTGTGGGCACGTAAGAGACATACAGTGCAATAACCACAATTTTCAGGAACTTTACAAGCAGCACATGTGCCACAGCCTGCATTCTAAGGGTAGATAAAAGATAAACAGAAGTCCATAACACTCCACCCAATTGTTCACCCCGCCCTCCTATACTTCACCCCGCCCTCCCATACTTCACCCCGCCCTCCCAGTTAACCCCCCACCCTCCCATAGTTCACCCAGGTCACGGTCTATCTGGAATATTCAATCCATCCAGGTACGGTCTACTGTAATATTCATCCATCAGGTCACGGTCTATCTGTAAATTCATCATCCAGGTCACGGTCTATCTGTAATATTCATCCATCCAGGTCACGGTGTATATCTGTAATATTCATCCATCCAGGTCACGGTCTATCTGGAATATTCATCCATCAGGTCACGGTATTATCTGTAATATTCATCATCCAGGTCACGGTCTATCTGTAATATTCATCCATAGGTCACGGTCTATCTGTAATATTCATCCATCCAGGTCACGGTCTATCTGTAATATTCATCCATCCAGGTCACGGTCTATCTGTAATATTCATCCATCCAGGTCACGGTCTATCTGTAATATTCATCCATCCAGGTCACGGTTATATCTGTACATATATTCATCCATCCAGGTCACGGTATATCTGTAATATTCATCCGTCAGGTCACGGTTATATCTGTGATATTCATTCATCCAGGTCACGGTCTATCTGTAATATTCATCCATCCGGTCACGGTATATCTGTAATATTCATCCATCCAGGTCACGGTATATCTGTAATATTCATCCATCAGGTCACGGTATATCTGTAATATTCATCCGTCCCGGTCACGGTATATTCGTGATATTCATTCATCCAGGTCACGGTATATCTGTAATATTCATCCATCCAGGTCAAGAACTGAACTTTCTGTCAGCTGATCTAATAGGAATATAAAGATATACGTAAAGGCGTGAGTTTGTTTTTTAACAGGTCCATCCGAACAATAAGCGTTTTCTGCCGGAACAACACAAGCATGGGTATAGTGTGAACAAACACTTACAGACTAATGACCCGGATAGAAAATAATAAAATTTAGCAATATTAACCGCACTAACCAATTGAAGCCCAGACAGGCACGTAGGTACTTACCACATTCGGGGGGTTGGGGCCATGCTAGTTGATTCTGGGAGCTGATATATAAACACAGAGATCATGTTAGTGCCGAGCCCACAGACACTCACTAACAGACCTGTGCAGGGGACACATCACTCTCACCTTATTCACACACTGGCGGTGCAAACACTTCTCACTGATCTCCGTCTCGGGGTTGTATCTTGTTCA
>CM033476.1:105807591-105839981 GCA_019447015.1 Hymenochirus boettgeri | reverse complement strand
TCCAGGTCATCCCGCCCTCCATAGTTCATCCCGCCTCCCATAGCTCAACCCGCCCTCCCATACTTCACCCGCCTCCCATAATTCACCCGCCCTCCCATACTTCACCCCCCGCCCACTCCCATACTTCACCCCCCCTCCATACTTCACCCCGCCCTCCCATACTCACCCCGCCCTCCCATACTCACACCCAACCTCCCATACTTCCCCCACCTCCCATACTTCACCACCACCCTCCCCTACTCACCACCCTCCCAGTAACCCCCACCTCCGTAACCTCCCCTCATAGTTCATCCCGCCCTCCCATAGTTCACCCAGCCCTCTCAGTTAACCCCGCCTCCTGTAGTTTACCCCACCCTCCCAAGTTCATCCAGCCCTCCCATAGTTCACCCCCACCCTCCTATAGTTGCCCAGGTGGATCCAGGGAAAGAAGTGGGGTGGACGAACCTTAAAAGACTTCGGTTTGTTGGAATTTCGTCTGGAAGACTACAAAACAAAAATGTCATGTGCATACAGTAAAATCCCATTGTTATCTGTTGTCTGGCTATTAGTTTGTGGTACCAACACTGGGGTTCCTATCAGGGCACAGAAAACGGTTGCATCACAGTTATAGAGGAAAGGAGGGTGCGTCTTTTGCAACATCCAGGAAATCGCAGATGGAGCAGCCTCCACAGTCATCGGTCCTACAGCACGCCTGGCACATTCCACAATCTTTACTCTATGGAAGGAAGGTTGGCGGAGATTATAAAATGACCCAGGAGTCCTCAGGGTACCCAGATTTTACCCCGGGTTCATCAACCCACCTTACGAAGGACCTGCAAGCAGCGCCTCTTGACACATTTCCAGGAGCTGCCATATTCTGGGTTGTGGGCACGTAAGAGACATACAGTGCAATAACCACAATTTTCAGGAACTTTACAAGCAGCACATGTGCCACAGCCTGCATTCTAAGGGTAGATAAAAGATAAACAGAAGTCCATAACACTCCACCCAATTGTTCACCCCGCCCTCCTATACTTCACCCCGCCCTCCCATACTTCACCCCGCCCTCCCAGTTAACCCCCCACCCTCCCAGTTAACCCTCCACCCTCCCATAGTTCATCCCGCCCTCCCATAGTTCACCCAGCCCTCTCAGTTAACCCCCGCCCTCCTGTAGTTTACCCCACCCTCCCATAGTTCATCCAGCCCTCCCATAGTTCACCCCCACCCTCCTATAGTTGCCCAGGTGGATCCAGGGAAAGAAGTGGGTGGACGAACCTTAAAAGACTTCGGTTTGTTGGAATTTCGTCTGGAAGCTACAAAACAAAAAATGTCATGTGCAGTACAGTAAAATCCCATTGTTATCTGTTGTCTGGCTATTAGTTTGTGGTACCAACACTGGGGTTCCTATCAGGGCACAGAAACGTTGCATCACGTTAGAGTAAAGAGTTGTGCTCCTTTTAAATCCAGAACTGTGCAAAGCAAAATAGTCTCCAAGCTTCAGCCTTAAGGCCTGGCACACACGGTGTGTCAACCAACTACGTGGCCCAAACGCTCAGCTGGATTGGTCAGTGATCGGACATAATTTACAGACATGACCAATCAGAACTGAATAATTTGCTAAGGGAAAACCTGTCTGCTAGAACAATAAGACATCTGTAAATAAGCCATGATTGGTAGGCCTGTCAGCAGACAGATCTGCTCGTAGCCAGCCCTTGTGTACCCGGACTGATAGTTAAAACCAATGTCCATGGCCTTAATATTATCCAAGGTATCTAGTTCCCTCCCCAATGAAATCCATTCTAAGATCCACCTCTAAGCCCAATGACTCCTCTTACCTCTGCAGTCAGCACAGTACCACACGTTGTGCTTCATTTTTCCAAATTCAACTCCTGCAAACCAAACTTTACAACCATGGCAGCGGCTACAGGAGAAAAGGATTGTTTTACGTTACTTGTCTGAGCCAATAGCCAACACCACACAGAATTGACCGATCTTCACTTACACCAACATCTCCTCCACGTGCCCGTTCGGCTGGTCCCCCCCCAACGATGGTAAAGGTAAGGAGAAACGAGCCATTTTGGGCAGAGAATCTAAAGTGCCATCGGCAGGAAGACTCTTTCTCTGTGCCGGTTTCTTCTTCTAGGGAGAAGAGCGAAATAAGGAATTAAAGACAAATAATGGCGGATTAGAACACAGAGAAAACTTCCAGACTGTTACCTTTGGGCTGGGAATCACTTTATCCACCATGACACCGTTCCTGAAATCGAAGTACGAGAGGTCCACGGAATCACCGAAAAACTTTCCCAGCTCAATTTTACTTCGAAACTTCTGGCCTGTAGGACTGGGGGGGGGACAAGGAAAAGGCTGTAACACAAGATACAAAGTGGCCCTGAAATACGAGAGAGCCGGGTTGCAGATAGAGACAATTACCTTTGGTAATAGGTGTCCTGTTGCCCGCAAGATGCACCCGACTTTCTAATGGCTGTTCTACGTCTCCATCCTTGGCCAAGCAAGGGCCAATCTTCCCAACCTTCCGACATGGTTAGTAGCTGGGAACAAAACAAATCGGCCATTTAGCAGCAGTCGCAGAGTCGTAAAACACATGAATGTTTAGCAATCCAATGGTGGAGCTCTGACTCACAGCATTCCTCATGTTCCGGCCCACTGAGCAGCCAAAGCCAGGAAATAACCCAGACAGGAAGTTACGGCAGTGCACAGTGAGGCCCAAACAGATTATAGTATAAGCCAAAGATTAGAAGGCTAAACGTCAGGTTCAAATCCTCATCAGACATCTGAGCAACCTTCTCATGCACCATCCAGCGCGCACTAACATTTAACCAACCATGAAAATCCTTCAATCTACAGGCATGGCCACCTTTCTCTATAGTCATTAGTGTCACCCACACATGCCAATGCAAGGGATCCAGGATGTGAGTGTCACCAAGTGCACTGCTGGCAAGTAGAATCCTTCACAATACAGAGCAGAGAAAACATGCTTAGAATGCAAGAAGTGGAGCATGTAATGATGTTTCCAGGAGGGTGGGGGCAGGAGCTGATCCAGCCAGATTCCAGCTTTGTCTTCAGTCTAACAATGCAGGGTTATTCCCACACACTCCATGACAGAAATCAATTCACGCAATCACATCACAGATACCAAGCGGGTCTATTGGCTCCAATGCAGAGAGAATGCAATGTTCCATATTGATTTCAAGCAGCATTTCCATCCATCTGTATTATTCCCCAAGCTGAAATCACATGACTAATATGGCTTGCTATTGACCTCCAGGAAACAAAACAATATGGCAGCTCTCACCGATTATGTTATAACATGTTTATAAAAACAATCACATAGGTTTACTACTAAGGCATCCAGTGCAGTCACTAGCAGTGCGTTGCGTAAACAGGATCTGTCATTGACCTACTTAACAGCACGGGCAGAGTTGATATCCACTAAAGGAAGCCATCTGTTGTGCAAAGGACCTTGTACAAATCGCAGTTCTATGGATAATCTAATTCACATCTGTCTACATTACATCTAACACAATACGACACATGCAGGTTTAATAAACATATAATGCAATACGACACATGCAGGTTTAATAAACATCTAACGAAATGCGACACACATGCAGGTTTAATAAACATATAACGCAATACGACACATGCAGGTTTAATAAACATCTAACGAAATGCGACACACATGCATGTTTAACTTAACATCTTATGCAAATTGACACGTGTGGGTTTAATAAACATCTAACAATACAACACACATGCAGGTTTAATAAACATTTAACACAATATGGCACATGTGCGGTTTAATAAACAATTTATAATGGTAAATAAACATGTAGGATATAAAATCTTCACTAAAAACTTTATCCTGACAGTCACGTGTGTATGTATTTAATTTCTTCTACAGCGCTACATATTCCGCAGCGCATTAGTTATTAATCCATTCACATTAACATTGCCCCGAAGAGCTTACAATCGAAACCCTTTATTTACTTTGATTGTGGGAGAAAATTCAAACTCCTTGCAGATTTGTGTCCCAGGGAGGATTTGAACACTGGACTCTAGCACAGCAGGCTAACCACTGACCCCTAGACTGGACATGTGGCCCTAATGGGGGCGGTACAGGTGAGGGGCAGTAGGTGACCCCTACACTGGTCATGTGGCCCTGATGGGGCGGTACAGGGGCCTGTTCATTCACACCCAGTAACTGATCACACCCCCTAAACTGGACCTGTGACCCTCCTTGCAGATTTTGTGTCCCAGGAGGATTTGAACAATGGACCTCGCACACCAGGCTAACCACTGACCCCTAGACTGGACTGTGGCCCTAATGGGGGCGTACGGGAGCGGGGCAGTAAATGAACCCCTACACATGACACGTGACCCGGTGGGGCGGTACAGGGGAGGGGCGGGTGATGACCCCCCTACACTGGACATGTGACCCTGGTGGGGCAGTACAGGGGAGTGGCAACAGATGACCCCCTACACTGGACACGTGACCCTGGTGGGGGCAGTAAAGGGGGAGTGGCAACAGATGACCCCCTACCTGGACCTGTGACCCTGGTGGGGGCAGTACAGGGGGAGGGGCAACAGATGACCCCCTACACTGGACATGTGACCCTGGTGGGGGCAGTACAGGGGGAGGGGCAGCAGATGACCCCCTACAATGGACATGTGACCCTGGTGGGGGCGGTACTGTACCTATACTGTAGTTCCGCTGGTGGTACGGGATACTATTATATTGAGAAAGTACTGGTATTAATAGCATATACTGTAGTTCCTGGTTGGTACAGTAGGGATACTATAATATTTAGAATTCCTGGTATTAATACAATATACTGTGTAGTTCTGGTTGGTACAGGGATACTATCTGAAGTAATTCCTGGTAGTAATACATATACTGTAGTTCGGTGGTACAGGGATACTAATATAATATTGACGAATTACTGGTATTAATACATTTATTAATACTACCGTTTATTTTATTTTTACTTTTTAAGTTGGGGTTTTTTGCCTTCCTATGGATCAACGTCTGATAAGTGTAAAAAGAGGATGAAGTAGTTGGACCTGATGGTGTCGTTATGCAACTCCATTACATGTAAGGCTAATGCATCAAACTTAGCGTGGGGGGTGATTTTTCTGCATAGGGCCAGGAAGCAGGGATTTGAAGCTTCACAAATTCCCATGATTTAAGGTTATATCAACATGAACCCCCCGCTCCCATTAGATTTCCTCCATCACATTCGAAGAATTAAGATTTGTCCAATTCTAGATGCCAGCCATCTGTGACACAGGACCACGAGACATTCATTTTGAAAAGTGGCACATAAAATTTTTTCATTTGTTCTAATTGCACAAAGCAGATCCCAGTATTAGCCCGCCCCTTTCCCCTCCCCCCATATACGTAAGCAAAACGGACATCTATATCAAGGATACCAACAGGACACACAGAGCCCTAATGTGAGAAGACCCATTACGCGCAGTGTTATTCCCGTAGAACGTAAAACTATCCCTCCTCCCGACAATTCCCATTCTAATTTTATTTACTAAAACAAAAAAAACAAAAGTAATTACCCCACAATGCATCTCCTACAGAAGCTCAGATTCCCTCTGCTTAATACGCTCCCAGCATTCTTTCCTGCCATCCGGATCTGTAGCCAAGCAACAGTTTGATAGAATTTTAACACCGGGGAAATCAGATTATACGCCCGTTCCCCACGTTATTCCCCAGCTCTGTACGCTGCACTAATATGGCGTTAGGAGTCCTGTGGCCACTGGGTATTGTGGCTACTGGTATAGACCAGAAGGAAGTAACCCGCGAAAGTTGCCCTAGGTACAGACTATTACCAGGCCATCTTGTATCCTCTAACATCAAATGTCCGCCAATTACAGGTTTGGCCTGGAATAAGATTAACACATGTTAATGGATCCGATCATATCCTTTGATAGGCCCAAGAAACTAAATCGCTTACCAGGATTGCCAACCGGGCAGCAGCAATTTGGTCCTTAAAAAGCAGACGCTCCCTCTGGATTCCTTTACGTGACTGCGAATTACATGATAAAAGGGGAAGGGATGGAACAGTGGGGACTTTAGGGTGAGGAGTCATGATTTCCATCATTCTTGTCAAAAAGAAATGCCCAGAGGCGAGAGAGACAGTCAGCTGTGGGTAGGTGATTGGCCAGAGGTTGCAGAAGTGGCACAGTGAAGACTGATCCCATTCCCGTGGGAAGTGGGGTGAAGAGGTCGGAGGATGGCAGCGCTGCGAGAGACCGTCCCCATTTCCACATTCACAAGCTGTGAAGTTCCCCTGCAGGTTCATCCAACATCTTCTGCATTTGGAATTTTCTTCCTTGTGCATCGCAGTTATCTGAAAAAAGTAGACAAGGAATGAAGGGAGGATGACGGAGGGAGGCAAAGTTAACACCTGCAGTGGCAGAGTTATACTAGCAGACGCCTCTAGGTTGATTGCACTGCTGCTGTGGTTGTGGTGCTCAAGCAAAAACCAACCGGCAGTCTGACTCATCTCCTACGCTCGAAACTGACCATAGGAAAGTCTCTAATGATCTCTGGATTTGCCTGGATATTTTGTGTCGGAAAGAAAGATCCCAGTGATCCTGGTCTGGGAGAGTTACTGTCGGACACACAGATCCTATGTATCTACTATATAGTATGTACAGAATTAGTATAGTACATGACACTATAGTACGTACCTCACAGGATAGTATTGTATAGTACCAAGTACTGTACATACAAGCACGTATAGTATGCTCTCGTACGTAATATGCTTGTACATTACATATAGCAGCAGTCCAGCATAGTATAGTGCAGTCAGTATTTATAGTACAGTACTAGTATAGTATTTCCACGTAATGTATAGTAGATTGTTAGTACCGCTATTAGTATAGTATAGTACAGTACAGTATTTGAATTGGCATAAAGACATACGTCCATCCTCCAACCATCTAGCCATATCCTCCATTCCTGCCTAACTGTTGATCCAGAGAGGCCAACAAAAACACCACATTTATGAAGGGGGAAAAATTCCCTTCCTGACTCCAAGTGGGCATGGGAAATTTCCCTGGGGATCACTCTACTTTATTATCATCCCAGTAACTTGTAACTTCCTTGTTTGGTAGAAACTCATCCACTTTTTATTACACTGACCAATGAACCTGCCCTAAACAACGTCCACTGATCCAGTTCCATACTTTACTTTCTTCACTGTGACAAACCCTTTCCAAATCTACTTTATGTATCAATCCCAGTACTTGTACATTCCTTGTTTTGTAAAACTCATCCAGCTTTTTATTAAACTGACCATACCTCATACAACGTCCACGGAGACAGTTCATAGCTTTACCGTTCCTCACAAGTGACAAACCCTTTCCCAACTCGACTTTATTGATTCAATCCCATTAACTTGGTACATTCCTTGTTTGTAGAAACTCAGCCGCTTTTTATTAAACTGACCAATGAACCTGCCATAACCACGTCCACTGGAAACAGTTCCATAGCTTTACCGTTCTCACATGAAAACCCGTTCCAACTAACTTTATGTATCAATCCCATTAACTTTGTAACATTCCTTGGTTTGTAGAACTCATCCCCTTTTTTATTAACTGACAATGAACCTGCCAAACAACGTCCACTGGCAGACAGTTCCATATCTTTTACCGTTCTCAATGTGACAACCCGTGCCCAACCTCACTTTATGTATCATACCATAACTTTAATACCTTCCTGTTTGTAAACTCAATCCAGCTTTTATTAAACTGACAATGAACCTTCCATAACCACGTCCAGGGAAGCAGTTCCATAGCTTTTACCGTTCCACAGTACAAACTTTCCCAAACTTGAAGCCTAAAATACAACCTTTTCTCTTCAAGTCTTAAGGGATGTCGCTCTGTGTCCTCGGACATGTTCTATGGTGCACAATCCCCAGATAGTTTTGTATGGCCGCTTTAGATGTATTTATCACAGTAATCATATCCCCACTCAAGCGCCTTTTCTCCCACGTACATAAGTGTACCCTTTCCAGTCTCTCTTCAATTCAAGCCCCCCATCCCTTATAAATTTAGTTGCCCTTCTCCTGAACCCTTTCCATTTCAAAGATGTCCTTTTTTGTACACAGGAATCAAACAATTTCAGCACTGCATCTTCCAAATGAGGCCTACCAATGCTTGTAAAAGGGAGAATTACCGTATAATTACTCGAGTCATAAGCAGAGGTTTTTAGGGTTTAATAATTAACCTAAAAACCTATGACTCGGCTTATACTCGCTTCAGAAGAAACTACCTTGAATCCAATGCAGCCGCGAGTCCGGCCGTCATTCCAGTAGTTCCTCGCGGTTGCGCGATGACGTCATCACGCACGCTGGCGGGATGCGTCACCGTCGCAGCCGCGAGCCCTAATGGGAACGCCGGCCGGACTGCGGCTGCCTCTGTTGCAGAGAAGGAAGACGAAACCATGGTACAGGTAATTGAGCTGGGGGGGGACTTGGGGGGAGGGCTGTGGTACTGGGGGAGGGCTGGGGACAGTACCATGCAGCACCCCCATATCTTTTTTACTAATAGGTGGTTGGAACTACAACTCCCCCAGCAACCAGCATGCTGGGGAGTGTAGTTTTCCAACATCTACAGTGGAAAGGTATTAGGGTGGTGGCAGAGTAATTGCCATCCAGTAACCCCCCAATAACCTTTCTACTCTAGGTGGTTGGGAAACTACACTCCAGCACCCAAGCCTGCTGGGAGTTGTAGTTTTCCAAACATCTACAGTGAAAGGTAAATTAGGGTTACTGTTATACACTCGGCTTATACTCGGGTCAATCATCTTTTCCTATGTTTGAGGCAAAATGGTGCCTCGGCTTAACTCGAGTCGGCTTATACTCCGAGTATATAGGTACATTTTCCTCCCTTGAATCCATACCGTCGCTTTATACAAGACAATACCATTCTGGCTCTGCTGTTGCCCCCATGGCACTTGCTTTCTACCCTTTAAGTTTGTTGTCCCACCAAAACTCCCAAGATCCCTTTCCAACAGGGATTTCACTAACCAGATCCATTTATAGTATAAGTAGCACAAGTTTTTTAAGTCCAAAATGCATCACCTTACAATTTATCAACATTGAATCTCATCTGCCACTTGCAGGACCCAATTGATAATCTATCTAATCCCCGTGCGACGATTGCACATCCTCTGCAGTTTTTTATGGCGACAGAGTTTTGTGTCGTCAGCACAACACAGAACCTTTGCTGACAATACCCACTTTTCAAATCATTAATAAAGAGGATTAAATATAAGCGGCCCCAACACAGAACCCTGTGGCCCCGCCTTCCACTTTATTCATAATGATGAAGCCCCATTAACAACTACTCTCTGCATCCTATTCATAACCCTTTACAGCCAATGTACAAATTGACTCCCCCAGACCACAGACCTTAGCTTATTCATTATCGCCTATGGGACTTATCAAAAGCCCTTGCAAATCAAGTAAACTACATCTACTGCTATAAACCAGAGTCTAATTTCTACTTACTTCCTCATAAAAAGCGCCAGCAAGTTAGTTTTGACAAGATCTAATTCCTCCTAAATCCATGCTGGTTTCACTACTTATAATGTCAGTCCTTGGAAACATCTCTAGAACACTGAGGCAACTGCAGCTGCTCTCCGATGTTTGAAAACTACACCTCCCATCATTCCTATGCTTCCCTCTGTATTGAGGACTGGCTGGGAGTTGTAGTTTTCAAACATCTGGAGCGCCGCAGTTTTGGAGGATCACCGCTCTAAGAACAGGTTCCCTTATTACTTTCCAGATCTTACCCCCCCCCTGAGTTAAACTTACATGCCCTTAATTACCCGGCTGTTGAATGACTACCCTTTTTGAATATTGGAGTAACATCACCTTTTTCCACTCCAGAGGCACACACACACACACTCTCAAAGAATTAAATAGAAAACCCACCTAGTAACATCTAATGGCCCCCAACTCAAAGACATTTCTATCCCCTCAATATAAATAACGTAGGGAATGTAAAACCAAACTTGCTGGGAGACTATGAAGATAATTTAAATGCTCCATCAATGAAACCTTAGTGGAGACTGAACAGATATCAATGCTCCATCATGAACCAATTAAAGGTGAATACCTTGAACAGATAGTTACATGCTCCATCATGAAATCCAATTAAAGGGGAGATGTGAACAGATATTCAACTGCTCAGCAATGAAACCATTAAAGGGGAGCTAACAAGATATTTATGCGCCATCAATGAAACAATAAAGGGGAGACTGAACAATAGTTACTGCTCCATCAATGAACCCTTTCAGGGGAGACCTATGAACAGCTATTTTCATGCTGCCATCAATGAAACCAATTAAGGGAGACCTGAACAGATATGCATGCTCCATCAAATGAAACCAATTAAAGGGGAGACTAATGAACAGATATTTATGCTCCATCATGAAACCAATTAAGTGAGACTGAACAGATATTCAATCTCCACTCGTGAAACCATAATGGGGAGACTGAACAGGTATTCACTGCTCCATCAATGAAACCATTAAAGGGGAGACTGAACAGATATTTAATGCTCGCATCATAAACCAATTAAGGTTAGACTGGAACAGATATTCAATGCGTTCCCCCATGAAACCAATTAAAGGGGAGACTATAAGCAGCTCTTTAATGGCTCATCAATGAAACCAATTGAAAGGGTGAGCCTGAACAGATATTCAATGCTCCAGCAATGAAACCAAGTAAAAAAGGGAGACTGATGAACATAGATTCATCCAAATGCTCCATCAATGAAACCAATTAAAGGGGAGACTGAACGATATCAATGCTCCCATCAATAAAACCATTAAAGGGAGACTGAACATATATTTAATGCTCCATCAATGAAACATTGAAAGGGAAGACTAGGAACAATTTCCACTGCTCCATCAATGAAAACATTAAGTGGAGACATGGAACGATATTTAATGCTCCATCAATGAAACATTAAAGGGGAGACTATGACATATTTAGTGCTCCATTCCCCAATTAACAATTAAAGGGCCTATGAACAGATTTCAATCTCTTCAATTAATTAACCAATTAAAGTGGAGACTATGAACAGATATTTTAATTCTCCACCAATGAAACCCATAAATGGAACTTGAACAGATATCAATGCTCCATCAATGAAAACCAATTAAATGGATACGACAATATTTAATCTCCATCAATGAACCATTAACGGGGAGCATGAACATATATTCAATGCTCCATCAATGCAACAATTAAAGGGGAGACTATGAACAGATATTTAATGGCTCCATCATGAAAACCAATTAAAGGGGAACTAAGGAACAATATTTAATGCTCCTCAAGACACCATTAAAGGGAGACTATGACAATCTTCAATGCTCCATCAATGAACCCAATTAAAGGGGACTATGAACAGGATATTGCAATGCTCCTTCAATGAAACCAATTAAAGGGGAGACTCTGACCAGATATTTAGTGCTCCACCAATGAAACCCATTAAAGGGGAGATATGACAGTTTTAATGCTCCATCAATGAACCCATTAAAGGGAGACTATGAACAATATTAATGCTCCACCAATTATATCAATTCAGGGGTATAGTAGAACGAGATGTTAAAGGGCATTCCAGTAGTAGCCTGTTACAAATACCTGTATAAACTGATACAAAAGCAGTTTGGTGTTGTGGCAGATTCTGACAAGTCATCAGTTTATTTCGTTGTAATGTGTGATGTACCCTTAATGTTCCAGTTAAATCAATTAAAGGGAAGATTATGACAAAGATTTCTCCACCAATGAAATCACTTAAAGGGGAGAGTATGAATGGAGAGAATTTAAGAAGGACAATTTCAAAGCCCCAATGAGAAATTGTACATATGAAAGCACCCGACAAACCGCAATAGTAGGACATCTGGCAGGCTTTAGTTTAGATTTCTGTTATTCTCATCCTGGTTCTTCATCTGTCCAGTATGGATGTACAGAAGGTGACTCACATCACGCCAATGACTGAAAATGTTATCCAATATCTGTCTCCTCTACGCATGTGCGAGCTTTAAAACGCTTGGAGAGGAGGCAGAAAATGTTGTTGAGAGGCGAGGGATGGAGAAGATTATTTGCTGTTAGCCCTACGTCTGTCAGATTTTCTTTCTATTGTAGTTTGAGGTTTTTTACCTATATATTATTGTTCATTTTGAACATGTAACTTTTTAATGCTCCACCAATGAAAAGGGAAAGAGTATGAATGGGAGCTTTCCCCCTCCACCAATGAAAGGGGAACTAGTATGACTGGGGAGCTGTTCATTCACCCTCCACCAATGAAAGGGAAAGAGTATGATGGGGAGCTTTCACCCTCCACCAATGAAAGGGAAAGCGTACTGATGTGGAGCTTTCACCCTCCACCAATGAAGGGAAGAGTTTGAATGGGGGAGCTTTCACCTCCACCAATGAAAGGGAAGAGTATGAATGGGGATCTTTCACCCTCCACCATGAAAGGGAAAGAGTATGAAGGGGAGCTTTCAATCACCCTCCACCAATGAAAGGGAAAGAGTATAATGGGGAGCTTACGCCTCCACCAATGAAAGGGCAAGAGTATGAATGGAGCTTTCAACCTCCCCCAATAAGGCAAGAGTATGAATGGGGAGCTTCACACATCACCCTCCCCCATAAAGTGAAAGATATGATGGGGAGCTTTCACCCTCCCCCAATGAAAGGGAGAGGTATGAATGGGAGCTTTCATTCACACCCGCCACCATGAAAGGGAAAGAGTATGAAATGGGGAGCTTTTCCCCCTCCACCAATTAAAGGAAGAGTATGAATTGGGGAGCTTTCATCACCCTCCACCATAAAGGAAAGAGTATGAATGGGGACTTTCACCCTCCACCAATGAAGGGAAAGAGTAAATGAATTGGAGCTTTCACCCTCCACCATGAAAGGAAGAGTATGAATGGGGAGCTTCACCTCCACCAAGAAAGGAAAGAGTATGAATGGTGGAAGCTTTCACCCTCCACCAATGAAAGGAAAGAGTATGAAATGGGTAGCTTTCACCCTCCACCAATGAAAGGGAAAAGAGTATGAATGGTGAGCTTTCATTCATCACCCTCCAACCAATGAAAGGGAAAGAGTATGAAGGGGAGCTTCAACCCTCCACCATGAAAGGGAGAGTAAGAAATGGGGGAGCTTTCACCCTCCACCAATGAACGGGAAGAGTATGATGGGAGCTTTCACCCTCCCCCAATGAAAGGGAAAGAGTTGAATGGGGAGCTTTTCACACCCTCCACCATGAAAGGGAAAGAGTAATGATGGGGAGGATTCACCCTCCACCAATGAAAGGAAACTTATGAAGGGGAGATTCACCCTCCCCAATGAAATGGGAAAGAGTATGATGGGGACTTTCATCACCCGCCACCAATTAAAGGGAAGAGTATAATGGGGGAGCTTTCACACCCTCCAACATGAAAGGGAAAGGTATGATGGGAGCTTTCATTCATTCCAACCCTCCACCAATGAAAGGGAAAGAGTATGAATGGGGAGATTTCACCCTCCCCCAATGAAAGGGAAAAGAGTATGAATGGGGGACTTTTCACCCTCCACCAGATGAAAGGGAAAAGAGTATGAATGGGGAGCTTTCACCCTCCCACCAATGAATCGGGAAATGAGTATGAATGGTGAGATTTTTCCACCCCAACCCTCCCCACTGACAGGGAAAGAGTATGAATGGGTGAGATTTCACCCTCCCACACCAATGAAAGGGACGAGTTAGAAGGGGGAGATTTCACCCCCACCCTCCACCAGATGAAAGGAAAGCGTATGAATGGGGAGATTTTCATCACCCTCCACCATGAAAGGTAAAGAGTTGAATGGGGAGGATTTCTTCACCCTCCACCCATGAAATTCCCAAAACTGGTTTAGAGACGTACCACATGTAAATAACAGCGGGATGATTCCCAGGTTGGTAACACAATATAAATGTTTATTGGGATGTGTAATTGGTGTAAAATTAACAGTCGTGTGAGGTTTAAAAGTAACAAATGGTTGGATTCGACTAAAAAGTGCCCAAAATGGAGCAAACCACAATCAGATTTCAGCGATGTAGCGGAATCTCCATCATAATCCTTGCAGGTTAATCTCTCACAACGCAGGTGATTGAACTGGGTAAGTACAAGTCCTTCACCTCCCCCATTTTATCATAATTAACGCGCCATTCCAAATAAAGGACAAAGACACTGAAGGAACCACAACGTGCGGCGTTTATTAGTACTTCCAAGTATTTCAAACATTTCATCACATAAGGACACTAAACAGGAAAACTGTCACTCATGTACATTATCACGACTATCCCACACACGAGAGAAAGGCCGTTTACCACAAACAGTGCTGTGTCCCTTAAAGGAACAGCACCGGTGTCGTAAAGGAACAGCACCCGTGTCGTAATTAGAAGGAACAGTAATCTGAAGGCTCATTGGCTTTCATTCCCGGGACATTCTGGCACATGGATATCTTCTACAGGTTTTCGCCTTAGGCTGGGTACACACCTGAGATTTCCTTTCTTCGCCCCGACTGGTCAGGCCAGGATAAAGGCCCGTCTTGTTGCGGCAAAAGTAAGACACACGGACAGTTTGCCTGTCCGCAACAGATTTTGTAGCCCGAAGATCCCTTGTTGTTTTCGGACGCGTCTGAACGCCCTCTCGTCCAAACCGGGTCGGTCCAACACGAAGAAAACCCGTCCGATATTTCACTCTGTATTTAACAGCTACATTTACAAGCCGGGTCGGGCCTGAGTTTATTGGATGGTGTGTACCCACCTTTAGTTTTCCGTTAAATGTCCAGGTAAACAGGTTTATCCAGGAGCCTAACTTGCAGCTTCCTACATTAAGAGGGTACAAGACAAGGCACTGCCTACCTGTGTATAAGTGGAATAATGCCACCAGGGGTCCGGTCTTATAAACTAAGGCCGCACCCATTTTCCAACTGTAACGAGATCTGTCAGCACGGGACCAATTTGACAATTTAAATACCCATTAGTTTTGCAGCATTTTATATCCTACAGTAAAAGCACCGGACATTATATCCACCGGGCAAACAAAAGAGCAGACGATGCAGGTTGACATAATATTATAAAGAGGTGTATAATAATATAGTGATCCGTTTAACTGTACCATTTCCTGGGAGAACGTTCTTGTGTACAACAAAAAACCCCGGGCACTTGCCCAGCATGTTTACGTTCTTTTACATTAATACTTCCAGCACAGAGAACCCCAAACCACAAATAGATCCCCCACAAGAACTGATCTGGGTTCAGGGGCAGATTTAGACATTTGCCAGGTACTGGCCTCTTCTCCAGTGTTACCATTCAACAGGAAACCATCTTGTTTGTCATTCATTCAGAGCTATACCAATTCCTGCATTTTATGCATTAATAGGAGATCGAACAATGAAACTCCATTAAAGACAATCCCATAGCGTGATTACATTCATAGATACAGAGAGAAGGGGGTGGAACATGTAACATCTCGCATCGGGCTAGACAGGCGTCCCCCTTCCCCACCCAGTAACAGTGTGCAGGCCCCCAATTGTTTACGGAGATAATAAACCTCAATCAAAGATGTCATGAAAGTGACTCAACTCGCAAGAAAGTATGGGCGGTTTTTCCCATTTGGGCAGTAAGACGCTCTGCGGGTAAGGTCGGCAGAGATAGGGAGAATAGAGAAAATAAAGATTCATATTAGTGAAGGAGGAGGTTAGAAACCGTTTACGGGGAAGTATTAAAAGGAGAATGAATAATTCAAAGGTACGTTTATAGATGGGAAAGGTCCCACCAGCACCGTGGCTTTACAACAGGGCTGGTGGACCCTCCCTCTGGACCAGCTTACAGAACATAAGGCAACTATTTCGCATCCGTGGTCTTTAGGTTTCACCTTTATTTTTGGTTTTAAATGCGGCTGCAATGCGATTTGAGATCATGAAACCCCCAGTGGCTACTGACGCATGGAAAGCCTTGGACAGTCCTTATAGACCCTTCAGGGCAGGTTACCTTAGTATAGGAAGTAGCATTCAGTACTCCTAACCTCCCAATCCTTTGGTAATGGCGTCTGTTGAATATCACCATTTCCCCAGACATTAGAAAGATAAGGGCTGAAGCAGAAAGGAAACGGGCAGCTCCACTCCACGAAATGATCTTTTTTGGATGTAGAGACCAGCCTTAGCATGGGATTGGTGTGTTTGGCTGATTGTTTCCTCCATATGTAAATAAAAAGCTATGAACCTAGAGTTGTTCTCCCTAGATCAGTGGTGGTCAGAGTGTCCTGCTCTACTGATTTTTCCCAACCTTGTACGCTTGGATCTCGTGTAGGACTCTACTTTCGAACCACAAACCTTTTATTTCTACACACTAAAATGTAGATAAAAGCGAGAAAACTCACACACACAACACCCTCTCCCCATGGAAAAGGAAATCACAATGTGTTTCACGCCCTACATTTCCTATAAGGACAATCACGGTCTAGCCTGAGGATGGGGTGTACATGACACATGATGTGGGAGCTGCACACAGACACCATTCGCAGTCAGTTCAAACCAGTCATGAGTTATAAAGTTAACGGTCCATGTTTCCCCCTTATACTCAAGGAATGCAGATCCCTGCAAGATCATTGTTTTTATTAAAACCGGCTAAAATGTTAAAAACTGTGCTTACAGTCTGACTCCACCCCTGCTTGAGGTCTGGGGCCTGGCCTATCAGAAGATCCCTAGCAAGAAGGTATCCCTAGACCGATGTATGGGTCAGTTTCCCCCATTTATAGTCCCATTCTCTGCTCTCATATCTCCAGCAACATCAATTTTACTATTTCACATCTTTACTTTCCTGTGATAGGAGGCCGATAACCTAATAGGGATAAGATCCACTTGTTCCCTCGGTTTTCCTTGCAAGATAAAGAACTCATAGTCGGGCAGTGGGATTGGTTTAATTCACCAATCGCTGTCTAGCAGGAAGTTAAAGTTGTGTTTTAACCATATCAGGTCCAATTGCCAATGGATCGTGTTAATTGAAAGCATTAACAGGAACACGCTGTTTCTCAAATGACTCCCCTACTAATCTCAGAGAGTCACCCTGGAAATCCACTGTACTGACTCAAACTAAACGCTTTTACTTGGAAGGGGCCTTGTTTTCAGTGCACGCACTCCCACCCCAATGACCCTTGATCTGGTAAAAAACTACAGATAATTTCAACGCAGACCGTTCTATGTCACGACATCCTAGCACATCTCACCCCAGATCCATTTCTCTTCTTCTCCAACTGGGTTTCATTAAGTCCAACCTAAAACAAAAAACATGGTTACTTGGTCAGGGAGGAGCTTATTGTGCCAGAACGAGGCAATAATTATCCTGAAAAATCTTGTAAGTAATACATCTAATAATGTGTATATCCGTTAGAATGGGGAACGAAACGGACATGTGACCATTTCCGGGTCAAATGCCCTTTAATCTATAGGTACCATCTACACAGCACAACATGGACCCAAAGACAAACGTATAAAGGGATTCCAAGGATTGTTTCCATTCGAAAAGCCGTTCATTGATCTCCGCCTGTGTTAGTTATGGTAAGAAAACGTATTTCTTCCCTTACTTCTCCCACTGACAGAGGATAAAGATCCATTCCCTGTACGTAGGGGCTTGCAACCCATGGGACATTTAACCACCAATCCCGAATCTTCTGCCGATTAGACGCCCACACATGTTTACACGGCCGTATAGTAACCCTCAAGCCAGAACACTGATATCTACTACATGTAGAATTGGTCCTGGACTTGGTCCATCCCGTTTTTGGGCAATCAGCGACCATTTTACAAACCTCCTACCCAGGATAATGCTGCTCATGGAGCTTACAGTATTAATGTCTCTACACCTGGACCTGAAAAAGGGCCAAATAAAAGTGTACAAAAATTACATTTCCAACCCTACTGCCACTAGACATGTAATTAAATGGCTGTAGGATTTCCCATTTATAAATAATTCCTATCATACAATATACCTTTGTCCAACCTTTACCCTACCCATATGTCCTGTCTAACAGTTCATAGTACATAGTATTTTGGGTTGTATAAAGACATACGTCCATCTATCCAAACCTTTAACCTACCCTAATGTCTGTCTAACAGTTTACATATTACCATAGTAATTAGAGGTTTGTATCGACATCCTTCCAGCTAGTCCACCTTGATATCCTACCATAATGTCTGTATAACGTTTCACAGTAACATAGTATGGGGTTGATATAAAGACTACGTCCCATCTAGTACACCTTCATACCCTACCCATAATGTCTGTCTATCAGTTTCGCTATTACATAGATTGGCGGTTGTATAAAGACATACGTCCCTCAGTCAACCTTTTATACCCTACCCATAATGTCTTTCTAACATTACATAGTACATAGTATTGGAGGGTTGTATAAAGACATACGTCCATCTGTCAACCTGTATACCCTACCCTAATGTCCTGTATACAGTTACTAGTAAACATAGTATTGGAGGATGATATAAGGACACAAACAACGTCTATCTAGTCCAAGTCCAACCTTTATACCTAACCCTACCCCTAATGTCTGTCTAGCAGTTTACATAGTAAAACATAGTATTGGAGGTTGGTATAAATACATACTTCCATCTAGTCCACCTTTATACCCCTACCCATAATGTCTTCTAACAGTTACATAGTAACATAGTATTGGAGTTTGTATAAAGACATACGTCCATCTATCCAACCTTTTATAACCCTACCCATAATGTCCTGTCTAACATTTACATAGTAACATAGTATTGGGTTGTTAACAGACATACGTCCATCTAGTCCCCAACTTTATACCCTACCCAAAATGTCGTATAACATTACATAGTACCATAGTATTGGCGGTTGTATCAAGACATACGTCCATCATCCAACCATTTATACCCTAACCCATAATGTCTGTATAACAGTTACATTAGTAACATAGTATTGGAGGTTGTTAATAAAGGACATACGTCCATCTGTCCTAACCTTTAATACCCTAACCCTACCTAATGTTCTGTATACAAACATTTCCATAGTACCATAGTTTGGAGGTTGTATAGACTACGTCCATCTAGAGTTCAACCTTTATAACCCTATAAGCCCATAATGTCCTGTGATCACAGTTACATAGTAACTAGTAATTGGAGGTTGTATAAAGACATACTTCCATCTATTCCAACCTTTAATACCCTACCCATCAATGTCTGTATAACGTTACATCGTAACTAGTATGGGGAGTTGTATAAAGCATACGCCATCTATCCAACCGTTATACCCACCCGATAAGTGTCCTGTTATAACAGTTTACATGTAGCTAGTATTGAGGTTTTTTTAAAGAACATAACGTCCATATAGTCCAACCTTTAACCCTACCCCATAATGTCTGTATAACAGTTCATAGTACCATAGGATTGGAGGTTGTATAAAGACATAGTCCCCATCTAGTCCAACCTTTATACCCTATACCCATACTTCTGTATACAGTTACATAGTAACATAGCATTATGTTTGTCTAAAGACATACGTCCCCCCCCATCTAGCCAACCTTATACCCCTACCCTAATGTCTGTATAACAGTTTACAATAGTACATATATTGGAGGTTGTTCAAGACATACGTCTGTCTAGTCCAACCTTTATACCCTACCCATAATGTCTGTATAACATTTAACATGTAACATAGTCTGGAGTTGTCTAAAGACATACGTCCATCTAGTCCTAACCTTTATACCCTATCCCATAATGTCTGTATAACAGTTTACACATTACTAGTATTGGAGGTTGTTAAACATACGTCCATCTAGATCCAACTTTATTACCTACGGCCATAATGTCTGTACACAGTTACATAGTAACTATATTGGAGGTTGGTATAAAGACATACGTCCATCTAGTCCATCCTTTATACCTACCCATAATGTCTGTATACAGTTACATAGTACCAAGTATTGGAGGCTGTTAACGACATACGTCCATCTAGTCAACCTTTATACCCTAACCCCTAATGTCTTAACATTACATAGTAACATAGTAGTGGAGGTTGTCTAAAGCATAACGCCTCTAGTCCAACATGTGATATACTCCTACCATAATGTCTGTATAACGTTACATAGTAACATAGTAATTGGAGGTTGTATAAAGACATACGTTCCTCTAGTCCAACCTTTTAATTCGGACATAGTAATGAAGGTCAGGGCGGGACAGAAATTCCTCAGGGAAAGGCTCGGTTTCCAGCATCACGGAGAATCTGGGATTGTGTAAGTTCCCCTCGCAACTATCACCACTACTTTACAGTGGTCCACTGTCCATTTGGGGTTGTGAATCGGTGACTGTGTGTGAATGGACAGGCCCCTGTACCGCCCCCATCAGGGCCGCATGTCCAGTGTAGGCGTCATTTACGGCCCTTCACTTTGTACCGTCCCCATTAGAGCCACATGTCCATGGGGGGGTCATCTCGCCCCTCCCCCAGTACCCCCCGCCCACCAGGTCACATGTCCATTGTAAGGGGTCATCTGCTGCCCTCCCCCTGTCTGCCCCCCCCAGGTCACATGTCCATTTAGTGGGTCATCGCTGGCCCCTCCCCCTGTAACTGGCCCCCATCGGGCCGCTGTCCAGTGTAGGCGTGCAGTTACGGCCCTTCACTTCAGTACCGTCCCCATTATAGCTACATGTCCCAGTGGGGGGTCGTATCTGCGACCCCTCCCCTGGACTCTAGCACAGCCAGGCTAACCACTGACCCCTAGACTGGACATGTGGCCCTAATGGGGGCGGTACAGGGTGAGGGGCAGTAGGTGACCCCTACACTGGTCATGTGGCCCTGATGGGGGCGGTACAGGGGCCTGTTCATTCACACCCAGTAACTGATCACACCCCCTACACTGGACCTGTGACCCTCCTTGCAGATTTGTGTCCCAGGGAGGATTTGAACAATGGACTCTAGCACAGCCAGGCTAACCACTGACCCCTAGACTGGACATGTGGCCCTAATGGGGGCGGTACAGGGAGCGGGGCAGTAGATGAACCCCTACACTGGACACGTGACCCGGGTGGGGGCGGTACAGGGGGAGGGGCGGGTGATGACCCCCCTACACTGGACATGTGACCCTGGTGGGGGCAGTACAGGGGGAGTGGCAACAGATGACCCCCTACACTGGACACGTGACCCTGGTGGGGGCAGTAAAGGGGGAGTGGCAACAGATGACCCCCTACACTGGACATGTGACCCTGGTGGGGGCAGTACAGGGGGAGGGGCAGGGTGTGGTGACCAATGCCCCCCCTGGTGGGTGTGGTGACCAATGCCTCCCCTGGTGGGTGTGGTGACCAATGCCCCCCCGGTGGATGTGGTGACCAATGCCCCCCCAGTGGGTGTAGTGACCAATGCGCCCCCTGCTGGACATTACACAGTGACTGACATGCTAACCTACCAGTGTAATTATAAGGGATAATACGCTATCTACAGTGTGAATAATTAAGGGATAATACGCTACCTACAGTGTAATATATAAGGGATAATACGCTACCTACAGTGTAATATATAAGGGATAATACGCTACTTACAGTGTAATATATAAGGATATACGCTACCTACATGTATTAGGTAATCGTACCTACAGTTAATTAAGGGAAATACGCTACCTACAGTGTAATGTATAGGGATAATACGCTACCTACAGTGTAATATAAGGGATAATACGCTACCTACAGTGTAATATATAAGGGATAATAGCTAGCTACCTACATGTAATCATAAGGATAATACGCTACCTACAGTGTAATGTATAAGGATTATACGCTACTACGTGTAATAATAAGGGATAAATAAGCTACCTAC
The DNA here is from genome assembly GCA_019447015.1 of Hymenochirus boettgeri. NCBI lineage: Eukaryota > Metazoa > Chordata > Amphibia > Anura > Pipidae > Hymenochirus > Hymenochirus boettgeri. Next base: position 105,818,084 of record CM033476.1, on the reverse strand, counting down.
GTGTATATATAAGGGATAATGCTCTACCTACAGTGTAATATATAAGGGATAATGCGCTACCTCAGTGTAATATATAAGGGATAATGCGCTACCTACAGTGTAATATATAAGGGATAATACTACGCTACCTACAGTGTAATATAAGGGATAATACGCAACCTACAGTGTATTATATAGGGATAATACGCTACCTACAGTGTAATATATAAGGATACAACGCCACCGAGGGTTCCATGACCATATAACACGAGGCCGCAGGCCAAGTGCTTTTATACAGGAAAGGGAACTCTGAGATGAAATAAACTGGGTAAATATTGAACAATATAGATCATAATGATAATAGATTCTGGGTAACATATGTGTACAGATATAGATCATATGATAATAGAATTCTGGTACTGTGTCAGATATAGATCTAATGAAATATAATTCTGGGTACATATGTGTACAGATATAGATCATAATGATAATAGAATTCTGGGTAACATATGTGTACAGATATAGATCATAATGATAATAGAATTCTGGGTAACATATGTGTACAGATATAGATCATAATGATAATAGAATTCTGGGTAACATATGTGTACAGATATAGATCATAAGATAACTGGTATATTAGAATTTTCTGGGTAACTAGTGTACAGATATAGATCATATGATAATGAATTCTGGGTAACTATGTGTACAGATATAGATCACTAATGATATAGAATTCTGTTACCTTGTGTACAGAATAGATCATAATGATAATAGAATCTGGGTAACTAGGTGTCGATATAGTCAAATGATAATAGAATTCGGTAACCTATGTGTACAGATATAGATATAATGATAATAGAATTCTGGTAACCTATGTGTCAGATATAGATCATAATGATAATAATTCTGGGTAACATATGTGTACAGATATAGATCATAATGATAATAGAATTCTGGTAACATATGTGTACAGATATAGATCATAATGATAATAGAATTCTGGGTACCTAGTGTACAGATATAGATCATATGATAATAGAATTCTGGTAACCTATGTGTACAGATATAGATCATAATGATAATAGAATTCTGGGTAACCTATGTGTACAGATATAGATCATAATGATAATAGAATTCTGGGTAACCTATGTGTACAGATATAGATCATAATGATAATAGAATTCTGGGTAACTATGTTGTACAGATATATATCATAATGATAATAGATTCTGGGTAACCTATGTGTACAGATATAGATCATAATGATAATAGAATTCTGGGTAACCTATTTGTACAGATATAATCATAATGTAATAGAATTCTGTGTACATATGTGTACAGATAGATCATATGATAAGAGAATTCTGGGTACACTATGTGTACAGAATAGATCATGATAATAGAATTCTGGGTAACATATGTGTACAGATATAGATCAATAGATAATAGAATTCTGGGTAACATAGTGTGGGATATAGATCATATGATAATAGAATTCGGGTAACCTTGTGTACATATATAGATCATAATGATAATAGAATTCTGGGTAACTATGTGTCAGATATGTATCATAATGATAATAGAATTCTGGGTAACATATGTGTACAGATATAGATCAATGATAATAGAATTCTGGGTAACTATGTGTACAGATATAGATCATAATGATAATAGAATTCTGGGTAACATATGTGTACAGATATAGATCATGATAATAGAATTCTGGGTAACATATGTGTGCAGATATAGATCATAATGATAATAGAATTCTGGGTAACATATGTGTACAGATATAGATCATAATGATATAGAATTTGGTAACATATGTGTACAGATAGATCATAATGATAATAGAATTCTGGGTAACATATGTGTACAGATATAGATCATAATGATAATAGAATTCTGGGTAACCTATGTGTACAGATATAGATCATAATGATAATAGAATTCTGGGTAACATATGTGTACAGATATAGATCATAAGATGAATTCTGGGTAACAATGTGTACAGATATGATCATAATGATAATAGAATTCTGGGTAACATATGTGTACAAGATATAGATCATAATGATAATAGAATTCTGGGTAAAATATGTGACAGATATAGATCATGGATAATAGAATTCTGGGTAACTATGTGTACAGATATAGATCATAATGATAATAGAATTCTGGTACATATGTTTGCATAGTAAAGGGGGAGTGGGCAACAGATGACCCCTACACGGGACATTGACCACTGGTGGGGGCAGTACAGGGGGAGGGGCAGCAGAGACACCTACAATGGAAGTGGCCTGGGGGGGGAAGGGGGGGGGAGACTACCCCACAATGGACTGGGCCAGGCGGGGGACTGGGGAGGGGCTATGGCAGGGATATAGCAGATGACCCCCCCACTGGACATGTGGCTCTAATGGGGACGTTTACTAGTGGAAGGGCCGGATAATGGAAGCCTACACTGGACATGGCGGCCTGATGGGGGCAGACAAGGGGGAGGGGCAGCAGATGACCCCTAAACTGGACATGTGATCCCTGGGGGGGGCAGTAAGTACAGGGGAGGGGCAGCAGATTGACCCCTACAATGAGACATGTGACACCTGGTGGGGGGCGGGGGTTACTGGGGGAGGGGCAGCAGTGACCACCCACTGGGACAGTGTGGCTCTAATGGGGGGACGGACAAAGTGAAGGGCCGTAAAGAAGCCTCAACATGGACATGCGGCCCTGATGGGGCGGTACAGGGCGCATGCCATTCACACAAGCACAACGATCACACCCCATACACTGGGACATGTGACCCTGGTAAAAGTTGTAGTGTTGCGATGGGAATACACTTCCCAGGCATTCTCCGTGATCTGAGATAACACGGAGGCTTCCCCTGAGGAATTTCCGTCCCCAGATCCTTCCTTAACCCCCATAACAAAGTCCCCACTCACCTTCCCCCGATGGGACACACAGCAGCAGGCGGGCAGGAGCAGCAGGGAGCGGAAGTCTCACACACCAGTCTCTTGTTTCTCTTCCGGTTCCACCTGAACGGCCCCGCTCAGAGCTCCCCCCCCCCAGTCACAGCGAGGCTCGGAACGCAGAAGGAAAACCACACCCACAAATGGGCCAAACCCCCTACGGTCACTGGCTGACTAGGAGGCTGCGACTCAAAATGGCGGGGTGGAAGTACAAAGAAACGGTTTTTTCTTAGCGGACGACGTGGGCGGGGACACCTTGTATGGTACGTGATGGAAACGGGAACATTCGTTATGACACAGTAACACGCCCCTCGTTGGGGACATTACACAGTGACCAGCTGCCCCCCCTGGTGGGTTGTTTGAGGACCAATGCCCCCTGTTGGACATACACAGTGACCAGTGCCCCCTGGTGGGTGTGATGACCCAATGCCCCCCGTGGACATACACAGTGACCCAAGGCCCCCCCCCTGGAGGGGATAGTAGTGACCAATGCCCCCCTGTTGGACATTTAACAGTGACCAGGCCCCCCCTGGGGGCTGGTGAGGACCAATTGACCCCCCGCTGGCAATAATCCCAGGCCTGTTATGAAACCACTGTGGACAACAGTGCCCGCCCCTGGCTGGTGTAGTTGACCACCAATGCCCCCTCGTGGACATTACACGTGACCGTGCCCCCCTGGTGGGTGTAGTGACCAATGCCCCGTGGAATTAACAGTGACCACTGCCCCCCACCTGGTGGGTGTGAGTGACAATGCCCCCGCGGACATTACACGTGGACCAATGCCCCACCCCCCCCTGGTGGGTGTAGTGACCAATGCCCCCCCGCTGGACATTACACAGTGACCAATGCCCCCCCCCCCTGGTGTTATTTTTTTTTATAGTGCTCATGAGATTACGAATAGTTGTGTACTATTTGTATCATGACCAATTTGACCCCACTCTCCAGGTCTTGGTGTTGTTTTTGGTGTGACAATCCCCTGGGATACACAGTGACCAATGCCCCCCGGTGGGGTGTTAGGTTTGTTGTGTCAGTGGACCAATGCCCCCCCGCTGGAACATTACACAGTGACCATGCCCCCACCCCCTGGGTGGTTGTTTGTCTGAGTAGTGGAGTGAACCAATGCCCCCCGCTGCGACATTACACAGTGACCATTTGCCCCATGGGGTGTTTGTAGGACCAATGCCCCCCTGCTGGACATTACACAGTGACCAATGCCCCCCCTGGTGGGTGAAGTGACCAATGCCCCCCTGCTGGACATTCACAGTGACCAGTGCCCCCCCTGGTGGGTGTAGTGACCAATGCCCCCCGCTGGAGCCTTCACAGTGACCAATGCCCCCCCTGGGTGGTGTGTAGACCAGATTTCGGAGGCCACCCCCCGCTGGAGACATTACACACGTGACCAATGCCCCCCCCCCCCTGGGGGTGTTGTAGGGACCAATGCCCCCCCGTGGACATTACACAGTTGACCAATGCACCCCCCTGTGGGGGTTGGTAGTGACCAATGCCCCCCCGCTGGACATTACACAGTGACCAATGCCCCCCCTGCGTGGTGTAGTGACCATGCCCCGCTGCTGGACTTACACGTGACCAATGCCCCCCCGGTGGGGTCGATGACCAATGCCCCCCTGCCTGGACATACCACAGTGACCAGTGCCCCCCCTGGTGGGTGTAGTGACCAATTAGCCCCCCGTGACATACACAGTGGACCAGTGCCCCCCCCTGGTGGGGTTAGTGTGACCAATGGCCCCCCGCTGGCATCCGTACACAGTGCCCAACTGCCCCCCCCATGGTGGGTGTGTAAGTGACCAATGCCCCCCTGCTGGACAATTACACAGTGTGACCAATGCCCCCTGGTGCTGTAGTGGACCTAATGCCCCCCTGCTGGAATAGACACAGTTGACAGGCCCCCCTGGGGTGTGTGTAGGAACAAAATGGCCCCCCGCTGGACATTACCACAGTGACCAGTGCCCCCCCGTGGGTAGGGCTGCCCCGTGGATTAAAGTGACCAACCCCGGGGAGTGCCAACCCCCCGTGGACATTACACAGTGACCAGATGCCCCCCCTGGGGGTTTTGGGTACAGCCGTGCACAACATACCTTGCCCCCTTGGTCTTGTGACAATGCCCGCTGACACTAAGACCAGTTGCCCCCCCATTGGGGGGTGTAGTTGACCAATGCCCCCCGCGCGGACAATTACACAGTGACCCAATGCCCCCCATGGTGGGTTGTATGTGACCCATGCCCCCCGCTGGACATTACACAGGACCAATGCCCCCCTGGTGGGTTGTAGTGACCAATTGTCCCCCCGGTGGAACGGAATTACACAGTGACCAATTGCCCCCCACCTCCCTGGGTGGTGTGTAGTGACCAAAGGCCCCCCCGCTGGACAGTTACACAGTGACCAATGACCCTGCTGGGTGTAGGGACCAATGCCCCCCGCCTGGGACATTCACAGGACATGCCCCCCCGTGAGTTTCAATGACCATCCCCCCGCATGGGGGTGTACAGTGAACCAATGCCCCCCCGTGGCAGTAACAGTGACCAATGCCCCTGGTGTGTGGAACCCAGCTGTAGCACAGGACCAATGCCCCCTGGGGGGTGTAGGACCAATGCCCCATGCCTGGGAACATTACACAGGACCAGTGCCCCCCATGGTGGGTGTAGTTGAACAATCCCCCCTGAGGGACATTACACAGTGACCAGTGACCCCCACGGTGGGGTTGTAGGACCAATTGCCCCCTCTGGGACATTACACAGTGACCAGTGCCCCCCCCTGGTGGGTGTGTTGTAGTGACCAATCACCATGCCTGGGACATTACACAGTGGACCAGAGCCCCCCCCCTGGTGGGTGTTGTAGTGACCAATGCCTACCCCCTGCTGGACAGTACACAGTGACCAGGTGACCCCCCTGTGGTGTTGTCGTTGTAGTGACCAATGCCCCCCTGGTGGACATTACACAGTGACCAATGCCCCCCCTGGTGGGTGTGGTGACCAATGCCCCCCCTGGTGGGTGTGGTGACCAATGCCCCCCGGTGAACATTACACAGTGACCAATGCCCCTCTGGTGGGTGTGGTGACCAATGCCCCCCCTGGTGGGTGTGGTGACCAATGCCCCCCCTGGTGGGAGGTGTGGGACCAAGCCCCCCTGGTGGGGTGTGGTGACCAATGGCACCACTAGGGCGGTCTGTGGGCCCGAAAAGCCCCCCGGGTGAACATTACACATGACCAATGCCCTGGTGTGGGTGGGACCAAGACCCCCTGGTGCGGGGTGGTGACCAATGCCCCCTGCTGGTGATGGTGAAATTGCCCCCTGGTGGTGGTGGTGACCCAATGCCCCCCTGGTGGGTGTGGGTGACCAATGCCCTCCTGGTGGGTGGTTGTGGTGGACAATGGCCACACCCCTGGGGGGGTGTGGTGACCAATGCCCCCCCCTGGTGGGTGTAGTGACCAATGCCCCCCGTGGTGGATGTGTGACCAATGCCCCCTCCTTGTGGATTGGTGACAGCCCAGGGAGGACAGCCCCTGCCGGAAAATACCAGAATGCCCCCCTGTGGACATTACCACAGCGGACCAGAGGCACCCTGGTGGTTGTAGTGACAATGCGCCCCTGCTGGAACATTACAAAGTGAAATACAATTGCCCCCTGTGGACATTATGTACAGGGCGCGAGGAGGTAGTGTACTATCACGCAGTTCATGGAAAACCACAAAGCGACACAAAATTTCCGCCATGTGCCCCCCCTTGGGGTGTATTGTGACCAATGCCCCCCCTGGGGGGTGTGGTGACACAATGCCCCCTGGTGCGGGTGTGGTGACCAATGCCCCCCCTGGTGGGTGTGTGGTGACCATGCCCCCCGGTGAACATTACACAGTGAACCAATGCACTCTGGTGGGTTTCCTGTGTGTGACCCAATGACCCCCCCTGGTGGGTGTGGTGACAATTGCCCCCCCTGGTGGAGTGTGGTGACCAATGCCCCCCCTGGTGGTGTGTGGTGACAAAATGCCCCCTGGTGGGTGTGTAGTGTGGTGACCAATTGCCCCCATGGTGGGTTGGGTGGGACCAATGCCTCCCAGGTGGGTGTGGTGACCAACCCACCCGTGGGGTGGATGTGGGTGACCAATGCCCCCCCAGTGGGTGTAGTGACCAATGCGCCCCCTGCTGGACATTACACAGTGACCAATGCCCCCCTGCTGGAAATTATTACAGGGCCGAGGGGTAGGTACTATCAACGCAGTTCATGGAAAACCACAAAGCCAGGACAAAAATTTACCGCCATTTCGGGTTCATTATTATATCTCTATAATGTACCGAACATTAACATATTATATCCAACAGAAAAACAAACCAAATAAACCCCAACACTAGAGGGCGCCACAGACAATAGTCACCAACAGCAGGTTATTAACTAGATTGTAGTCATATCACAGCTCTCTTGTCTTTACCCTCTATATCAGGTCACAGCGACACAGACACATATGACGGTATTAGTAGACGGTGTATATGACGGTATTATACCCGGTAAATTATACCCGCAGGATAACCCAAAAACGAAAAGGACTCAGCAAAGTTTTCGTGTGGTCCGGGTGCCGCCGCCCCAGACGCGTCGCTATAGGCTCCAAAGCATAAATCAAAACGCAAAAGGTTCGGCAGTTCTCCCGGGAAGGAAATAACAGCAGCAGATAAAGGTAAAACTTCCCTTTTATTGCTATATCCAGAAGAAAAACGCCTGACGCGTTTCATACTCACATGAGTACTATGACTAGTTACTCATGTGAGTATCAAACGCGCCAAACCTTTTGTGTTTTGATTTAGACCTGAACAAACAGAACGATCATACACAATCCCGACTATAATGCTGGGGGCCACAGTATGGTGGCAGGCATATGGTACATCACAGGGGAATAAACTGTGCACACCAGACTTGATGCAACCGGCGTTTATTGAGACCTCAACAAACAACACGTACGAGGTGGTTTTTAATGTATCGATAAAAGCCGGTTGCATCAAGTTGGTGTGCACAGTTTATTCCAACTAAATTACTGTTAGTCCATAGAAATAGTATCACAGTACTCTTATTATTATAATTTCCTATTAGGTAAGTAATAGACGGATCCCACATACAGCACAAGCTACCAACTCCCTTCCAATAGTGACAACAAAACATAATACCAACATCTCAACCTTTATAAAATTCCCTCTAGTGTTATAACAGCTGTGTGTAAACAAAGATCATAATAAGGGATAATACGCTACCTACAGTGTAATGTATAAGGGATAATACGCTACCTACAGTGTATTATAGGGATAATCGCTAAATACAGTATTTTTGGATAATACACTACCTACAGTGTAATATATAAGGGATAATACGCTACCTACAGTGTAATCTATAAGGGATAATACGCTACTACAGGGAATTGTGATAAGGGATAATACGCAACCTACAGGTAAGGATATAGGGATAATACGCTACCTACAGTGTATATATAAGGGATAATCGCTACCTACAGTGTAATGTATAAGGGATAATACGCAACTACAGTGTAATATATAAGGGATAATACGCTACCTACAGTGTAAATATATAAGGGGATAATACGCTACCTACAGTGTAATATAAAGGAGATAATACTACTAAAGTGTAAATATATAAGGGATAATACGCTACCTTACAGTGTTAATTATAAGGGATAATACGCTACCTAAAGTGAATCTTATAAGGGATAATACGCTACCTACAGTGTAATATAAAGGGATAATACGCTACCTAAGTGTCATATACAAGGGATAATAGCTACCTACAGTGTAATCTATAAGGGGTTATAACTCACGCTACCTTACAGTGGATTATATAAAGGGATAATAACGCTACCTACAGTGTTAATATAAAAGGGATTAATACGCTACCCTACGAGTGTATATATATAAGGGATATACGCTACCTACAGTGGATAAATGTAAGGATAATTACGCTACCTCACAGTGTAATATAAAAGGATAATACGACTACTCTACCTACAGTGTAATATAAAAGGGATAATACGCTACCTACAGTGTATTATATAAGGGATAATACGCTACCTACAGTGTATTATATAAGGGATAATACACTACCTACAGTGTATTATATAAGGGATAATACACTACCTACCAGTGTATTATATAAGGGATAATACGCTACTACATTGTTAAATAAAAGGGATATAAATACGCTACCTACAGTGTAATATAAAGGGATATACGCTACTACAGTGTAATATAAAAGGGATAATACGCTACTACATGTGTAAATTAAAAGGGATAATAGTACCTACAGTGTATTATATAAGGGAGTTTAATACGCTACCTACAGTGTAATATAGAAGGGATAATACGCTACCTACGTGTATTAATAGGATAATACACTACCCTACGTGTATTATAATAAGGGATAATACGCTACCTACAGTGTAATATAAAAGGGATAAATACGCTACCTCAGTGTAAATATAAAGGGATAATACGCTACCTACAGTGTAATATAAAGGGATAATACGCTACCTACAGTGTAATATAAAAGGGATAATACGCACTACAGTTGATAATATAAAGGGATAATACGCCTACCTACAGTGTAATAATAAAGGGATAATAACGCTACCTACGTGTATTAATATAAGGGATAATACGCTACCTACAGTGTAATATAAAGGGATAATACCTACCTACAGTGTAATATATTAAGGGAAATTTCACTACCTACAGTGTAATATAAGGGATAATACGGCTACCTTACAGGTTGTAATATAAAGGGATAATACGCTACTACAGTGTAATATAAAAAGGGATAATGGCTTTAACCTCTACAGTGAATATAAGGGATAATACGCTACCTACAGTGTATGTTTATAGGGATAATACGCTACCTACAGTGTAATCTATAAGGGATAATACGCTACCTACAGTGTAATATATAAGGGATAATACGCTACCTACAGTGAATAATAAAGGATAATCCGCTACTACAGTGTAATATATAAGGGAAATACGCTACCTACAAGTTGAATATAAAGGATAATACGCTACCTACAGTGTGTAATAATGTTAAAGGGATAAACCCTACCTACAGTGTATATAAGGGATAATACCTACCTTACAGGTAATATATAAGGTAATACGCTACCTACAGTGTGAATATAGGGATAAACGCTACCTACAGTGTATAATGTATAAGGGATAATACGCTACCTACGGTAATGTAAAGGGATATAGCTACTACAGTGTTAAATTATAAGGGATAATACGCTATAACAGTGTAATATATAAGGGATAATACCTACCTACAGTGTAATAATAAGGATAATCGGTACTACAGGGTAATATATAAGGTGATTAATACGTACTACTACAGTGTAATATATAAGGTATAACGCTACATTACAGTGTAATTATAAGGGATTAATACGCTACCTACAGTGTATATATAAGGGATAATACGACTACCTACAGTGTTAATTATAGAAGGATAATACGCTACCATACAGTTTAATATATAATGGATAATACGGCT
>CM033476.1:105761041-105805050 GCA_019447015.1 Hymenochirus boettgeri | reverse complement strand
ATATGTGTGCAGATATAGATCATAATGATAATAGAATTCTGGGTAACATATGTGTGCTGGCCTGTGTTGTGTGCACAATGAGGGAACAATGCCTTAAAAACAAATGCAAAATAAGGGACTGCTGTAATAAACCTTACAACCAATCAGACGCTAACTAACTAGATTTACCCAATAAAAAGCTAACATCCGATTGGTTGTCACAAATGAATGGCGCAGGAAAACTGTGTTGCCTCTCATTGCATCAGTCCATAAGAACTGGAAATTGTTTCTCCCAAAAATCAAAACCTGTAGATCGTAAGAGACATTCCCACTTAATATGAAGAACATAAATAATATACATGGTTCTAATAACGGGGTTTCTGCAGGCAAATACAAATATTTAAAAACACAGACACACACATGGATATCACAGTGAAAGGTGGGTAACCGTGTTATCAGATCCATACATTGGGTGGTGTTTGTCATGGCACCCGAGACAGTTTTCATACAAATAAAACAGATTCACTTTACTTTGCAAACTAAAAAACCCAATGAAAAACACCATATTCCTAAAATCTAAATGTAAAACAATCAGCTCACTGCCACAAGGGGGAGCCATTCCCACGATCCATTCATTAGAGGCAGTGATGGTGAAAAGATGGAATTACAGAGACAGGAAAGACCGGCAAAGCCTGAGGCCTATACAGACACACCACAGGCCCACAAGCTCACATGCATCGCCACTGGGATGGATCCCAACGACGGCCGAGCAAGCGACCACATGTGTGCGACTGTCTGTGGTTGTTCGCTGGTCGAACGTAAAATTATTGACCAAAGCAAGCGGTCTTAGTACATCAGCTGGTACAAAGCTTAATACTTAACCCATTCTTTAATAATAATAAAAAACAATTCCACTGTGTTTTACACTGACAGGAAGAGGAAATGGCAGTGTGCAAACAGGTAGGGGCAATCTATTACACTGACAGGAAGAGGAAACGGCAGTGTGCAAACAGGTAGGGGCAATCTATTACACTGACAGGAAGAGGAAACGGCAGTGTGCAAACAGGTAGGGGCAATCTATAGTTAAGGTTTGTTAAACATAGGGAGATGTACATAGTAAACATTAACATATTCAAGTCAGCCATGAGAAAACAAATCACACATGGACCTTAACCTGCTTCCACCAATATTTCTTCATCCTTCTCCAGAGGGTCCAAAGGTTTCAATGCCTGCAGAGAGCTCACAGCCACACAGAGTACTACAAAATAATGGTACATGGTTAATCTAAACATCCTCTCTCTCTGCAGCTGCCCACATTGCCTTTCTCTGGATAAGAGCGTGACGCTATTGTACTGCTAATACAGGTGTAAGTGAAGGAAGGTTCCATCAGTGCTCAGAAATAGACCCGAGAATAACCGAGAGTATGAACAAGAGTTTTATTGGAAAAATGAACATTTTGAAAAAAACAAACCAATTGCAGTTCTTGTAACATCATTCGACTGGCTGTAAGGACAAATCTCTTTCCTTCCCCTGCCTGGAGCAGATAGCTAACCAACAGCCTCGATCTGGTTAGGGGGTACATTAACCTGGAGGTGTCCCCAAGAACGTCCCATACAACAAAATAAGATGTTTTCTGCCACACACTACACAACGCAAACCTGTGCTGTGACCCTCCAAACCAGATCATTAGTTACAAACAAAATGGGATATCGGTTGTAGACATGTAGGTTACACAGATCTGAGCATGTTACAGTTCATCAGCTGATCATCAATGTGACCTGTACTTCCTGTAATGTCACATGATAACGTGAGATTGGAACTACCCCAGAACTACGAACCCACACAGGAAATCTACATAACAAGCTGCTATTTCCTTTCATTTGTCCTGTGTTTCTTACCCGGAACCTTACTCTGCCCCTAACCTACTTGTTAGAATGTTTGTATTTACCCAGGTTTCGGTTCCTTAGAATGGACCCAGGTCAATGAAACAAACCAGTAATAAAAATTGTCATAAGCTCTGCAATCTATTTAAAAATGGCCAAACATCAGATGAATAAAAAGTCCCGGTCTATTGGTCCCTTTCAGCGCTCTGTGTGTGTGCGCAGGTCCGTTGTTACGTGGTCGTGCTGGATGGTTTGGTGTAGCATCAGTGCCAGTAATCCGGCCCGGTTAGTCATCGCCATGCGAACGTTTCGCTCCTGTTCGAAAAGCTCATCCAGCTTGTACCACTGCAAAGGGAAGACAAGGACACGGGGATATCAGAAGAACCGTCTGTCATGGGAGCAGGAAAAGAGAAAGTAAAAACAGGCAACAGGCCTTGGTTAGAGACGGAGCCCTGGGTTATTAACAAGGGGAAAGCAGTGGTTTGCACCTTCCTGCTGTATCCTCTTCTGGATACAAATTACTAAGCACTACGTCACCTACCACTATCAGTCTATAAAGACTAAGGATACATCGATCAACTTCATTCAAAGCAAAAGGGAAGGACGAGGAGCACACTAATAAACCAATAGAATGCTTTTATTGCACAGCAGGCGCCCGGGATCCTTGTGAGCTTAAAATACCCTATAGCCCTGCCATAAATCTGTTACGATGTGTATGTGAATGACTGCGATAAAGCATTACGTTGATTTAGTAGTGTGCGCCTCTTCCTTCTTTCGCTTCATATGAGTCTTGGGGTTGAAGACTTCAGGGGTTACCGATTTGCTGCTAATTTCCCGATCTAGTTTTCCATTCTCACCACATGGAACAATACCGAATCTGCACCAAATGGAAATGAAAGAGATGAAGCCCTTACCACCCGAACACGCTCCAGATCCACCTCTGCGCGGCGCAGTTTTTCCCAACAATAATGGCGATTACATTTTCTCTTTGGGACCCTGCAGAAATCACCAGTTAGGTCAAAGACGTCTTTTACCATGGGGCAGCCACACACTTCATCCGCGGGCACCTAATGGCAGAAACGCAAGACAATTACCCACCACACCAAGTACTGAGTTGCACTAAAACACATCACCCCAGAACCCATTGCGCCCGGTTACCTTGGGGTCACGGGAATGCTCAGGACACAAGACTTGGAGGCGCTTGCAGTAAGTCTTACTCTGGGGATTGTACACATCACAGAATAGCCGTGTGGCTCTGGAAAGATTACAGAGTAAGTGTTATGGAGTAAATACACACAGGACGGTATTTCATTCTGATACAATAGACGGGTCGTCAGGTCATAAAATCTACATCATTTATTTTTAAGCGACTGATAATGTTATTAAATAAATATGTTTTAAAAAGGATTTGGTAAAAATTTCTTCCCAACCAATCAGCATTGAAATATCGTCTGTGCCCACCAGAGAGATCACCGATCGGTAATCTGTGGGATGGGGGATAGTCTGGTGTGTACACTGCCTAGAGGACAAAGAGCTTGGAGGTGCAAATAGGAGTGGAAAGAAGATTGAGACAGAAGGAGATTGAACCGGTTGGACATATCCGGCCCTACACGGAACTGACAGCGATCGTAGAACTGCCCAATCATTACAGCCATGGAACATTAAATAAACATAACCCTGTATGGTCAGCATAAAGAATAAGGGCAGAACCACTGGGCTCAGGATGGGGGTGGGTGAGATGTGATGGTGGTAATACAGAAAGGGTAAAATGTAAATGGCCAACATGGCAGACAGATGACTTACCCTTCAATTCTTGTCGGGTACATGGAACCAAAGGAGGTCTGACTCTCATACTGGGGGCAGAGAAAGGAAGAGAATGTAGATGAGTGACTGCGGATCATTATAGGATACACATAGTTATCATATGGGGCGGCCATGCTATCGGCACTCATACTACAAGATACATGTATGTATGTATGACCTTGGCATAGCAGCGTTCCATGTGACGCAAAGCCACTTTCGGGTTGATGGGGTGACCACAAGAGACACAAAATATCTGCAGGTCGGTGTCCTCACTGTCGCCTTCATTCGTCTGGTAGGGAGAAAGGGGAAATCTATCAGCTGGAGCATTTCCTGATTAACCCATCCCTGTCCTGACAATCGACCATTTACCTGCCTGCTAGAGCCAGTCTAGTCCTTCCATTCCTGCCAGTTATCTACAGGAACACAGACCCCTCCCACTATCTCACTGGTCACTCCCTCTCCCATGCCCCCCTGTGCTTTCCTCTCGTTCAGATCCCTGTGCGTTTTCTTCTTCATTATTAGCCCTTCGGTTTTCCATTTACCTCTTCGTCTTCTCGGATATGTTGCTGTTTTGCTTTGCTGATCAGAGCCTCCAGTTCATGGAATCGCCGCTCCATCTCCTGCAGTTTGGTCCGTGCTTGTTGCTGCTCCCTTCGGATGCGCTCCAGCAATTTCTTCCCCTGCTCCTCAGCCACACAAGGGCTCTGCTGCCACTGCTGGATTCGCTGCGGGAGGATCTCATAGATCCGACTGCAAGCAAGAATGAGCCGCGTGACTACATGACGGGTGGGAGAGGTGTTGGAGAGGGATGAGAGAAAAGGGACACTCACTTGGCAGCCAGTTTCATGCCACAGTCATCAGAGCAATACTTGGAGGTAGCCCTGGCTGGTTGCACACAGCTGGGCCCCAAACACTGGCGCAGGGAAGAGTAATCTCTTATCTCCATTCGCTCCGAGTGCCTTGCTTTATCCTTGTGTCTCTGCTTTTGTTTGTGTCTCTTGTACTTATCGTCCTTCTGAATTAGAGGGGAAAAGGGCAAAATGTTGAATCCGGAAATATAATAAATCCGTTACACATTCTCCTTGTTCTAACAGTATCTGTCCATATCGGGACATTAGTGGACATTTTAATAGTTGCAAATGTAAATGTTACTTTAGCAAAGGCCAAAATGGAAACCCCGTGTCTGACCCTCAAGGGAGGGAACCCCGTGTCTGACCCTCAAGGGAGGGAACCCCGTGTCTGACCCTCAAGGGAGGGAACCCCGTGTCTGACCCACAAGGGAGGGAACCCGCGTGATCCACAGGTGAACCGTCTCTGCCACAAGGAGGGAAACGTGTGCAAGGAGAGACCCCGTGTCTGACCCACAAGGGAGGGAACCCCCGTGTTGGGACCACAGGGAGGGAACCCCGGTCTGACCACAAGGGAAGGGAACCCCGTCTTCTGACCCACAAGGGATGGAACCCGTTCGACCCCAACAAGGGAGGAACCCTGTGTCTGACCCCAAAGGGAGGGAACCCCGTGTCTGACCCACAAGGGAGGGAACCCCGTGTCTGACCCACAAGGGAGGGAACCCCGTGTCTGACCCACAAGGGAGGGAACCCCGTGTCTGACCCACAAGGGAGGGAAACCCGTGTCTGACCCAGAAGGGAGGGAACCCCGTGTCTGACCCACAAGCGGATGGGAACCCCGTGTCTGACCCGAGAACGTGTGACCAGTGAGGGAACCCCGTGTCCTGACCCACAAGGACACCCGGGCCTAGAGGGAAACCCGTGGATGACCCAAGGGAGACGGGTCCCGAGAGGAACCCCGTGTCTCGGGCCGTGTCGACCCAGAAGGGAGGGAACCCACGGTCTGACCCAGAATGAAGGGAACCCCGTGTCTGACCCGAAGGGAGGGAACCCGTGTCTGACCACAGAAGGGAGGGAACCACCGTGTCTGACCCGAAAGGGAACTGGTCGAGACGGATGAACCCCGTGTCTGACCCAGAAGGGAGGGAACCCCGTGTCTGACCCAGAAGGGAGGGAACCCCGTGTCTGACCCAGAAGGGAGGGAATGAATCGCGCTTTCTATTCTACCTTCTTCTCAGCCTTCTTGTCACGTCTCTTAACATGTTTCACTTTGACGGCTCGCTTCCTCATTACAGAGTCCAGGAATGGGGTGTCGTCGGTGTCACTTAGCCAAGGCTGCAGAGGTTTGAAAGACACATTGAGTTAAACCATTTTCTTGTCTAGCAGCCATTACAAGCATTGAAATAATGGACATGGGAATAAAGACAAAATATATAAATGGAAATTAAAGCAATATAGCCCCCCTTACCCCTTCCCTTATGCTGCACCCAGGGTGAAACCATCCCTCTGATCGGGGCTGCCAAACCGATTGTCATTCCTAACCGATAGAGAGCGCTGTCTAGCACTGGGGAGGAATTGGCTGTAATTCAGCAGGTTTATCACATTAACCCCTGTAGCCTCTCCACGGTGAATAGAGACGGACAAATCATTTCTCACCGAGAAGACAGCAGTGGTCAGCAGTGACAAGACAGGTGGGCTCATGGGACATGGGCAGGTAAATTGCCTGCAACCAATAGGGTGGTGTGGGGAGCAACATGAACTGCCTGCACAGACATCAGATCATTTCTCCCCAAAGCTACTAGTGGCAGGTTAGATAGGAAGGACCCACCCAGCTTTATCTCTCCTTTACATATCCAGCCATATACCTTACAAGTGTTTCCTTACCAGGTTCTGGTCATCAAACGCCCCCCCAGCGCAAAGCTCTTGGTAGAGCTCCGGGTCCAGGGGCAAATCATCATCGGACAAAGATCCAGCCAGGCTGGTGGGCTCTGGTGTATCCCGAAACACAGACAGATCGTCGTCCTTCACACGAAGCATTTTCTAGGGTTAAAAAATAGAACTTCTAGGTACAGGGCGCCCCAGAGATGTATCCAAGATAACGGCACGCGGCAGGCGGCCATACTTACTCTGGCTCGCACTTGGCACTGGCGAAGTCGGCACTTTTGACGGATCTTATTGGGACCTCCAAATTTCTTCATATCTCTGCAGAAGTCACACTGGCCGCAGTCCTCTGTGCGACTGCACGACTCACACTCTCCGCACATCCGAGCCGAGCGCTTTATCTGCTGCTCGGACACAGAGCACAGTCAGTAGAGAAAGAGATTGTTTGCTCTGGTGCCCAGTGCAGCCGCAGCAATTCGACTAAATACAGCCGCGATAACGTGCAAACCACTCAGCGATAATTCGTCTTATCAGGTAAATACCAGATTGCCTCCAATTAACCATCACCCCCTAATCTCTTAAAAACAAAACCTCTCAACCATATTGTGTCCAATATGTCATCACCAACCGTCTCGTGGCAGAATCTGTCCACCAATCACTGATCTCCCTTACACAAACACCACACACACCTGGCACAGAGACACTAAGATGGATGCATGAGAAGGTGCCGATACATAATGGAATTGCAGATATGGAAATGACAATAACAGTGACAATTCCCCCCTCCCTTGTTACTTTGCAGCTGCTGCTGGTGCTACTTTTTCTTTTCTCGTTTCTTGTGCCTCCTTCACTGTCTTCCCGTTCTGCATCTCTGTCCCGTTCCTTGGACTTCTTGTGTCGGTATTTAATCTCCAAGTGGGGATGTTTTTCTGAAATGGCAAAAGGCAAATAAATTTAAATGACACAAATTAACAACCTTCACTTTCTGCTACCTCGACTACCAAAGTGAAACCAAGTCTTCAACTTCTCTCTCACCTAAATCCTCATCTTCTCCCCACACACTGGACCTACATCCTCATCTTCTCCCCACACACTGGACCTACATCCTCATCTTCTCCTCACACACTGGACCTACATCCTCATCTTCTCCCCACACACTGGACCTACATCCTCATCTTCTCCTCACACACTGGACCTACATCCTCATCTCCTCCCCACACACTGGACCTACATCCTCATCTTCTCCCCACACACTGGACCTACATCCTCATCTTCTCCCCACACACTGGACCTACATCGATTTTAACTTAAAGACAATATAGCTGCAATCCTTTGCCCTGTAACACTGCCTCACACTTTTCAAAAATCAATATATTTTAAGTTATTTTCCTTTATTTCTGTCTCGTGGAGCTGGAAAAGAGATAAACAGGTCCAGGTCTCCCCTGGTCACTTGAGAAACTTCCCCAGCCAATAGGAAGGGTGAGACTTCCAGTCACATTCATTTCACTGGTTTTGTGGCAAGGATGTGAAGTAGCTTTGGCTTTAATCCTTATGTGAATATTTTCAACCCTGAACACCTATACATTGTAAGATTCTTCTCTAGTAAGTCACATTTAGTACGTGTAATATATTCTGTAACTAAGATGGCTTCCATTTTGTTTCCATTGTGTTTCTCGCAAAAGATAAAGTCTCTACACATGCTAATTTCTATATAGAACCTCTAATAGGATATTAGAGTACATGAGGTTGCAGGTTCCCCAGTCTAAGGTGGATTATGGGAGCTGACATCTAGAACCCAGAGGTTAATTTCATAAATCACCCAGCAGCCACAGAGGTGAAACACATCTTGTTGTATGAATGTAAATGTGATTTTCTATTGGGACAATGCTGTCTGGAGACTTTAGCTCCCCTTTAAATATAGGTTGGGTTGCTACTTGGTATTTCCCTGTCCCTTCGACTGGGTCAGTAGTAGGACTGCACATAGCAGCCCCCCTATTGTATGACAGTTTTAATAGAGTTTAAGGCCCCCATCTAGGGTTCTGGATTGATGTTTCCCCTGTGCTTGGCTGTGGTTATATAGCCTTAGTGTCCTGTTATTGGATAGTAACTCTTCTTTCTGTGTTTTCTGTCCAATCACAACTAAAATGTCAGACAACCTCTTATCCTGCTTCCCATTAAAGACCGAGAATAAGGGCATCACCCTCTGCACTTACCTCTGCACTGCATGCAGTACCATTCCCGTATGGCCTTTGCCATCTTCTCTGTAATATTAATGCAGTGTCCATGAAACCACTCGTTGCAGTGATCGCACCCTCTGTTAACAAACAAGGTAGAGATAAACAGTGGTAAAGAATAATGAATAACGATCAGTGTATTATATAAAAGTCATACAAGAAGAGGGAGAATATACATCAAACTAAACAAACTTTATCGAATCAAAACATCAATAACGGAACATGAACAAGACATTGAAGGATGATAATTGTCCCCATTCTGGCACAGTAACATGGCCCCTCCCTCCATGCTGTCAATCAAGACCGTGCATGCTGTCATCACAACCAATGGCGGACTCCAGTTTCCCCTGCTGTCTCCTTCTCACATGCTCAAGCTTATAAAAAGCTCAATGAGCAAGATACCTTGCTTATAAAAAGATCATGATAACGTTTTCTATAATGTAAATGAACTTATCATTAAATATCTGGTTACGGATTATAAACTGGTGAAAAGAGCCGTGTGGGTTACAGGCAGATAACGGACTAGTTACCAGGTTACATGCAGACACTGCCATCTGTAGGTCTGTTACTTACATCATGAAGCAGTTGATATCTGGTTTTCGGCAGATACAGTACACAGGTGCATTCTCTGTATTCTCAGCATCACCTGGTCCAACGAGATCAACATCTGAAAACTCACTGTCCTGGGGACGAACAAAATCACAGAAAAACTAAATATTTCATCACAACAAAAAGCAACGTAGTGTACAAACACGATACAGATATATATAGACTAACAGTGTACCCCTATATACAGATATATATATAGACTAACAGTGTACCCCTATATACAGATTATAGGACTAACAGTCTACCCCTATATACAGATATATATAGACTAACAGTGTACCCCTATATACAGATATATATAGACTAACAGTGTACCCCTATATACAGATATATATAGACTAACAGTGTACCCCTATATACAGATATATATAGACCAACAGTGTACCCCTATATACAGATATATATAGACTAACAGTGTACCCCTATATACAGATATATATAGACTAACAGTGTACCCCTGTATACAGATTATAGGACTAACAGTGTACCCCTATATACAGATAATAGGAATAACAGTGTACCCCCTATATACAGATAATAGGACTAACAGTGTACCCCCTATATACAGATTATAGGACTAACAGTGTACCCCTATATACAGAGGGGTAGAATTGACAGAAGGGGGGTTAGAATAAAGAGATGGGGGTAGAATTGAGAGATTGGGTAACATGACAAGTATCTAAATGTACAGGATACAGTAGTTGAGGATTCTGGGTACATCCAGCAGTGTAAGTACAAAGTAATAAATAGGAGCACACATCTATAGTTCACAATCTGTGTGTTCATGCACAGTAACAGGTTTGTGTTGTCAGTAATCTGACTGACTGTAATGTGTGATTTATGTACAATAGTGTGAACCTGTGTGTCTCTGGCTATATAGTCCCTGGTTACAAGCGAAGGTTTTATGGGGTTACAATTGGGATTTTCACTCTTCTGGGGAGGCTGCAGCATTTCGGTAACTTTTTGGAAGCAGAACAGTAAATGGAATCTCTACAATGTACCTCGAACCACACATGGCAATCAGTGTGACAATCTGTGCACATTGATAAGGAATCAAACTCAGAACCACACACATGGAATCCCAGTGATAACCTATATACGGGGGGATTGGGACAGTTCCATATAGAATGGGAGATACAAAGTGTTTCCTTGGATGACATTACCCCTAATGGTCTCATTGGAGTTACATCAGTTCCTCTCCTTAAGTCCCCTTTTCTCTCTGCTCTGTCTCCTTAGAGCCGGTGGGCATTAACCAGGCCGTCCGTGCTGTCACTAGAAAAGCGGCCAAGTGGCGGAGGAGGCCTGGGGCTGAATGATGACTGTTAGGTTACCAAGCATCGTTTCATCTCCAGATGCGCCTCTGCCTGAAAGGAAACATCAAGCTCCAACAAGGCGAGAAATTCGCTTCCCGCGCCAGAGTCAGATCAGATCAGGGAGCTTCACCCCTGACACTCCACCACCGCCCTTTGGTGGGCTTCTGATCTCTCATCAGCATCGGTTAAGCGGAGGGGACCCTGGCGTGCCGCTGGATTCGATGATTGGTGGGATCTGGGATACATTGTGTCTTATTGTACCATTGCCAGAACGAAGACAGTGATTCTGGGAAATTCAGGAAGCCCCAATGAAATTCCCATCAGAGTGATAAATAACCTTACAAATACATATATCGTGAGGTGTAACCTTAAACTACAAGTCTGCTTAAAGGAATCTCCACTGAAAAAATAAGTTTGCCATTTAGTGTATTTGAAGACTGGGCCGGTATAGAAGCTGTGGTCTTACTCCCGTTCTTCATAAAACCATCAGGATCCGGGAAGAAGGTAGGTACATTCCCATGGCAGCTCCTCTGCCACGTCAGACTGACAGGCTCTGTATTCTTGGCGCAGGTGCAAGGAAGCGATCGATGGGGTAACTACCTTACAGATCTTTCGCGGGCTCCTGCAGGTTTTATCGAAACCGGATGTACGAACGATCCTTTACCTCCTGTTCTTCAATAAAACTGATGGCCAACTTTATTTTTTTTTTTAAGTGGAGATTCCCTTAGAAGTATTTTTCATGTAACAGGCATTCTAGAATGTTATCATTTTTCACTGTTAACTAAGCTCTAAATAATTTTTAATAACGATCTTCAGTAGCCTTTACAATTCATGTATTACACATCACTCAGTCAGGCCAGGAGCCTGCCGAAGAGCTTACAATGACATTTATGACAATACAACCTATCAGTAATGTCTTTTATGATTGGGGGAACCAGAGTGCCGGAGGAAACCACTCAGGCACGGGAGCAATACAAACTCCTTGCAGATGTGTCCAAGGGTTGGAATCGCAGTACATTCCTCAGCGACTGCCAGGTATCAGTTGCTCAACAGTGAGCCAACCCGTACTCCCATTCTGTAGCAATTAGTTTTAAACCATTTATAAATATCATTGTTTTACACTTAAGCATTTTGTTATCAGGGGTGGGTTGTATTATCGTATTATGATTGCAACCTTTTTAATGGTACTTGTTTTCATGAATTTGCCTTAATTACATGACCCCACCTCTACGGTTTGCGATCGGTGAGACTGCTGATTGGTCCACGTGGAGTATGTGACGGTGGTCACTTGTCTATGTAATCACGTTTGGAAATGTAGAAATTTACTTATGATCAGTACCAAGTTGTCCGAAAGCGTCAATCAATTCCTATTCTGCCCAATAAAATTCACTTAGTTGCGGAGAGAGCGTCCTTGTCCTTTTACTCCCAGCTGCACCGTCCGTGATCTACATCAATCGGGGTCGTTTCATTCTAACACGCCTCGTGTATAATATTCGTTTTCGTTTGGTACACATTGCATTGTATTTAATTCCAATTCCACCAAGAAGTGAGATTTTTTTTTAACTACCCACACATTATGGTAGTAAAAAGAAAAATGACCAGAAGAATGAAATACCAGAGCATGAGGCACAGGATAGCAATGCCCTCATCGCTCTCCCAAATCAAATCAGATATATCTGGCTTATCCACATTCCGGACAAGTGGCGCCCAATTTTTGTAGACTGAGTTATATTGCCATTTTTGCGTGCTGTTTGACTTTTTCCCCTTCTCATCGTAACATTGGAAGATAATTAATAACACACATATACATGGTACATTCTGTTTTGAATGCAACCCAACATTTTGCAGGAGAGATGCAATAAAAGTTCTATCGTTTAAAAAATGAGCTAACTTTGCCCCAACCAAATCCGATCTTATTTAAAACATTTTGAAAGCGAACCTCTGATTGGTTGGGGCAACATTGCACCATTTTAACCGATAAGAACTTTTATTGAATAACCCTATTGATATTTTAAGTGTCTATGTTAAAGGGAAACTATGCTGAAAATTGACTTTGCCTAATTTGTAATCATCAAGAACCTTCAGTAGTAGAGTTGGGAAAACTTCCATAAAGTTTGGTCATTTTCGACTTTCGAACTTCAGTAAAAGTTTGAAATTCGAATTCAGACCCATTAAGCGGTCAATTGTCGGGTTTTGCGCAAGCTACATTCGATGTTACGCCAATTTGAGGGTTACCGAATGATCCTTATTCAGGGCTAGCGAAAGTAGAACCATAAAATTCGAGGGTTAACTGAAAAGGAACACTACTTTCGAGGGTTCCCAAATGGACATACTTTCAAGGGTTAGCGAACGATAACACTTTGAGGGTTACCAAAACTATCCATACATTTGAGGATTTACCGAAAACGAACCATACTTTTGAGGGTTACAGAAACCGACGCTACATTTGAGGCTGGTGAATGATACATCTATCTGGTTAGCGAAAATGAAAGATACTTTTCGAGGGTAGTGAACTATACATCTAGGGTATCGCACTGCCTGTAAATATTCGATAGTTACGAATTTTAAGATAATCTATCGAAAATGCAGCCGCGATTCCAGAACAACGAACTAGTTTCGAACCCGAACTCATACGTTCGCTATAAGTATCACTGCTGTCCTTAACTGCATTCTCCTTCAGTTCCCGAACTTGTTTAACTCCCCTCCCCTATTAAACGACTCCTTTTCCATCTAATACGACTTTGTGTAAAGTCAAGCATGCTTAGTAAGCAGATGAGCAGCCACCGTGAAAGGGAATGCCCCCCTATGCTGTTCACAGGTACATTCCAAAAAAAAACTTCCATACAGCTGAAACTGGTAATAGTTTATGTATAAGGCACTTGATTGACCGGCTGATTCGGGGTCAAAACATCTGATTATCAGTCACTAGTTTATACAAGGGATTTCTACGGTTGCAAGTTCAAACTTCCCTTGACGTCTCTTAGTTTATCAGCAGGGCTACTGCCTCTACATCAGTCCCTGTTTTTCATAATTTCCCAGCAGACAGACATATGAGAGAAGGATTTATTGGATGCGCGCTTCATTTAGGTCCAGAGAAACGTCTCTCCAACCAGAAAACAATAATATCCGTGTGTGGAGCTTCCACTGTCCATTGGACTCTCAGCGTCTCTGGTATTATGTTTCCTTGAATGTGTTCAGATCTCGGTTTCCGGCCTGCAATTTGCAGGCCCTTAAAAAAACAACGTAAATTAAAAATGATGTGGCTTTCTATGGATCCATTTAATGTATTAACCACACACAGACCGCGTGAGAAAGATTGAGGAAGCTATCCCTTTTAGCATATTAAGAGATATGGCCATATTTTAGGACACGCGGCAGAATACCATGAGGTCGTAAACTAAACCAACGTTATTCGATGGAGATTCGCACATCTACTATCGTGGTTTCGTAGATTTACGATCGTTATCGGTAATTTCCGTAATTAACGACTTTAGACAATGATCAGAATTACAATCCTTTTAACGATCGTTAAATCCGATCAGTAAAGGTGCAGTATAGACTAAAAAGTGATACCACCGCCGCCCCCCCTTTTTGTTAAATGAAAATGGGCCCTATCTGTTGCAGATTTCCTCGATGTGGGATCATTGCCGGTGTCGGATAAAAAAAGGAACTGATTGCCGATTGGTCCAAAAGGCAGGGCCCGTCTCTATACTTTTGGCACCCAATTGGAAAAAAAATTCCAATGCTGCCCCATCGCTGCGGCCCCGGAAGGGGTGTGGTTGTTACTAATGGAAGTGGGTGATGCATTTGTCGCGAGTGGGGTGTGGCTTGTCCAGAAGGAGGGGCTTTTATACACATGGCCTGGTAATAAATGCTGACATAACTGGTAAATGAATGTATACAGTGGACTGGTATTGAGAATGCCCACATGACTGTTAAATGATGCCCCACATTATTTTTGATCTGCAGGGCTAAACAAACATATGATCCAATAATTGCTAGTCAGAAGGGAGGGGAGGAGTCCTAGCTACATTCCTGTTTATTTTGGCTTCACGCTGCGATTTACAGTGACAGTAACTTCATAAAATATTTGGATTTTACCAACAACTTTTTGTGGGGCACCCGGGCCAATCTGGGCCCAGGCATATAAAAAAACTTGTGTGCCCCTTTTTTTCTGGCATCAAAACTGCTGCCGATCCCTACAGGGTGCTGCTCTGTAATGAGAAGCGGCCCTGGTTAAAGGTTCTAAAGTGGAAATAGTGAAGGTTTATATGTAGAAGCTGCATTGCGATTTTACTAGTAGAAAAGATCAGCCCACCCCCTTGTGTCTTCCTTCTGAGGTAAAAGGGATTGGGAAAGAAAGATGCATTTAAATATAAGTCCTTGATTCCGATCCTATTTTCACGGATTATCGAACGTTTCGAGGCTAACGAACATAGCTGTGTTCGATATACCTCGGAAGTCCTAAAGTACATGCCATTTTCGGATTTTTGAGAAATTAACGAGATCCGTAAATCATTATGGTCGTAAAGTTTCGGGCATAGCAGTAGATGTTGTGGTGGGGCCACTTTCTGTTATCTGTTTATAAAGACTTAAATGGGTATTGAGAACAAGGTCTCTGTGTTTGCTGATGACACTAAACTATTTAGGGCATTGATAATTACAGATTATATGTGCCATTGTGCAATCAGACCTTCTCTAATGGAAAAAGATTTGGAGTTTCTAGCATATCACAGACTTGACGACAGCCACAGCTAGAGCTAGCAGATATTGTCTTGTATAAAGAGGGGAATAGATTCAAGGGAGAAAATATTAGTCTCCATCTTAAAACCACTGTAAGGAGGTAGATACTGGCTGGGTAAATCAAACCTCGAGTTCGAGTCGGATTTATGAGTTTTTAGAACTCTTCAACTAACGAACTTTTGGTTTTATCCCGAACTCGCTGACATATTTTTCGCTAATTTAGCGAAAATTCAAATGACCTGTTAAGCGGATCTGTACTTTATGTAGATTCTGACCTCGCCAAGGCTTCTTTAAAGATGCAGAAATTTTTGTTGGTGATGTTGGTGATTCACCAACATCGAAAGAACTTGATTTTTCTGCAACCAATGAGTCACATGTCTCATTCCTTTAACCTCATGATTTGGTTATGATATGCAAAAAGTATTTTTAATAAACCGGTGTGGTCATGTGAGACAGACCACCCACATTAAAGGACTAAAATACTAAAAAACGCATTCCCAGATGTCTCTTTTGAATATACAAAGATCCAAACTGCACTGAATATTCCAATGAGCCTTACCAGTAAGATAAAGCCGAACGTACAAAGTTCGGTTCATTGAGCGGTTTTCCCTAGTGAAAATTTCTATAGTTGGAAAACGGCCCATTTACAAGGGCATCACCGACCGGTAAATCTTTTTTTCCAATTCAAGTTTTTATTGAAGAACAGGGGGTAAAGGAGCTGTTCCTACCTCCCGGATCCTTTATAAAACCTGCAGGACCAGAGGGAGGCAGAACTCAGAACCGACGAACTCTGTTTCTATGTTTTAATGGGAAAATGTTCAAAAAAGTTCTGATAAAACAATGGGAACTTTCTGTATGTCCTTTGTGACTTTGCAATGAACTTTCTCTCATGACAATCATCAGAAAGGGAAATGTGTGTTTCTCCTCCCCTCTCTCCTCCTACACTCCTAGTCCATTTAGGACCATCTGGGGTTTGTAGGTATGTACAGGGTACGTGGTGTGTGGATCTAAACCTGTGGTTGTTTAACAGATGGCTCTATCTTATGTGCTTTGGTGCAAATAAAGTCGGTTACATTGTATTCAACCGAAACCACGGAGCTTGATTCCCTTCCAGACTTTCCTTTGTTCGAACAGGTAGAATGTAGAATGCTTCCCACTTGACGTAGAGACCTCCAGGCATTCTACCCAGATCTCTTGACGATCCGCCTGGTAGGCAGCACTGCCCCTACATTTGGCTTTGATGAATAACCTTTTGTGTGGTTTTCACCGAGGGAGCTGTCCAAGGTGCTGAAAATACCTGTAGTCATGTTGCCTGGAAAGAAACCACAAACACGGGAGTATCGCGGTCGGTGTTTGTGTGATACGACATTGATCATCGTCTTCAGAACAAGAGCCAAGCCCAGTAGGTTTTTGGTTCTTAGGGCCCCTTTTCTGTAAGTTTTAACCAGAATACCTTATCAAGGGAATGTTCACTGGTCAATTGTCAGTTAACCTGCCACCAACCCCAATTGATATACTTCCACTTTATTACCCGCTTACTAACCAGATATATTAGAGATATTATTGCCCTCCCCCATGCAGTCAATCAAATCATTGACCAACTGATATCAACCAATTATTACTGATGTTTCCCTGCTGCTCCTCCTCTGCACATGCTCAGCTTATAAAGCTCATTGGATCAGAGAAAAGAGTCAGCGACCTTGGCGAAATGGAAAATGACTTAAATAATTAAATATCTGGTTACCGATACATGTAATAACTGGTAAAATGCCAGTAAGGGTCTGCGGGAAGATCCCTGACAAGTCACCCGTTTTTTTTTGTTTTAAAGGGGAAGTCCACCCCCAAATGAAAACTTACATACAGTTAATCACCCGCCTCCAAAACGTCTAAACCGTAATTTTAAATCTGAGAGGTGTAGGTCTAACCTGAAATCCGGCACAAGGTCCTGTTTTCCTTCTCCCCTGGTTTTCTTCTTTCCTGGTTTCTTCCAGTTTATAACTGGTCAGTTATGGATTTTGACAGTTGACATCACAGCCATGCCTGATGTTTAATCCCCTGCTGCCTCTTCTGAGCTGCCCAGCTCAGTCAGGCTCAGTGTACAGGTTTCTAAATTGCTCAGTTTCCATGAGGCATCCAGAAGCATAGCACAGGCCATACAGTAATGAATTCATAGGACAAACTATGGATAATAAGCAACATATTTTAAAGAGCCATTCTTTCTAAAAGATTTTATTATGAGGGTGGAGTTGTCCTTTAAGGGTGGACATTACTTTTTCATCAGAAAAGAGCGTATTTTCATCATCCCAATGACCTAACCCTTCCCATTCATCATTGTGTCTGTGTATAACAATGCACACCGAAATTCTGACTTCCTGTTTGCAGGACCCCTAATAGAGACCGTTATGGTTCTTGCCCTTGACCCAAGCGCCTGGGTTTGATTTTCAGTTTGCTCATAAGATCTTGAGCATATGTGACCCACCCAACAGCCAATCCAGTAGAAATTACTGTTAGGAACAGTCCAAGGCTGTGGCATCCGGAAAAGAGGAACGTTAGAACCTGAACTGGTCAAGCTCACTAATGTCAACGCAGTGGAACAGCAAAGGGAATGAAATCAACTGATTTTTCCCAAAATGTGAGCGACTATGTAGAATACTAAGAAGTAGAGATGGAAATGTGGTTTCGATCGAATCTGAGGGTTCTCGAAGTCCCCAACGAAACGTTCGGAACTCCCAACTTTCACGGACCCGGATTTTTAGAATTTTTTGACTATTTTATCGAATTAGAAACGATTTTCAAAACGAAACTCGAATTGTAGACATTCGAAACGGAACGAAACTCACAGTTTTTCGAACATCTTACTAAGAAGGCCATCACAACACACGACAATTTTAACAATATTGATCATTTCCACTGAACTGTCCTTTAAGATGAGTTATCGCAACTGAATTTCTGTGTTGCCAATGTGATCAAAAAATCCCAAAAAGAACTCATTCCCCAGTCCTAGGAAGTTTATGGAATTTGAACATGGAAAGGGGAGATTAGAATCATGGTAAGTTTGTGCACTAGAAAATACTTTTCATTTTGTTTTCCAAGGGCCTATTTATAAACCCACTCACGGCAATTGCTTTTTATCCGAGCCGCTATCAGTTATTTCGGTTCGTCCTCGTCCGTAAATGGTATTCTATGGGGATCATAAATCTACAATTTCTTTATCGTACATTTACTATCTAGTATTGGTAATGTAGCGATCTTTAATCGTAATTTTCGATAATGACGTAAATTACAACGATTGGTTTAACCGATCGGAAATGATGATCAGTTTAAACAAACATTTTACCGATCGTTAAAAAAGGTGCAGTCATTGCTCACTAAGAGATACCGCGCCTTAATAATACGTCCCCAACTCTTTAAATCCCAACAGATCAATGTTATAAAAAATATAAATAATAAGGTTAACAATTAAGGAATTTAGCTTATTAATGCTAATCAGTTGAATCTTGCTATTTTCTTTATTAAAACCTTTTTGTATGTCCCATTACTGGACAACTATAAATTTCTTCCTATCTATCACTGTCCCCAGTTTCCTCTTAGATATCCATTCTGAAATATCTTACGTTTTTCAGCCTGCACTCAAGTACCTTAGTATCTAAACCCTTGTTCTGTGCGTTTGGCTGTAGCGGAATGATGATAGTTGGGATGTGACTGCAGGTGGAAATTCCCTTCAACCCATTGTTTCCGCTCATATGGATTTATTAGCATGCTTGACACTCACAGAGAGTCAGATAGTCTAGCAGGGGGCTGGGGGGACTGGGGGACTGAACTTGAGCCACACAAGTACTGGATTGAGTCATGCAGAACAACACAAAGTGCCTGCTCTATCACTTTACAATCAGACATTATTTAAAACCACAGAATGTTTTATTTTCTTCTCGTTCCTGCTGTCATTTCCACTGAAACAGGCAACATGAAAAAAAATGCTGTGTATCCAGCTGTGTAGACAATGCTTTGACGTCCGAACAATGGTCACTTCATTTCAGATATCAAAGAAAAATAGATATCTCTTTCCAATTACCGGGAGAATTGAGTCTGGGAGACAGTGGCTGTCCCATATTCTTCCAACTCTGGATAAATCACAGGCCTTGATGTTCACACAGAGACAGAGAGATATGGCAGGATGGTTGATAACGAAACTGTACAGACTAGAGGGTCCTGGAAATGAAAACACATTTTTATATATTTTTTTCCAGCAGGGTAACAATGTAGCTACTGAACACCGGGCGTCTGGGGCCCGGCTATAATCTTCTGTTTGAGGAATTTGTTTGGTTGACCAATTTTCTGGATCTATGAAGTTGTAGAGTCCCCTATCCAGATTCTAACTGTCTGTTCCCTGAGAGAATCCACGAAGCATCTCCAATATCTTTTGCCTCAACTTTTGGCTAACTCTTCCCTGAAGGCAGCTCTCCTGCCTCCTGCGGTGCGGATATTTCTGCACTGATTACATAACACACGGCGGAGGTTGACCATGCTTGTGTAAACTCCGCTATGCTGGTTTCTTCCAGCCGACAAAAGCCGAACCACCAGAACAGGTGTTTAAAATATTAATAATATACCCATAAAATTATTACTGCAAGTCTTGCAATTTCTTTTTACTTTCATGCCTCCTCCTCTTAGCTCAGGAATACACTGAGCATGCCTGAAGACAGCGGGTTTGGAAAGGAGGCAGGTTAGAAGTGATAGGGGAGGAGCTTGGGTCACACCACTGGTTTATTATTTTCTGGTTAAAATTACTTAGAAAGACAAGTTTCATATCACTACTGGATTCACGATTAAATTTCGGGCAATGGCGCTCACTGAAAGTTTTCTGTAACTGATAACGTTTCCTTACATGTAGCTTCCTCTTAGTGCCACATCTGGACCGCACGTTTAGAGTTAGGCTTGCTCGTTCTGAAAGTAGCCTACGGTCTAAAAAACAAAAAAAGCCTAGTAGGCGCATAACTCCACAAACGCTTTTGTACATTTAATTCTCGGTAACTTCACTTGTGCATCGTTGTGTGCCTAGCCATAAGTCACTGGAAATTGTGGCTGTAACTCCCAGGGTCTCAATGGTCTTGCAAATTATACTTTTAACTATTTACATGTTTATGATAAGAAACATAAATAGATTGGTTTTTTATCATGTAATAGAATCCTGCACAGTAAGACAACCAGAGCTAAACCCCTTTCCAGCTTTGACCTGCATGTCCTTTAGTAAATCAGTTTGCTTGTTTCAGTATGATAATGTTCCGCGTTGAACGCGGCGGATCTGTCCGTAAACACCCAGCAAGCGTCCCCCGTTATAGGAACCAGGAGACCCATTTACTCTATTGCTAAATATCATTTTTACTATGCCCATTTTATGGCAAGTGAAGGCAATTTACCCCCGAGTGCAAACTAACACACTTTAAAAGGTTTCGAAACGCAGGGAATATTAGATCATTTCTATTTCTACAGAGAAGCCCAATGTGGAATACCGAGATGTCCGGGGTTTACAAAGCTCAGTACAGAGAAGAGAGAGTCCTGGGTTGTTTTAATGGTGAACAGAACTGCAAGTAAAAAGACAATCGGGATAAACGAAAAGTTCAATTTACCCTTGCGCGGCGCTGGGAAATTCTTTGTTCGTTGTTTAACCTTGTGTGACTTTTCATACAATATTGTCTATAAGTAAATCCAATCCCCCCACACCCAAACTGCAATAGTTTAGAAAGCAGGTGTAGGACTGTTCAGGGCACTTCTCTGGTTTTTGCTGCCTGAGCCAAACTTTTATATTGCCGCCCTTTTGTGCGCCTGGGCCGAGCCTATTATATTAAATGTGTGGCTTTGAGGATGGCGTTGCTAAATTTTTATGGATTTTTAACTTTTCTCAAATCACATTGGTATTTAAATAAACAGTTCTCAGCAGCCAGGGTTATTGCCCTGAGACAAATGGCTCACTCTGCCTAATGTATATGTGGCCCTGGACTGTTATAATATAACCTGTTATTAGAGGGTATAAATTTCGGTTCATTTTAGAACTAAAACTTCATTAAAAAGTTTGAAACCGTCCCTTTAAAGTCAAATGTCAAGAAAATACTAATCAGTGATAAAATACAGTTAAATAGCATGCCTCTGAGTTCATTTTCAGTCCACCCAGCTTCTGTCTCAGATCTTGACCTGCGGGAAGACTCACTATAACAAGAAGCCATCTTCTTATGGCCAGGCCCTGGACTGTATGGGGTGGGTTTACCAACTGGTAAGCTCGAAGTATATAATTGTTGCCTTGTTGCCTTGGAATCTCAGGTAAAACCCATCTTAAGGAGATGGGGGTAGAATTCCCCCTTACTATAGATGTCTTTATAGATTCTATTGATCTGTTCATATGTCATGAATTATTATTTAGAGTGAACTGAGTATTAAGAATAAAAGGGAGAATTCATTATTTTTGGGATCCCCTGAGACTTTTTCGGCCGTCCTTTTTCATCTGAGTAGGTGGGAGAACAGACAGTCGGTATATTTAAACCAGCACAACGGTGCCTAAACGTAAAATTCTCTCGATACAAATGTTTACAAAACATTTCTGTAAATAACATATTTTCCTTCCCCGGCGACTGTATTTGTGTCACTGTTTACGTGTCAGAAACACTCAAACACGACTCCGATTGTAAATATTTCCTTCCAATTGGAGACATTTCATAATCTATATGGATTTATTCGATCTGGGCAGAACATAGGGAGCTTGGCAGGGGGAGCACGAGATGGCCACAAATTGGGAATCTCTCAATGAAACAAAAAGCAGATTTATGTTGTGAGTCCTAAACAGGGGTTTCGTTTAAAGGGTCTCCTATTGGTTGGACTAAACAATTCCATATCCCCTAACGGCTGCAGCAGCTAATCAATGAAAGAGCCCTGAAACTAACATGATCTGATCAAGTTTTTAGCTAAAACAACATTTATTAATATTAATATTTAGAAAATATATTTTTTTACCCTCGTAGAAACAGTTCATTACACAAGCTCTCACTCCCCCTTCTCCTTTAGCACAGGAGAAACCACTGTAGTAGCTTTTCTTCCATATTTGAAGCACAGTGAGCATGTCTGAGCCACTGGTAGAGGGGTAGAGGGGCTTGAGAAAAACCATGTATCTGTGATTAGGAATTACTTAGAAGGCAAGCGATACAATCATTTTAATCAGATGGGTCTAGTAAAAAAAAAATGTGTCTTACACTACATTTCCTTTAAGGACCCATATCTATTGCGAAGAAGTTCGTGTGTGGGGATTTTTGATGAAAACACTACATTACTCTTTGTTTAATTGTAAATTTTTATCTGAATACGATTTAGTGAATTCCTTGTTGTCCAGTATATATGTCAAAGATCCATCATTTTTTTTATTCTTCTTTTATCGGGATATTGAACTCTGCTTCCTTAATCAAGTAAACCATTATCTCAGCCATATCGATTCCAAAAACCTTACATCAACATCACCAAGACCAGCCGGCAAGACGAATGGCAATCGCTCTACGGAGTAACACAACTGGGTTTTCTAATAATCTGGGGAACTAAAGTCTCCAGACACATTGTCCCAATAGATAGAGCACATTTACACAAGTTACAAAAGCTGTGGTTCATTCACCTCTTCCTTTGCTGTGGCTTGCGGTACTATTGTCCCCAAAAGCCACTTAGCTGGGGTGCACCTCTAAGTGGGTTGCAGTACCCCTACTAGCTGCAACCTTACTTCCTAGAAGCTCATATCAGTTTACAGCTCAGAGGTCACCCCTACCTTTGACACAGAACAGTCAAAAAAGAATCTGACAGCCAATCACTGTTACAAGCTCCGATATGTCATCCCTCCCTCTGAACAGAACAAAAAAACAAAAGTATCTTTGCAGTTTATTTTATTAGCTCGCATGGTTGTAAGAAACAAATGTTAACAAGTTTTAATTCAATGGGAATTGAACTACCAACTCATGTACTCTGTCTGCTAAGAGGCAAATCTTTTCTAACGCTATATTCATATTTTTCTTTAAAAAAATTCAGTTCTCCTTAAAGGGAGATTGGGTAATAGAAAACATATCCAGATGTGACAGCAACACCCCTAAATATATTAAATCCCATAACTTTAAAAAATATTTTTTTCTGATCGTTGTCTGTTATATTTTTTTCTCAGAAGCTTTAGTTTCCGTTTAAATGAAAGATCAATGGATTTGGGGGGGGGGGTTTATTTTGATTTAAAAAACGTTGCCGTTTCAAATCCTTTCGTAAATCCTTGTGAAGAGTCCATACAGCCAGGCCTTTTTTTATAGTGGCTTCAACTCTTGATTACATCAGTTTATCAAATGGCCTAGAAATTGTAACTGCTTTGTCCGAGTGCAAGCATTTGGTCGCTCGTCCTTTTGTGACTCTGCTGTAAAAACAATGGTTTTATGTCCTGTAACAAACATTTCCCTGCTGTCCAAATGGGTCCGGTAAATAGAACAAGATTTAGGAGGAAGCCAATCTCAAACTCAATCTCCCGGTTCACTGTGGTTTACCAGTGTTCTCCAACAGACATAAGAAGATGCATTTCTGTGCAGAATCTTCCCAATGTATGCATGTGAAATCGGAATGATTATTTGGGATTTTCAGTATGTTCTATGATGAATCTGACTTAAGGGCCATTACATCCCCTGGTTGTCTCCGCTTACTGTTAACTTGCAACACCTAGCTTTGAGTGTGCATAGACAATTCCCATATTTTACCTTATTTTTTGTAATAATAGTTTTGCCCGTGGCAGTCTGTGTGTCATATATACTGTGTGTGTGCTAAACTTTACTTTTAGGCTTTTACAATTTTATTGTACCAAGTTGGGCTGTTGAGACACATTTTTATTGGCAGGAAGGTGCAATAAAATTTTCGATGCAAAGTGACCCTCACATGTAAATGAACCAAACTCAGTTGCCAGTACATAAAGACCATGGTCCACCCTAAAAAACAATAAGCTGGACTTTTTCAGTTAGCTCCCGCAACACCACTGATATTTTCGCCAGTTTATTACAATGTATTTGTAACCAGAGTTCCATTCAAGTTCTATTCTTTTCTTGTAAAGGTATCTGTCTCCTCTCCTCACTAATGAGCTTTATGAGCATTGCAAACGAGGCAGAAGGTAACAACAGCAGTCATATTGTTTGTGATGTCAGCATCACAGCCTTGATTGACAGCATAAAAAACAAAAAGGTAGTAGCCTTTATCTGTCCAGAATGGGGACAAAAATTAATCCATAATTCTGGTTAGTATGCAGGTAATAAAGTGGCTGATATATCAGTGGGATTGGGGGCAGGTAACTACATGTAAACCTTTTTTTTTTTGTTTTAAGGGTTAGACACGTCCATTAAATTATTCTAAATTGTGATGTAGCCTTTCTTTTCGGTGGAGAGTTGACCAACGGTATAATATGGGTACATGATTACCCTGCATCTATATTTTATTGATGAACCAAGTTCATATTCATACCAGATTAACATGTCTCCACGTATGTGGTCATAGACCTACTAACGATACCTTGTTTCTTTGATTGTTTCGGGTCTACAACTGCGTTGGTCCTTTTACAGACCCAAGAATATGAGCTTGAATGGGCATGTTTGTTTGACTTATTATCATCACCATCACCGGTTCGAGTTAATTAGTCTGGGATTAAAACTGTATGATTGCCACGAAGAATAGGAATTTAGCTTTGCCAAGCAACAGCACTTCATTCGTTTTGCAGAAACGTTATCAATTACATCATTTAGAACGCGTGGCTCTTGGTTTAATCCAAACGAAAGAAGACATTGTACAGCTAGACAATTAGTTTTAATCAGGTTTAAGGAGATTACAGAAACGTATAAAAAACAGTAATGGTAGAACAATAAATAATCTATTTAAAGGAATAGTTTCCTCAAAAAATGACCATTCCATTAATGTATTGCCCATGAGGATCAGGAGCTATGTCCTAACCCTTATTCTTCAATTATTGAGGCAGGGGCCCGGGAACGAATATAAATATAGTTACCTTTAGCGCACCACCGCATTGCGAGATGAAAATCCCCTATGAAAATCCCCGACCGCTTCTTGGTTCTAATCCTCTAGCGTGCATGCGCCATATGCTGCTATAGAGGATTAAGAACCAGTGAAGCGTCCGGAGATTTTCATATCTCCGGTGAGGATTTTTTCCCTGTCTCCTCTCAATTGTTGAAGAACGGATTTGGATTTAACATTATAAAACTCATGCGTTTTGTGGGAAAAAAGGGTGTCCCAAAAACAGAACGCGCTATCCCAAGACATAGCTCCTTAAAAACCACAGGTTTCAATACATTAAAGGGATGTTTCACTTTTCGATACAAGTAGATTAACCGTTTATTCAAGTGACACGTTTTGTAATTTTTAATTACAGTAGTACTGTTTATTTTCCAATTATCAAATGGTATTTTATTGTTAAAAGCGCACTGAAAATGCACAACGTTGCCTAAGTCCTTTGTGAAATCTGTGCTCCTCTACCAGAGTCTACTGAAATCAGAATAAACAGGTTATTATCAATCATTACCCAATATTCTAGAATATCCAGCTAGAAAGCTGTAGGATAGTCATCACTAGTGGTGGCCCAGTTTTGCGGATCCGAACCCGAATCTGCGGCGATATACCTCGCAAACGGTGCATATCCGAACCTTTTCCGTACCGTGTTTTTCGAAAATGTTCGAAATTAACGAGGAGTTCTCATATTTTCGAAACGCAGGCCAAAACTTATTTTCAATAAATTCAAAATTAACGAGGATCTTAACTATTCGAACATGGGCGAAAAAACGTATTTTCGAAATGCATGGGACCCATTAAAATGAAAATCCTCGAACATACGAGAATCATCGTAATTTCTACAAATTTTTAGAAAATACGTATTTTTTCCCGCATTTCGAAACATACGTAATATCCTCGCATTTTCGAAATTTTTCCTAAATACTTATTTTCGAAAATTTTTGAATTACGCGGAATTTCTCGTAGTTTCGATCTTTTTTCATTAATGGTCCGCTCGCGGATTTTCTAATGTTCGACTTTTTTCAAAAATTCATTTTCTAATATCGATCTACTCCACCTGGTAAAGCATATGGAGAATGCTCGGGACTGCAGGATTAAGTGTGGCAATTATAAGCGCACATATCATCATACAATAAATGTTAATTGGTGATTTCATAATAAATAGGTCATCAGTATATATAACAAATAAATCAACAAACGGAGCCAAGAACCGGTTTTAGACCGTTTTTGTCAACAGAAAAATAATACAAACGTGCAACTTTCTATTACACTCCTTGCCGTTAGTGTGTCCGTGTTTTCTGTTTACACTACCTCTGGCCGCTACAAACAGTTTATACGCCACCTGACTACTCTTAATAAAGTAAAATTATAATCCGCATCTTTCCTTTCCCCAGGTCCCTCCCCTAGTTGGTTTAATGCGGATTTAAAGCCGGTATTCAACAGTAATTAACGGGTCCCTTTTTGCCACGATTGTGAACAGGAGGCGATGATAATTCCAAACAATTTTCATTTCTGTAATTTTATGTTCAGATAACATTTTAACAAAGCTATTTCATCCTTGACACTCCTACATTAAGGTGCATTATCTTTCCCCATTTCATAATCCTTTTTCCTTTCATTAAGGCTCAGATCAATGACTCATTTATATTTTATTTATTCCGCACACCATGAAATGGAAATGTTTCTCCTGGGACTGCAGCTTTGCTTCAGTCCCTTATTTTTCCCTGTAAAACTCCCGTGGATGATATTTTAAAGTGGGAATGGGGATTCCTGTTACTAATGTACCAAATAATCATGTTAAAACTCATGACAAGCTAGCACCGATTATAACTGATGACATTGCTCACACTGATTGATACTGTGGCACTATGACATATCTAAACACTGATTATACTGATACATAGCTAAACACTGATTAACGATTATCTACGTTATGAACGACATAGCTAAACACTGATTATCACTGCTGACATAGCTAAACACTGTATTATAACTGATACATGATATAACTAGCACCGCTAACAAATTATACTGATGACATATCTAAACACTGATTATAACTGATGACATAGCTAAACACTGATTATAACTGATACAAACCACGATTAACTGAGGACATAGTCTAAGCGCGATTATACTTATGACATAGCTCAACCTGATTAACATCTACTGCAATGAATAAGCTAATCTACTAGATTATAACGATGACATAGCTAAACACTGATTATAACTGATGAACAAACCATACAGCCTGAACAGCAACGATTATAACTGATGACATTTCAACACGATTATATACTGATGACATAACTAAACACTGATTAATAAACTGATGATAGCTCAAAACAGGATTAACGATGATCATAGCTCAGCACCGATTATAACTGATTACATGCTCACGATACGATTATTAACCGTGATCTGATGCATAGCTAAACACTGATTATAACTGAGACATAGCTAACACATGATATTATAACGATGACATAGCTAAACACTGATTAAACTTAGACTAACACTGTACTGGAAAACCACTGATTATAACGAAAGTGCAACTGATCATAGCCTGCCAACATGATTATAACTGATGACAACTAAACCTGATTATACTGATGACTAGCTAAACACTGATTCTAACTGATGCATAGCATAAACACTGATTATAACTGATGACATAGCTAAACACGATCATAACTGATGAAATAGCTAAACCGATTATCACTGATGAATAGCTAACACATTCTGATGACATAGCTAACACTGATATATACTGATGACATAGCAAACACTGATTATAACTGATGACATAGCTAAACATTACTGATTATAACTGATGACATAGCTAAACACTGATTATAACTGATGACATAGCTAAACACTGATTATCAACTGTGACATAGCTAAACACTGATTTATAACCGATGACTACTAAACACTGATTATAAACTGATGACATACTAAACACTGATTATAAACTGATGACATAGCTAAACACTGTTATAACTGAGACATGCAAACACTGATTATAACTGATGACAAGCTAACACCTATCTGATTATAAACTGATGACTAGCTAAACACTGATTATAACTGATACATCCTAAACACGATTATAACTGATACATAGGCTAAACACTGATTATAATGATACTGCTAAACGATTATAACTGATGACATATCTAAACACTGATTATAACTGATTACTATAAACACTGATTATAACTGATGACATAGCTAAACACTGATTACTGATACATGCTACAACTGATATACTGATACTACTAAACACTGATTATAACTGATGACATAGCTAAACACTGATTTAACTGATGTACTAGCTAAACACTGATTACTAACTGATACATAGCTAAACACTGATTATAAACTGATGACATAGCTAAACACTGATTATAACTGATGACATAGCTAAACACTGATTATAACTGATGACCATAGCTAAACACTGATATAACCGAGTGACATAGCTAAACACTGATTATAACTTATGACATAGCAAACACTGATTATAAAACCGATGACATGCGCTAACACTGATTTATAACTGATGATAATAGCTAAACACTGATTATAACTGCATGCATATCTAACCTGATTAATAACGCAGACATAGCTATACAACGGGGTTATAAACTGATGCCATAGTTTTAATAAGATGTTATGTCACTGAGGAGTTACAGGGCGGGGAACTCCGGTGCATAAATTCTGTATATTTCAATACAATGGTACAATCATTTCTTATAGATGTCAAGTCCCCCTCTCCCGTCCCTGTTCCTTCACGTCCTTCCCATTGGTTGTCCCGTTTTCTCCTCCCTCATGCACTGACGGGGGGGGGGGGGGGGGGGGGGGGGGGGGGGGGGGGGGGGGGGGGGGGGGGGGGGGGGGGGGGGGGGGACGGGGGGGGGTGATACGGTTGCTCCCATTAATACTGATGATCCTGATACATTATGATACAATTTTCACCAGCCAAACTTGACCGTCTGTAACTATTGGGAATTGGTGATAAATTTTCTTTTGTAATCGAGGAAAACAAATTTTTGTGTTCATGGGATTTTCAGACGCAGATCAATTCCGCACATCCACTGTATTTACTGGTATTCATCTCCCCGCGTTTTATGACACCCCCTGGGGACAGAGCCACACTTACGCATTTTCGATGGCGCAACATTGCGGACCACGCACACAAACGTACGAAATACACACTAGCGCACTATGTGCGTTTTCATTGTGTTTATCACTGATATAATCTGGTGTTTTCATGCTCCGTGATTTTACAACCATGACTTCGTTAGACCCCGCGGGCCCAATAGTTACAGTTCCCTCCCGGCGGGATTATAATAAACGACTCTTCGTTCCTCACAGTCAGGCTTAATGTTCATCAGCAATGCAGAACCGTACTGCTATAAGGAGATAATATATCAGGACGGGGTTCCCCGCGAGGAACTACAACTCCAGCATCCCCTCCAGCTCCATAATTAGGACCTTTCTGTCAACACTGTTTATCTATTTTTTGCGTGGGACTTTCTGTTTTTTGCCTGGGGTACAGACTAAACAGCGATTTTACTGACGACCGAGTTTCCTGTCTCCTGCAGAAGCAATTCCCTTTGGTGATCTAATTATCACTGTTAGAACTAACTACACTCCCAGAACCCTCAACAGAAAATGGTACCTTTCACAGGGCGAGCAACACAGTATGGGTTAATGTTTCTCTGCTGTAGAGAATTAGCCAGTTGGGGTCGGCAGTGAGAATTGTTTGGCATATAAATGAAAGTCCCATAACTTTCATATAAAGGAGCTCCATAATGTACACGTCATCCCTTAGCAGAGAAATGTCCTCTAGACCTTAAAATCTGGGGCACATGTCCAGGGTCTTTAATAATGGTTCCATAATTGATGTTGTATTGACTTCACTGTTGGTGTCAGTGCTGGATATGAACCATCAAGGTTCCTCAGGCTAACTTGAGAAAGCAGTGACTTTCTCCAATACTGGAACAAGGTGACATCAAATCAATGGATCAGGCAGGCAGCTGAGCTCTTCTTCCCAGCTCGTACCATTCACTATCGGCCCATAACATCTATGGTCTTGTAGTATATCATCTCTTGTGTGGGGCTAAGCATTAGGACGATTTAACTCTCCCCCAGCATGGGCTTATCATTAGGACACAGTCTCCCCAGGTGTGGGCTAGCAGTAGACACAGTCTCCCCCATGCATGGCTAGCTAGTAGGACACAGTCCTCCCCAGGTGTAGGCTAGCAGTAGCACACCGTCTCCACAGGTGTGGGCTAGCATTTAGGACACAGTCTCCCCAGGCATGGTAGCTGTAGGACACAGTCTCCCCAGGCATGGCTAGCAGTAGGACACAGTCCTCCCCAGGTGTGGGCTAGCAGTAGGAACACATCTCCCCATGCTGTAGGTCTAGCAGTAGGACCAGTCTCCCCAGGTTGTGGGCTACAGTAGGGACAAGTCCCTCCCCCAGGTGTGGCTAGCAGTCAAGGATGCAGTCTCCCCAGGTGTGGGCTACAGTAGGACGCAGTCTCCCCAGGTGTGGGCTAGCAGTAGGACCAGTCCTCTCCCAGGTGTGGGCTCTGCAGTAGGAACCAGTCTTCCCCAGTTCTGGGCTTAGCAGTAGACGCAGTCCCTCCCAGGAAAGTAGGCATAGCAAAGTGGATGCCTCTCCCCAGGCGTGTTGGCTAAGCAGTAGCCGCGTCTCCCAGGTTTTGGCTAGCAGTAGGACACAGTCTCCCCAGGTGTGGCTAGCAGTGGACACAGTCTCCCCAGGTGTGGGCTAGCGGACACAGTCTCCCCAGGTTGTGTGCTAGCAGTAGGACACGTCTCCCCCGGTGTGGCTAGCAGTAGGGGAATGCAGTTCCCCCAGGTGTTGGGCCCCCTAGCATAGACCAGTCTCCTGTCCAGTCTCCCCATGTGGTGTGCTACAGTGGTCACAGTCTCCCCAGGTGTGTGCTAGCAGTATGGGTGGGGGGTGGGGGGGGAGGGGGGGGGGGGGGGGAGACATCTCCCAGGTGTGGGCTAGCAGTAGGACGCAGTCTCCCCAGGTTGGGCTAGCATTAGGACACAGTCTCCCAGGTGTGGGCTACAAAGAAGCAATCTTTCTGGCTAGCACAAGGTTGTTGGTCTCTGGCTTACCAAATCCATGTTTTTGTCCCATATTTATTTGGGCCACAATTACTTCTGACTCTCACTGCTACTTTGGGGATTTTTCCCCCTTCCTTCTATCTGGATGCATTTAAAGGTTAATTTCCGGGCGTTCGAACCACGACACGTTATAACCAAACTGCATTAGACACAGTGTAGAAGTGTAACATTCCTTGACCCATACACTGCGAATGGCACCCGTTCCAGCGACCCTCTGCGTGGGTTAATTCCCTGAATGCTATAAGGTGTTGTGCAGTTATTTTTTTTTCACTGGCGTGGATAGCGGCTATTCCACCAAGGGCGATGACTTATAATAAAATACAAAGCACTTTGCCTTGTTCAAAAACCGTGATCCATCCAATGGTGCTGCCATACCACACTCCTATCCTAAGAGATGATCATTTAAGAAAGGTTTTCTCCGGCCAAGTTTTTTTTTTTTCTTGCTGCCAATGGCTCAACTTTAAGTAGAATGAAATGTGAAATATGACTGAATCCTATCTGTGTGTTTCACTTCCGGAATCACAAAATTGTTTGTAGAAACTTATTGGGTTCCTGATATCACTTAGTACGGCCCTTTTTGGTCCCTGAAAATCTGCCACATGCTCGGTGAGATCTCTAACTGTGGTCTCCCTAAATCTCTAAACAATTAATACAGCCTGTAACACACACGCTAGATTATTAAATAATCTTTTGACTGGCTGCTTCAGATGACCTTATGTAAGATGTATCGAGGCCTCCCCTAGCCATAGATATCAAATTTAATTAACTACAGGATGACCTTTTCCTGGCCCTTTCATTAGTCCTTCAAGGATCTCCCCCATTTTCCTGAAGTAGTTTTTTTCCCCCGTTGGTGTGACACCTTTTTGCTGTTGCTAAAGTCTCATCAAACTGCACATGATCTTTTTCAGCCCAATTCTTGTTTGTTAATGGACAAATGAAATAAGCAAGCGGGGAGTATCTCTAAAGAAATCGACTATAGCATCAGACAGCAAGATTCCCAACCAATAAGGGATTCAGGCTGGGGATACAGATTTAGTTAAATATTTATCAATCAATTTTCATCTACTTCTCTGCTCTCCCCTGCAAGGAAAGCGGTAATGATCCGATTCCAATCGCAGACAATAGAACTCTCTTACTTAAATATTGCTAATTGTTATTTACCGGCCCCCAGGATCATTTAACATGGTATACTAGTCAACCAGACAGCCATAGGGGGAAACGGCGACACAAGACTGTGGCCAAAGGAATAGAGCGACAGGGGAATATCAGACTGCATTGTGGAAATTCGAAACAGACCAGACATACAGGGGAATGATACCTACAAGGGGAAATGACGATTGACATCCAGGGGAATAGTGACATGGGGAAATAGAAGGCGACATACATGGGAAATAGACGACAGACATCCAGGGGAATAGACAATAGACAGACAGGGGAATGACAGATCTACAGATAATAGAAACAGACGGGCATACAGGTAATAGACAACAGATATACAGGGGAAATAGAGACAGAAGACAGGCCGGGAATATAGACAGACAGAACTTAACATACGGGGTAAAATAGCAGACATACATACAGGGAAAATAGGCAGAACAGACATCAGGGGAAATAGACAGCTACAAGCCATACAGGGGAAATAGACAGACATCCAATGGGAAATAGACAGGAAGAGACATACGGGAAATAGGCAAGACAGACTACAATGGGAAATAACAGACAGACAACATACCTACAGGGGGAAAAGACAGACATAGAATGGGAAATAGACAGACGAAGCTATACAGGTAAATAGACCGACTGACATACAGGGGGAAATAACAGACAGACAGACAGAGAAATAGACAGATAGATGATACAGGGGAAATAGAGACGGACAGACATACAGGACATAGACAGACCCCCCCCCCCCAAAGGGGTACAATATAGACAGACCGACTGACATGCAGGGGAAATAGACAGACAGAACATACAGGGTAAATAGACAGACCGACATAGAGGAATAGACAGACAGACCTACAATGGGAATGAGACAGACTGACATGCAGGGAAATAGACAGACATGCAGGGGCAATAGGCAGATAGACTATAATGGGAAATAAACAGACAGCCATACAGGGGAAATGAGACAGCAAGACAGACAATACCATGGGAAGAACC
This sequence comes from Hymenochirus boettgeri, assembly GCA_019447015.1. Taxonomy (NCBI): domain Eukaryota; kingdom Metazoa; phylum Chordata; class Amphibia; order Anura; family Pipidae; genus Hymenochirus; species Hymenochirus boettgeri. The sequence goes on along the minus strand of CM033476.1, from coordinate 105,771,367 downwards.
AGACATACATACAGTGGAAAATAGAGACAGACAGACGACATACAGGTGAAATATAACGACAGACTGACATATGGGTTGACAATGGTACAGACCGCTCTTATTTGTATGTATAATTTATTTATTTTAGCTCCATTGGGTCACACTTCTGTTACACATGTTACAATAGACAACAAGTACATGTGAAATAAATATAAAATATAAACATCAAGTACGGGTATTAACTACCGTTCAGATATTGTACGTAAGAGATAAAGAGAGGGCCCCTTTTGGCTGACCCGAGAGCTTACAATCTAAGATTTAAATCATCGCCTCACCCCCTATACCCTTCTCAACATTTAATGACAATCCCACAGTCCTATAAGTTCCTTATAACCATAGAGCAGCCCCACATTGAGCCCCGAGCATCTGTACTTTATATGACAGGCCATACTCTCGATTTCCCCAGTGCTGGGAACTATGCCAGGACCTGTTGTAAATCAAGTGGTTTGGTTTCTTCTTCGTCCCGTACAGTAACTTTGGGTCTAAAAACTGTGAAATAAAATCTCCACCCTGAAGGTCTGTGCCTCTTGTCCCCATACTCCCTTGCACAGTAAACGGCACGCCCGTCTTTTCATTACTTGCCGCCTCTGGCTCGGATGAAGGATTGCTGGGGGGGGGAAAGGAAATCGATAGAAGCTAATCGCGATACTGACAGGAGCAGTGCTTGCTCGCCTGTGCTCTAGTGCGAGTCCTGGTGATAATTCCAGGACGGGCCTCAGTAAATTGTATTCCATCTCTCAAGTTTGGGATCATTAATGTTGGATGGAGCCACTAAGCCTAAGGAGGGTCCACCTTTAGTATTTATCTTGTAACCCAGAATAGATTCCAAAGCTCCTCCAACCACTTAACTTTCGCATTGGCTGTTCTTTTTGCAGGGATGCGAAATGCGTAGCGATGCTTAGGATCCGTGTTCCTAATAGACATCACCAACAGCAATTCAGAATAATCAATCTTCAAGGACCACTCCACCTCATCATACCATATTTTAAGAAAGAATGTTGCCTCTTTATAATATGGTTGATATCTAGTTTTTGTCCTATGAATTCATTATTATGTATCCTGCTCTGCTTCTGGCTGCCTCATGAAACTGATTACATTTATAAACCTGTACGGAGCCTGGTACTGAGGCCTGGGCATGCTCAAAGAGGCATACAGGGGATTAACTTCAGTCTTGGCTGTGATTCCACTGTCCAATCCATAACTCACAGTTTTCTTAACTATAAAACCAGGAATGCAGAAACAGGGGAAACGGACATTGTGCAGGATTTCAGGTTAGACGTAATATTTCACATTTCAAACTATCCCCGTTTAGGTTTGGGGGGTGATTTACCTGTTATGTAAGTTTTCATTTGGGGCTGGACCTTGCTCCTTTAAGAACATCTTACATTTAGAATATTTTGTTATTCCGAAACTGTGATTTAAAGGCATTGTCACCCTTAATTATTGTTCTTAGTCCTGCCATACTAACCAGATATTTAAAAGGGAGGGAAACAACTCTAACTGAAAAATTAACTTTTTAAATACAAAAACACCTGGAGAAAGAGACAGGATTGATTGTTCCTACCGTCCCATGTTGGTTTTGTTTTGAGAGCTACAGCACTACATTTTTCTTCTGGCCAGGTTATGGCCCTGGGACATTACTATATTAAAGATATGATGAAGCATCAGGCAGACTGGCCAGCAGTTTTCTTACATCCTGCTGCTTCCACTTATAGAAATTATATGGGAGGTAAAAAGCACCAATCCTACTTCCTTCCTCGGGTGAATACTTTTTTATTTGAACTGTTTTTAAAAAAATGTTAGAAACGCACATAGTTTCCTTTAAGAATGATTATGTCCCCATTCTGGTCCCCTCCCTACATGCAGTCAATCAAGGCTGTAACTGCTGCATCACAACAATGATTGACTGCTGTTCCCTCTGCCTCCTCTGCACATGCTCAAAGCTTAATAAAAAGTCATTGAGGCAAGAAGGAGCAGATACCTTTGCCAGAAAGGAATAGAACTTTAAATTTAATATCTGTTTACAAATAATTGTAATAAACTGCTGGGACTCATAGCATTTGAGGTTGTGGGCAGAAAACTCACAGTTTTTTATAAGGGTGACTGCAATAGTGAACTTTCCCTTTAACTACAGTAAATGAAGACTGGGAGCTTAAGGAGCTATGCCTTACCTCCCGTCCTCAAGCATTGTTGGAGAGCCATGTCACTTCACCAAAACTTTTAAACACATTTAAACACGGTGGGCAATTGTCGGGTTTTGGCTCAGCTACATTCCCGGGTTGACGGCCAATTAGAGGGTTACTGAACGCGACTTTCATTTCAAAAGTTAGCATAAAGAACCATAAATTAACGCTAACTCGAGGATTAGAGAACATATATTCCAGGGTTACCGAAAACGAATCATACTTTACAGGTTTACCGCAATCGAAGCTACATTCTAGGTTACGAACGATACATTCTAGTGTTAGCGACGGTAACAGACATCTAGGTTAGCGACCGATCATCTAGGTTTCGAAGTCTTCTACGGGTAGTCGAACGATACATTCTATGGTTAGCGAACGATTACATTCTAGGGTTAGTGAACGTACATTCTATGGTTAGCGAATGGTACCTTCTAGGGTTAGCGAACGATACATTCTAGGGTAGCTGACGATACATTCTATGGTTAGGACGATACATTCTAGGTTAGCGAACGATACATTCTAGGGGTAACGAAAAATCTGTACCTTCGAGGGTTACCGAAAACGATGATCCTTTCGAGTTATCGCACGATCATTCTAGGGTTAGCGAACGATTACATTCTAGGGTTTAGGAACGATACATTCTAGGGTTAGCGACGATAACATTCTAGGGTAGCGAACGTACAATTCTAGGTTTAGCGAACGATACATTCTAGGGTTATCGAACGTACTTCTAGGTTAGCGAACGTACATTCTAGGGTTAATCGAACGTACCTTCTAGGGTTAGCGAACGATACATTCTAGTTTTCGCGAACGAATACACTTCTAGTGTTAGCGACAATACATCTAGGGTTAGCGAACGATACATTCTGGGTAGCGAACGATACATTCAGGTTAGGGAACGATACCTTCCTAGGTTCGCGAACGAATACATTTTAGGTTATCGAATGATACATTCCTAGGTTAGCGAATGATACATTCTAGGGTAGCGAACGATACATTCTAGGGTTAGCACATACATCTAAGGGTTCAGCGAAACGATACATTCTAGGTTAGCGACCGAACATTCTAGGTGCGGAAACAATCTGTACATTCGAGGTTTCCGAAACGTGATACTTTCGAGGGTTAAGTCGAACGATACATAATTCTAGGGTAGCGAACGTACATTCTAAGTGTTAGCGAACGATACATTCTAGCGGTTAGCGAACGATACATTCAGGGTTAGCGAACAAAATTTAACAAGATACATTCAGGTTAGAGACGATACTTCTAGGTTAGCGAACGATACAATTCTAGGGTTTCGAGAACGATCATTCTAGGGTTAGAGACCGATACATCTAGGTTAGCGAACGATACATTCCTAGGGTTAGCGAAACAATCTGTACATTTCAAAGGGTTCCCGAAAAACGATGATCTTTCGAGGTTTATCGAACGTACATTCTAGGGTTAGCGAACGATATACAACATTCTAGGGTTAGCGACGGTACATCTAGGGTTAGCGAACGATACCTCTAGGTTAGCGAACGCTACATCTAGGTTCCGAACGATACATTCTAGGGTTGAGCGAACGATACATCTGTTAGCGACCGATACAGTCCTAGGGATTAGCGAATGATACATTCTAGGCTTTAGCGAACGATACATTCTAGGGTTAGCGAACGATACATTCTAGGTTTTGCGAACGATACTTCTAGGTTATCACGATAACATTCTGGGTTAGCGAACGATACATTCTAGGTTAGCGAACGGTACATTCTAGGGTTTAGCGAACGGTCCTTCTAGGGTGAGCGAACGATACATTCTAGGGTTAGGGAACATACATTCTAGGTTAGCGAACGCTACATTCTAGGGTGGGGAAGGATACATCTAGGGTTAAGCGAACGACATTCTAGGGTTAGGGAACGATCCATTCTAGGGTAGCGCAAACAATCTGTACATTCGAGTGTTACCGAAAACGATGATACTTTCGAGTTTACTAGCACGATACATCGAGGGTAGTGACGTACATCTAGGGTTTAGCGACGATACATTCTAGGTTAAAGCGAACGATACATTCAGGGTTAGCGAACGATAACATTCTAGGGTTAAGTCGAAAACATCTGTAACATGCAAGGGTTTACCGAAAAACGAATGATACCTTTCGAGGTTTATCGAACTTACATTCAGGTTTAGGGAACGATACATTCTATGGTTACGAACGATACTCTAGGGTTAGCGAACGATACATTCTAGATTAGGAAACGATACATTCTAGGGTAGCGAACAATACATTCTAGGGTTAGCGAACGATACTTCTAGGTTAGGCGAACGGCTTGTAAATTTGATAATTAATCGATTTTTTTCGAAAACTACATCATTCGAACCCGAACTAGTTGAAATATTTTCGAGTTTCGTCCGCACTCATAAAGTTCGTCTTCAAAACTCGGTTGGGGAGTCGGTTTTGTGTCCATCACTACATGAAAAAGACTGCTCAGAATAGAGAATCGAGATGTTTATCGAACGATACATTCGAGGGTTAGGGAACGATATCATATCTATGTTTTAGCGAAAACGATACATTCTAGGGTTAGCCGAAAAAACGAATTTTTCATTTAGGATTTAGGGACGATACATTCTAGGGTTAGCGAACATACATTCTAGGGTTAGCGAACGATACATTCTAAGGGTTACGACGGCTGTAAATTTGATATTATCGATTTTTTCGAAAACATATTTTCCAACCCCGAACTAGTTTTGATAGTTTTTTCGAGTTCGCTCGACTCATAAAGTTCGTCTCACTCGGGTTGGAGTTCGGTTTTGTGTCCATCCTACTAGTGGAATAAAGACTGCTAGAGGATAGAGAATAGAGAGGTTTTATCGAACGATACATTTAGGGTTAGGGAACGATATAAGCTACATCAGGTAGCGACGTAACATTATAGGTTAGCGAACGTACATTCTAGTATTAGGGAACGATACATTCTAGGTTATGCGAACAATACATCTAGGTAGCGAACATACATTCAGGTTAACGAACAATACATTCTAGGGTTAAGCGAAGCGATACATTCTAGGGTTTAGCGAAAACCGGCTTGTAAATTTGATTAATTATCGATTTTTTCGAAAAAAACTAACTATTTGAACCCGAACATTTTTGAATAGTTTTCGAGTTCGTCGAACTCATAAAGTTCGTCTCAACCGGGTTGTGAGTTCGGTTTGTGTCCATCATACTAGTGAATAAGCACTGCTAGAGAATAAGAATCTAGAGAAGAGCTGCTCTAGAGATAGATGACTGCTAAGAGAATAAGAATGCTAGAGAATTAGAGATTTCTATCCAAGATAGCAGAATTAAGACATGCTAGAAAATAGAGGCAGCTACAGTATAGAGACTGCAAGATAATAGAGACTGCAAGAGAATAGAGACTGCAAGAGATTTGAGATTGCTAGAGAATAGAGACTGCTGGAAAATAGAGACTGCAAGAGAATAGAGACTTCTGAAGAATAAAGACTGTTATAAAAACTGCTAGAGAATAGAGATTTTCAGGTAATAGAGACTGCCAGAAACTCTGTGGGAGAATAGAGACTGCTAGAATATAGAGACTGCTAGAGAAAAGAAAATGCTAGAGAATATTCTGCTAAAGAATAGAGACTTCTAGAGAGTAGAGACTGCTAGAGAATATAGAATTATAGAATGCTAGACAATAGCGACTTCTGGAAAATAGAGACTGCTAGAGAATAGAGACTGTTAGAGAATAGAGACTGCTAGAGAATAGGGACTGTTAGAGAATAGAGACTGCTAGAGAATAGAGACTGTTAGGTATGTGTGCGCACTAATGTAACCTGTGTGCCATGGTCTGCAAGGTCGTGTGTGCGTGCTAAGAGTGAACACGTGTTACCCGTCACTTGACTCCGCATGCACAAATTTACACCACACGTGCTAGAAAATCTGTTACAATATGACTGGCAGTACACAGTGCACAGAATTTCTTTGTACCCACAAGATGGACCTTTGTCCGTGCCACAGAACTAAACTGCGGAATGATATTTAGTGAGTCTCATTCAATCTCCTGTCTTGCTGCCAATCTCCCCTCTCCTTCTGTCCATTCCCATCCACAAGCCCTGTCACTGACAGTCCATTTCTCATTGTGTTCAACACAGTGGACGTACACAATCCGCTCTGTGCAGGGTGCCAGTGCCGCTAATATAAATAGACCGGACAGTAATGCTGATCTATTTCAGTTTGTATATGTCCAGTGCCCTGCTGGTAATTTACTTGGATTGCACACAGGGGACAAGTCTCTGTGCATCAGAATAAACAGTGAGCAAGGGGCAAAGGCCTGTACTGTGGGGATTAGATATTAATCATCAATGGGCGGGCAGAGTATTGATCGTTTATGGGCTGGTAGAGCATTGATCATTAATAGGAGGGCAGAATATTGATCGTCATTGGGCTGGTAGAGAATTGATCATTTATAGGAGGCAGAATTTGATCGTTTATGGGCTGGTAAGAATTGAATCTTAATAGGAGGCAGAGTATTGATCGTTTATGGCGGGTAGAGAATTGATCATTATAGGAGGCAGAATATTGATCGTTTATGGGCTGGTAGAGAATTGATCATTAATAGGAGGGCAGAGTATTGATCGTTTATGGGCTGGTAGAGAATTGATCATTAATAGGAGGGCAGAGTATTGATCGTTTTATGGGCTGGTAAGAATTGATCATTAATAGGAGGGCAGAATATTGATCGTCATTGGGCTGGTAGAGAAATTTTCATAATAGAGGGGCAGAAGATTGATCGTCATTGGGCTGGTAGAGAATTGATCATTAATAGGAGGCAGAATATTGATCGTCATTGGTGGTAGAGAATTGATCATTAATGGAGGGCAGAATATTGATCGTTTATGGCTGGTAGAAGATTGATCATTAATAGGAGGGCAGAATATTGATCGTCATTGGGCTGGTAGAGAATTGATCGTAATCGGAGGGCAGAATATTGATCGTCATTGGCTGGTAAGAATTGATCTTAATGGAGGGCAGAATATTGATCGTCATTGGCTGGTAGAGATATGAATCATTAATAGAGGGCAGAATATTGATCGTTTATGGGCTGGTAAGAATTGATCATTATAGGAGGGCAGAATATTGATCGTCATTGGGCTGGTAGAGAATGATCAGTATAGGAGGCAGAATATTGAATCGTCATTGGGCTGTAGAGAATTGATCATTAATAGGAGGGCAGATATTGATCGTTTATGGGCTGGTAGAGAATTGATCATTAATAGGAGGGCAGAAAATTGATCGTCATTGGCTGGCAGGCAGAATATTAATTGTTAATGGCGAGGGCACAGTATTAATCATTATGGGCGGTAGGAGTATTAAATCTTTATGGGGCGGGCGAGTATTAATCATTAATGGCTGGTAAGAGATTAATCAGTTTAGGTGGGTAGTATTATCGTTAATGTTCTGGTAGAGTATAAATCTTAATGGGTGGGTAGAGTATTAATCATCACGGTGTCTCACCACTGCAAGGACTACCTTGCAGTGATGAAGTCCTGAGATCGAATCCACCCTGCGACACATCTGCAAGGAGTTTGTATGTTCTCCCCGTGCTTGCTTGGGTTTCCTCCAGGCACTCTGGTTTCCCACACATAAAAACATACTGATAGGTTGTATGTGTCAAATAAATGTGATTAGATTGTAAGCTCTCGGGGCATGGCCTGATGTGATTTGTGTAATATTTGTAAAGCTGCTGCAGAATATGTAGCGCTATATAAGAAATAAATACATACATACATACATACATTAATGGGAGACCAGATGTATATCAATATGGGCAGGCAGAGTATTAATCAGTAACGGGCGGACATAGTATTATACTTAAGGGTGGAGAGAGTGTAATAATTAATGGGCGGACAGAGTAAGAGGATTAAGGCTGTGATATATATTAAATTAATGGCGGGGCAGAGTAATAATAATTAATGGGCAGGCAGAGTAAATCATTATTGGGTGGACAGAGAAATAATCATTAATGGGTGGACATAGTACTATTAATGGGCGGGCCAACTATAATCATTATGGGCGACATAGGATTATTATATTGAATGGGCGGACAGAGTATAATCATTAATGGGTGACATAGTTATTAAATAATTAATGGGCGGACAAGTAATAAATCATTAATAGGGTGACATAGTATAAATATTAATGGGCGGACGAGTAATAATCTTAATGGGTGGACATAGTATAAATAATTAATGGCGACAAGTAATATCATTAATGGGGTGGACATAGTAATTAATAATTAATGGCTGAGCAAGTAATAATCATTATTGGGTGTACATATTATTAATATAATGGGCAAACAGAGGTAATAATCATTATGGTGGAACATATACATAGTATAAATAATTAATGGGCGGACAGAGTAATAATCATTAATGAGTGGACATAGTATAAATAATTAATGGGCGGACAGAGTAATAATCATTCATTGTGATCAATCTGTTCCATTGATAAGGAACAAACTCAGATCCACACTAGACAATCAGTGTGAAAATCGGAACATTGATAAGGAATCAAACTCAGCTCCACAACTAGACAATCATTGTGACATCTGTTCACATTGATAAGGAATCAAACTCAGATCCACACTAGACACATTGTGAAATCTGTGCACATTGATAAGGAATCAAACTCAGACCACACTAGACAATCATTGTGACAAATCTGTGCACATTGATAAGGAATCAAACTCAGATCCACACTAGACAATCATTGTGACAATCTGTTCACATTGATAAGGAATCAAACTCAGATCCACACTAGACAATCAGTGTGACAATTGTCACATTGATAAGGAATCAAACTCAGATCCACACTAGACAATCATTGTGAATCGTGCACATTGATAAGGAATCAAACTCAGATCCCACACTAGACAATCATTGTGACAATCTGTTCACATTGATAAGGAATCAAACTCAGATCCACACTAGACAATCATTGTGACAATCTGTGCACATTGATAAGGAATCAAACTCAGATCCACACTAGACAAATCATTGTGACAATCTGTTCACATGATAAGGAATCAAAACTCAGATCCACACTAGACAATCATTGTGACAATCTGTGCACATTGATAAGGAATCAAACTCAGATCCACACTAGACAATCATTGTGACAATCTGTGCACATTGAGTAAGGAATCAAACTCAGATCCACACTAGACAATCATTGTGACAATCTGTTCACATTGATAAGGAATCAAACTCAGATCCACACTAGACAATCAGTGTGACAATCTGTTCACATTGATAAGGAATCAAACTCAGATCCACACTAGACAATCATTGTGACACAATGTTGAACATTGATAAGGAATCAAACTCAATCCACACTAGACAATCATTGTGACAATCTGTTCACATTGATAAGGAATCAAACTCAGACCACACTAGACAATCATGTGACAATCTGTACATGTGATAAGGAATCAAAACTCAGATCCACACTAGACAATCATTGTGACAATCTGTTCACATTGATAAGGAATCAAACTCAGATCCACCCTAGACATCTGTGACAATCTGTGTCACATTGTAAGGAATCAAACTCAGACCACACTAGACAATCATTGTGACAATCTGTTCACATTGATAAGGAATCAAACTCAGATCACACTAGACAATCATTGTGGACAATCGTGCACATGTTAAGGAATCAAACTCAGATCCACACTAGACAATCATTGTGACAATCTGTGTCACATGATAAGGAATCAAACTCAGATACACCATAGACAATCATTGTGACAATCTGTCACATTGATAAGGAATCAAACTCAGAATCCACACTAGACAATCATTGTGACAATCTGTTCACATTGATAAGGAATCAAACTCAGATCCACACTAGACATCAGCTGTGACATCTGTTCACATTGATAAGGACATAACTCAGATCCACACTAGACAATCATTGTGACAATCTGCACATGATAAGGAATCAAACTCAGATCCACACTAGACAATCATTGTGACAATCTGACATTGATAGGAATCAAACTCAGATCCACACTAGACAATCATTGTGACAATCTGTCACATTGATAAGGGAATTATCAAA
>CM033476.1:105678717-105760932 GCA_019447015.1 Hymenochirus boettgeri | reverse complement strand
CTCAGATCCACACTAGACAATCATTGTGACAATCTGTGCACATTGATAAGGAATCAAACTCAGATCCACACTAGACAATCATTGTGACAATCTGTGCACATTGATAAGGAATCAAACTCAGAACCACACTAGGCAATCAGTGTGACAATCTGTGCACATTGATGAGGAATCAAACTCAGATCCACACTAGACAATCATTGTGACAATCTGTTCACATTGATAAGGAATCAAACTCAGATCCACACTAGACAATCATTGTGACAATCTGTGCACATTGATAAGGAATCAAACTCAGATCCACACTAGACAATCATTGTGACAATCTGTGCACATTGTTAAGGAATCAAACTCAGATCCACACTAGACAATCATTGTGACAATCAGTGAACATTGATAAGGAATCAACACAATCAATGAATTTTGATTATTTACTGTTCCGATTCTTCACTGGTTATCCAATAAGAGTGGATGTATTTGATTAAACAACCAAACAGAAACTGATTAATATTTCACCAAAACCCATCGGATATTTAAAGGACAACAAAATGGTTCCAGTGTCGGACCGATACCAGGGATGAGTTCTGATCACGGGTCCGGTTTACCCTGGATCCCTATGGGAACATTGGACAGATTCCAGATATTTGGAGAGATTTGTCAAATTCTAATTTGACAGCTGAACAATATCAATCGGTTAATCGGAAAATTTTGTCCCCATCTCGCACATATTTCTAGGTTAAATCTGTGGACGTTCAGTGGTGCAAGGTGGGGATCGATTCCTCCGATCAGTTTGGATATTCAGAAATCTGATCAGAAAAACATCTGCCCGTGTATGGGTATCTTTAATATGATGCAATCAAGGGAAATCATTTGACTATTCGTGTGTGTGCTGATTGGACCGTACAGGCTGTGTGTTCTGATTGGACCGTACAGGCTGTGTGTTCTGATTGGACCGTACAGGCTGTGTGTTCTGATTGGACCGTACAGGCTGCGTGTTCTGATTGGACCGTACAGGCTGCGGGTTCTGATTGGACCGTACAGGCTGTGTGTTCTGATTGGACCGTACAAGCTGCGTGTTCTGATTGGACCATACAGGCTGTGTGTTCTGATTGGACCGTACAGGCTATGTGTTCTGATTGGACCGTACAGGCTCTGTATGCTGATTGGAGAGGATATGGAGTGATGATGCTTTGGACAATATGAATGAAACCACGTGTGGGCTGATAATGATCTGTCTTGGGTAATTACATAGACCACGTGTGTGTACATACAAGCAATGAGCATTATTTGTTATTGTTTACAGACACTATGAGTGAGGGACCTGCTGGGAACTTTGAGGCATCAGTGAAGACTCCAGGACATGTCCCAGTCACCAAGAATCCCACAAGGGTCGGCATAGAAAACAGTGGGATGGATCCAGGTACCATGTTGGTCTGTAGGGGGTCGGGGCACATTACTGTATCCAGGGCAGACATTTGGGTTAATGTTTTTGCAGGTGACGGACAGACTGTGATGAACCCACCCGATAGGGAGACCCTGACAATCCCAGAACCAAGATGTTCAAAGCACAAGAACAGAGGGTCATCTAGAGGGAGGAAATTCCAGGATCCCAAACTGTCGGCCAGGCACTTACAGCAAGCAGCCGGGGATGGTAAGTCTAGATAGGAGAGTATAGGAACTAGTAAATCTATGGTGGAGGGGGTAGGGGTAGTGTTAGATCTATGGTGGAGGGGGTACAGGTAGTGGTAGATCTATGGAGGACAGAGTAGGGGTAGTATTAGATCTATGGTGGAGGAGGTAGGGTTAGTGTTAGATAAATGGAGGACAGAGTAGGGGTAGTATTAGATCTATGGTGGAGGAGGTAGGGTTAGTGTTAGATAAATGGAGGACAGAGTAGGGGTAATTAGATTCTATGGTGGAGGAGGTAGGGGTTTGTGTTAGATAAATGGAGGACAGAGTAGGGTAGTATTAGATCTATTGGTGGAGGAGGTAGGGTTCGTGTTAGGATAAATTGAGCACAGAGTAGAGGTAGTATTAAGATCTTGGTGGAGGAGTGTAGATTGAACAGTGTTAGAATATATGGAGGACAGAGTAGGGGTAGTATTAGATCTATTGTGGAGAGGTAGGTTAGTGTTAGATAAATTGAGGACAGAGTATAGTGTAGTATTTAGTCTATGGTGGGAGAGGTAGGGTTAGTGGTTAGATATATGGAGGAACGGAGTAGAGAGTATGTATTAGATCTATGGTGGAGGAGGTAGGGTTCGTGTTAGATATATGGAGGACGGGAGTAGAGTAGTAGTAGATCTATGGGTGGGGAGGAGGTGGGTTAGTGTAGACAGATTTATGGAGGACAGAGTAGAGGTAGTATTAGATCTATGGGGAGGAGGTAGGGTTAGTGTTATATTTTAATTGAGGACGGAGTAGGGGTAGTATTAGATCTATGGTGGAGGAGGTAGGTGTTAGTTGTTAGATTTTATGGAGGACGGAGTAGATGTCGTATTGGGAAGATCTATGTTGGAGGAGAGTAGGGTTCGTGGTTAGAATAATGGAGGACGGAGTAGTGTCATGCGGGATGTAAATGTTTTGATGCTGTCTGTGTGTATTTAAACTCCATTATTTCTCCTCTGCAGCTGTCCTGACCTCTAGCATCTCTGCTCCTTGCTGTCTCTTCTGCACTCGGCTTTCGACTGTCATCACCCTTCTCCCTCTCACTTGTGACTTGGTGACTTTCGCTGTCTCGTTCTCCTCGTCACCTGTCTGACTGTCCTTCCGCTTCATTTTCTCCGATTTCTGCATTTGTCTCTCCCTCCTGGTTGCTCAGACCTAGACTGTGGGATTCTGGGATGTTGTCAGCATACGGCTGAGTGCCTGGAGTTGGCTATGGAAGGTTCTCATAGCTGTGTTTTTTAACCGTTTGTACAGTTCTTGACAATGTACGTCACCGGCCCTGCTAGTGTCAGGGGGGGGGGGGATGACTCAGTTTTACGAGGTTTGGGTGGGTGAACTACTTGTCCCCCACCAGATCACAATCTATTGGGAAGTTGTAAGATGGTTAATGATGGGATGAAAATCTAAATATAAACACTAGAAGGTTTCTTTCCCTTCCGCAAGGCCTGCTGTATTCCTACCATATCCAATACTTTACCCTTATCTAATACTATCCTGTATGCCAATACTTACCCTTAGCTAATACTTACCTGTAATCCAATACTTTACCCTTTCTAATACTTACCTGTATCCATACTTCTATTATCCAATACTTTCCCCTTATTTAATACTTACCTGTATCCAATACTTATCCCTTATCTACTACTTAACCTGTAATCCAATACTTTACTAGTATCCAATACTTAACCCTTATCTAATACGCCTACCAGTATCCATACTTACGCCCTTATCTATACTTACCTGTAATCCAATACTTACTAGTATCCAAACTTACCCTTATCTAATACTTAACCTGTATCCAATACTTACTAGTATCCAATACTTACCCTTATCTACGAATACGTACCTGTATCCAATACTTACCCTTGATCTAATACTTACCTGTAATCCAATACTTACCTTCTCTACAACACTTCCTGTATCCAATACTTACCCTTTCTAACCTTACCTGTAATCCAATACTTACCCTTATCTAACACTTACCTGTATCCAATACTTACCCTTATCTACACACTTACCTGTATCCAATACGTACCCTTATCTAAACACTTACCCTGTATCCAATACTTACCCTTATCTAATTACTAACCTCTATCCAATACTTACCCTTATCTAATACTTCCCTGTCAATACTTACCCTTATCTAACACTACCGAATCCCATACTTACCCTTATCTGAACACTTACCTGTATCCAATACTTACCCTTATCTAACACCTTACTGTATCCAATACATTACCCTTATCTATACTTACCTCTCCAATACTTACCCTTATCTAATACTACCTGTATCCAAATACTTAACCCTTATCTAATTACTTACCTGTATCCATACTTACCCTTATCTACTACTTACCTGTATCCAATACTGACCCTTATCTAATACTTATGTATCCATACTACCCTTATCTAATACTATACCTGTATCCAATACTTACCCCTTATCTAATACTTACCGCTGTATCCATACTTACCCTTATCTAATACTTACCTGTATCCAATACTTACCCCTTATCTAATACTTACCTGTACCAATACTTACCCTTATTCTAATACTTACCTGTATCCAATAACTTACCCTTATAATCTAATACTTACCTGTATCCAATACTTACTCTTATCTAATACTTACCTGTATCCAATACTTACCCTTATCTAATACTGACGCTTATCCAATACTGTACCCTTATCTAATACTTACACTGTATCCAATACTAACACCTTATCTAATACTACCTGTTCCGAATACTTATGACCCTTAGCTAAATACTTACCTGTATCCCCTTACCTGTATCCAATACTTACACAGTATCCAATACTTAACCTTACTAATACTTACCTGTATTCCAATCTTACCCTTATCTATACTTAACCCTGTATCCAATACTTACCCTTATCTAATCTTACCTGTATCCAATACTTACCCTTATCTAGATCTAATCCTTCCCTGTATCCACACTTACCTGTATCCAATACTTACCCTTACTACTCCTTACCCCCCTGTACCAATACTTACCAGTATCCACACTTACCTGTTATCCAATACTTACCCTTATTAATACTTACCTTTTATCCAATACTTAACCCTTATCTCATAAATACTACCTGTATCCAATACGTACCCTTATCTAATACATAACCTGTTATCCAAACTTACCATTATCCAACACTTACCTGTAAATCCAATACTTACCCCTTATTCTAATACTTACCCCGGATCCAATACTTTACCAGTATCCCAACACTTACCCTGTATCCAATACTTACCAGTAGCCAACACCAGACACGGTCGAAACTTACCTGTATCTAATATGTACCAGTTCCAATACTTACCCTTATCTAATCTTACCTGTATCCAATACTTACCCTAATCCAACACTTACCTGTATCCAAACTTAACCCTTATCTAATACTTTACCTGTATCCACCACTTACCCTTATCCAATACTTCCCTTATCTAATATTAACCTGTATCCAACACTTACCCTTATCCCATACTTACCTGTATCCAATACTTCCAGTATCCAATACCATTACAACTGTAATCCATACTTACCCTTATCTAATACTTACCTTTATCCAACCACAACACTTACCCTTATCCAATACTTACCTGTATTCAATACTTACCTGTATCTCCAATACTTACCTGTATCCAATACTTACCTGTATCCAATACTTACCTGCATCCAATACTTACCCTTATCTAATACTTACCTGTATCCAATACTTACCAGTATCCAATACTTACAAACTGCAGCCAATACTTACCCTTATCTAATACTTACCAGTATCCAATACAAAATTGACGCGTATGTATACCAATAACGTGACCCGTATCATAATCACTTTACCTGTATCCAATACTCAAACTACCTGTAAAAATCCACATACTTTACGAAAGCCGTCAGTAACCAACATCTTACACTGTATCCAAATACTTTATCATTACCCTTATCTAATACTTACCGTTCCAATACTTCACCTGTATCCAATACTTACCGTATCCAACACTTACCTGTATCCAATACTTACCACTTATCTATACTTCCTGTATTCCAATACTTACCCGTACTAATACTTACCTGTATCCATACTTACCCTTATCTACATACATACCTGTATCCCAATACTTACCAGTATCCCACACTTTAACCTTTATCCAATATTACCCTTATCTAATACTTACCTTGTATCCATACTTACTACCAGTATCCAACACTTACCAGTATCCAACACTTACGCTTTAATCCATACGTACCCGTATCCATACTTTAACTTAATCTAATACTTCCAGTATCCAATACTGACCCTTATCTAATACTTACCGTATCAATCCTTACCAGTATCCCCACTTACCTGTATCCATCCATACTTACCCTTATCTAATACTTACCTGTATCCAACACTTCCCCTTATTCCATACTTACACCTTATCTAATACTTACCTGTATCCAACACTTACCCTTTATCCATACTACCTGTATCCAATACGTACCATATCCAATACGTACCTGGATCCAATACTTAACCCTTCTCTAATCTTCCCTGTATCCAAACACTTACTCCTTATCCAATACTTAACCTTTATTCAATCCTTACTCAGTAAATCCATACTTACCTGTATCAATACTTACCCTGTATCCAATACTTACCTGCATCCAATACTTACCCTTATCTTAGTATATACTTACCTGTATCCACTACTTACCAGTAATCCAATAACTTACCCGGCATCCAATAAATACTTAGCCTTATCTCATACTTACCAGTATCCAATTCTTTACCTGTATCCAATACTTACCCTTATCTAATACTTACCTGTATCCAATACTCCACCGTATCCAATACTTACCAGTACCCCATACTTAACCTGTATCCAATACTTACCTGTACCACTAATTACCCATATCTAATACTTACCTGTATCCAATACTTACCTGTATCCAATACTTCCCTTATCCAATACTTACCCTTACACCAATACTTACTGTATCCAATACTTACCATATCCATAATACTACCTGTATCCAATACTTACCTGTATCCAAAACTTACCTTTACCCAATACTTACCTGTATCCAATTCCTTACCTGTATCCTATACTTACCTGTATACCCAATACTTACCAGTAGCCAATACTTACCTGGCATCCATACTTACCAGTAAATTCAATATTACCTGTACCCACAACTTACCTGTAGCCAATACTTACCAGTACCCAAATACTTTACCTGTATCCAATACTTACCTGTACCAATATTACCCCCGTAGCCAATTCTTACCCGTATCCAATAATTAACTGTAAATCCAATACTTACCCGTATCCAATACTACCCGCCCATCCTTGACCTGTTATCCAATACTTTACCCTTATCTATACTTATTACCTGTATCCAATACTTACCCTTATCTGGGTAATACTTACCTGTATCCAATCAATTACCAGTATCCAATACTGACCTCTATCCAATCTTTACCTGTACCCAATACGTTACCTGTATCCAATTCTTACCTGTACTTAACCTTTATCCAATACTTAACAGTATCCAAACTTACCTGTACCAATATTACCACCTGTAATCCAATTCTTTACCTGTTCCAATACTTACCTGTACCCAATAAACTTACCAGTATCCAATCTTACCTGTATCACCAAACGTACCATATCCAATACTTACCTGTATCCAATACTTACCTGTACCCAATCTTACCTGTACCCAATACTTCCCCAGTATCCAATACTTACCTTATCCCAATACTTACCTGTACCCAATACTTACCTCTATCCAATACTGTACCTGTACCCAATTAAATTACCTGTATCCAATTCTTACCTGTACTTACTTTATACTCAAATACTTAACATATCCAAAACTTACCTGTATCCAATACTTACCTGTACCCAATACTTATACCTGTATCCAATACTTACCTGTATCCAATACTTACCTGTAATCCAATATTTACCTTTCACCCAAATACTTACCTGTATCCATACTTACCTGTATCCAAAACTTACTTACCTTTAATCCAATACTTACCTGCTTACCTGTACCCAATACTTACCTGTATCCAATACTGTTAGCTGGTACCCAATACTTACCTGTATCCAATACTTACCAGTATCCAATACTGTCCAGTATCCAATACTTACCTGTATCCATACTTACCTGTATCCAATACTTACCGGTATCCAATACTTGCATGGAAGTCAACTACATATTGGTGGCTGCATGGTGTTTCCGTTTCCACTAAATCCCTTTTTGCCGCCGTGGTGTGGTAAACTGGTAAGACAACGCTTCGTTTTTTTTTTCCATGAGGAATTGCTACCCACCCACCCCACTCGCAAATGAGAAGCCTTGGCCCATTTCTCCCAATGTGGGGGTGCAGTTGTAGTTTCCCTGTTACAGGACATGCCAGGTACCATCTTGCTATGGGATGCAATGCTTTCAGTGGGTACCTAAAACTCTGTGTATTGGGTCCATGTTTCTTTCTTTCTTGTGATGTTAATTTCTTTTCCGTTAGAAGATGAAACAGTTGTGCTCTTGTGTCGCCTCGCCGGCCGGTTCTGTGAAGGCTCCATCTTGTGCTCTGTGCTCTGGGCTAGCATGAGCTGTGGCTCTGCGGTGATGGGGCCCTGTGCCCTGCTCTTGTGGGTCCCGGAGGGCTCTGCTGTGCACCCTGGGAGATGGGCTGTGTGATCCCGACTGCGTAGTGCAGCGTGGAAGCTTGTCCCGCTCTTCCGACACTGTTTGGGGCATTTCGCCTGGAGTGTTTCTCGTCCCTCTGCTTCCCTTCCTGAACCTGCATGTTCCTGCCTGCACCATCATCACTAGGAGGGGCCCTGGAAAACCCGACCATTGCCTGGTGGTTCAGTTGCCAACCTTGACACTATGACCAAATAACACATGGCTTCTCTGGATCCAACAAACAAGTTTACCCTACCATCCTTATATAATGTATTTGAATGGACCTGCTGCCGCAAATTGCCTACTTACTTAAAGCTAACCCCTCCAGTATAGCCCCAATCCCCTTGTAATTAGTCCCCCTCCCCTTCCCTGTAGCGCTCCACCCACTTATGGGAATTCTGGGAGGAGACAAATATAACCTTTTTTTAAATACACCCCACGTTCTTACAAACGATGGTTAAAAATATGGAATTTTCCAGATATGGCTTAGACGTTCTCAACATATTCAAATTCCCGGACTCCTGCCTTGTATTCCGATAGCAAGATTAAGAATGAATTTCCTATAACTGTAAAGTTCATTTATATCCGACTTAATCTTTTCAATCCACTTTGATGTCCTTACAAACATTTGGGAATATTTATATTCATATTTAATTATTTATATGGTACATATAGTAGTGATACGGTCGCCTATCACCCGTAAGCGGCTTCCAGTGGAGAATGGAAATAACAAGATCATCCAGTAATCGTTTTTTTGGGATCATTTATCAAGTG
Source organism: Hymenochirus boettgeri (assembly GCA_019447015.1). NCBI lineage: Eukaryota > Metazoa > Chordata > Amphibia > Anura > Pipidae > Hymenochirus > Hymenochirus boettgeri. The sequence continues at coordinate 105,751,801 of CM033476.1, read as the reverse complement.
CAAGCTTCCTAAGAACATTTCATTCAAACGATTCTTATCAAATTATTAAACCCAATGACAAAGGCGATTTCTAAGATGTTTCCTCTTTACACAAACGGGGAAACGGTTTACAAACCACTTTAACCCTACAACCAATAGCAAAGCTTTTATGTCACCTTGAAATTCATCTCAATGGTTTGTCCAGTGGAGATCCCAGTTCATTTCATGAAATTGTGCGGAGGAAATGTAGAGCTGGTTTGGGAGGTTCTTCATACTGTGGTGAATATTATTGGATGAATTCCTTATAAACATAACACCATAGAACCCTATAAGATATGGGGATCTGTACCACTGCTAGGTGTGTTTTTTTTGTTAAAAAATAGGTCATGTAATCAATCTGCTTCATTGTCAAGACATCTAGGGCCCTATTTATAAAGAAAAAAAAAAAAATCGCTATCGTAAAATCGTAAATAAAGACCCAGTATTTACGGATACCGACTGGTATTTAATGATAACGACCGGTAATTTTATGATAACGACCGTATTATAATGATAACGTTGATATTTAAGTATAATGACCGGGTTTTAAAAAACGATAACGACTGGTGTTTAATTTATAACGACCGATATGTAACGATAACGACTTGTATTATACGATAACGCGGTAATTTAACGTATAAACGACCGGTAATTTCAATGATAACGACCAGTATTTAAAACGATAACTATAGCGATCTTTTATAAGTAGGGGCCCCATAGAAACCTTAAGCTGGATACACACAGTACAGATGTCTGAAAGATAAACAGAAGATCGAAGATCTGCCTACACATAGTCCCGCGCGTTCTCCTTATGAACATCATTAGACTCCTATATGGGACTCTATATGGAGTCTGCGCGACGATTGAAATTTTTTTTTTTTAACGGTCTTTCCCACACAAATGAGCGTCGTCCGCGGCGCTCTCGTTCGAAACGACGGTACACACATAACTATCAAAGCCCCAATACAACATCGGATCCGACGGGCTTTATCGTTACGGTTTGTTCCCAGCTTTAAGCAGCTATCGATCCGGGTAAATCTCCTGAACGCATTCAATGTCACTTTTGCCATAACTGGTAAGCAACCTGGTTAGTGCGACTTTAACTCCATATAATTGTCCACCGCCTCCGGTCTGAGATATCTGAAGGAGTCTTTTAATGGGATATATGTTAACAAATCCTTGTGTTCGTATTAATTCTGTTCATATTGTTATTCTTATACATGAACAGTTTGATGTGTGTTAATAATAAATATATATAACCGTTTAATCACAACGAAGACTATGTATCACGTATCCGCTAGTTATTTAAAAATGACTAAATACTTTATGTTAATAAAAAAAAATCCTGCCTGTGCCTCATTATCGATGGACCCAATTTTATTGAAACAGATAATGGAAGGAAAGGTGTAATTCTCTGTTATCTGTACTGACTCACTACCTGCTATTACCTCTGTTTTCTGTTTATAGCTAAAGTTCTTTCCTTCCTGGCTTAAATGCCCCCTCAGGTAAAAAGGGAATGGAAAAAAGGAGAAAAGGAAGGCTTTCAGAGGGGAACAAAAAAGATGCTTAGAGGGATTATAAAATCAAATGCTGTAATAAAGGGTGCAAGACACACATACCGACATGCAATCTTATACCCTATAACCCATAATGTCCTGTATAACAGTACATAGTAACCATAGTATTGGAGGTTGTAATAAAGACATCCGTCATCTAGTCCGACGACCTTTATACCCTACCCATACTGTCTGTATCAACAGTTACATCGTAACATAGTATTGGAGGTTGTATAAAGACATACTTCCATCTAGTCTAACCTTTATAATACCCTACCCATATGTCTGCTGTATAAACCGTTACATAGTAAACATAGTATTGGAGGTTTGTCAAGACATACGTCCATCTAGTCCAACCTTTATAACCCTAACCATAAAATGTTGTATAACAGTTACCTGGTAACATAGTATTGGAGGTTGTATAAAGAACTACGTCCACTAGTCCAACCTTTATACCCTACCCATAATGTCTGTATAACAGTTACATAGTACACATAGTAATTGGAGTTGTATAAAGAAGACATACGTTCCATCTAGTCCAACCTTTATACCCTAACCCATATGTCGGTCTCACAGTTCCATAGTAACATAGTATTGGAGGTTGTTATAAATAAACATCCGGTCCATCTAGTCCAACCTTATACCCCTTACCCATAATGTCTGATACAGTTACATAGTAAACATGTATTGGGTATGTAGATATAAAGACATACGTCCGTCTAGTCCAACCTTTAACGCCTAAACTACCCATAATGTCTGTATAACAGTTACTAGTACATAGTATTGGAGGTGTATAAAAGAGACTACGTCCGTCTAGTCCAACCTTTATACCACAACTACCATAATGTCTTTAATAACGTTACACAATAGTAACATAGTTATGGAGGGGTTGTATAAAGACATAACGTCCATCTAGTCCAACCTTATTCCCTACTACCATAACTGTCTGTTATCAACAGGCTTCCATAGTTACATAGTATTGGAGGTTGGTATAAAAGACATACGTCCATCTAGATTCAACCTTTAACGCCTATCCCATCAATGTCTGTTATAACCGTTACATAGTAACATATGTATTGGAGGTTTATAAAGACATACGTCCATCTAGTCCAACAACCTTTATAACCCTACTACCCATAATGTCTGTATATAGTTTACATATTAACATATATTGGCAGGGTGTATAAAGACATAATACGTCCATCAGTCCAACCTTTATAACCCTAACACCCATAATGTCCTGTATAACAGTTACATAGTAACATATATTGGAGGTTTTGTATAAAGACTCGTCCATCTATTCCAACCTTTATACCCTACCCATAATGTCTGTATAACAGTTAATAGTAACATAGTAATTGGAGGTTGTATAAAGACTATACGAGTGCCATCATATTCCAACCTTTATACCCTACCCATCTGTCTGTATAACAGTTACATCGTACATAGTCTTGAGGTTGTATAAAGACAAATACGTCCATCTAGTCCAACCTTTATAAAGATACCTAACCCATAATGTCTGTATAACAGTTTACATGTAACACAGTAATTGGGAGGTTTGTATAAAGACATACTCCATCTATTCCAACCTTTATAACCCTAACCCATAATGTCTGTATAACAGTTTACATAGTAAACAGTATTGGAGGTTTTATAAGAACATAACGTCCATCTAGTCCAACCTTTAGTAAAACCCTACCCATGAATGTCTGTAATAACAGTTTCATTAACACAGTATTGGAGGTTTGTATAAAGACATACGTCCATCTAGTCCAACCTTTATAACCCTACCCATAATGTCTGTATTAATAATCGTTACACAGTAACACGTAATGGAGGTGTATAAAGACATACGTCCATCTAGTCCTACTTTATACCCTACCCATAATGTCTGTATAAAAGTGTACAGAGTACACAGTATTGGAGGTTGTATAACAGCATACGTCCCTGCTAGTCCACCTTTATACCATCCCATAATGTCGTATAACAGTTACATAGTAACATATCATTGGAGGTTGTATAAAGCACATCTCCATTAGTCTCTAGTCCAACCTTTATAATACCCTACCCATAATGTCTGTATAAAATAACAGTTACATAGTAACACAGTAATTGGAGGTTGTATAAAGACATACGTCCATCTAAGGTCCCACCTTTATACCATACCATAATGTCTGTATAACGGTTACATAGTAACATAGCATTGGAGGTTGTATAAATACTACGTCCCATCTAGTCCAACCTTTATACCCTACCCATATTCTTATAAAACGGTTACATAGTAACATAGTATTGGAGGTTGTATAAAGACATACGTCCCTCTATTCCAACCTTTATAACCTAAACACCATAATGTCCTGTATAAAAACGGTTACATAGTAATACATAGTATTGGAGGGTTTGTCAAAGACAAACGTCCATTCTAGTCCAACCTTTATACCCTACCCTATAATGTCTGTATAACAGTTTTACATAGTAACATAGTATTGGGGTTGTTATAAAGACATACGTCCATCTCTCCAACCTTTATACCCTATACCCATAATGTCTGTATCACAGTTTCCATAGTAACATAGTATTGGAGGTTGTATAAAGACATACGTCCATCTAGTCCAACCTTTAATAAAACCCAGCCATAATTGTCTGTATAAACAGTTACATAGTACATAGTATTGGAGGGTTGTATAAAGACATACGTCCATATAGTCCCGACCCTTTATACCCTACCATAATGTCTGTATACAGTTTACATTAGTAGCATAGTGTGGTGGTTGTATAAAGACATACGTCCATCTATCCAACCTTTATACCCTACCCATAATGGTCTGTATAACAGTTACATAGTAACATAGTATTGGAGGTTGATAAAAGGACATACGTCCATCTAGTTCCAACCTTTATACCCTACCCATAATGTCTGTATAACAGTTACATAGTAACATAGTAATTGAGGTTGTATAAAAGACATACTTCCATCTAGTCCGACCTTTATAACCCTACCCATAATGTCTGTATACAGTTACATTAGTAACATAGTATTGGAGGTTGTAATAAAGACATAACGTCCATCTAGTCCAACCTTTATACCCTAACCCATAATGTCTTTGTATAAACAGTTACATAGTAACGAATAGTAATTGGAGGTTTGTATAAAGACTACGTCCATCTAGTCCGACCTTTTATACCCTACCCATCAATGGTCGTATAAAACAGTACATAGTAGCAAGTATTGGTGGTTGTATTAAGACATACGTCCATTCTGTCCCAACCTTTATGAATACCCTACCCATAATGGTCTTATAAAGGGTTACATAGTAACATAGTATTGGCGGTTTTATAAAAGACACCCTCGTCCCTATAGCCAACCTTTATACCCTACCCCAGAATGTCTGGTAGAACATTTTACATAGTACATGTATTGGTGGTTGTAATAAAGACATACGTCCATCTAGTCCACCTTTATAAATACCCTACCCATCAATGGTCGATCACAACAGTTACATAGTAACATAGTATTGAGTTGTATAAATACATACGTCCATATAGTCCAACCTTTATACCCTAACCCTACCCATAATGTCTGTATAACAGTTACATCAGTAACATAGTATTGGAGGTTGTATAAAGACCACTACGTCATCTAAGTTCCACTCTTATAAGCCCCTACCCATATGTCTGTATAACAGTTTTCACTAGTAACATAGTAATTGGAGGTTGTTATAAAGACCATACTTCCATCTGTCCACCTTTATACCTACCATAATGTCTGTCATAACATTACATAGTTAGCATAGTATGGGTGGGTTGTATAAAGCCATACGTCCATCTAGTCCCAACCTTTATACCCTAACCCATATGTCTGTATAAACAGTTACATAGTAACAAGTATTGGATGTTGTATAAAGACATCGTCCATCTAGTCCAAACCTATGATACCCTTATCCCCTACCTGTCTGTATAACAGTTACATAGTAACATGTATTGGAGGATGTATAAAGACATAAACGTCCATCTAGTCAACCTTTATACACCTACCCATAATGTCCTGTATAACAGTTTACATAGTACCATATGTATTGGAAGGTTGTATAAAAGACATACTCATCTAGTCCAATCCCCCCCTTTATACCCTACCCCTAATTGTCTGTATAACAGTCTACATAGGAACATAGTATTGGAGGTTTATAAAGACATTACGTCCATGATAGCGTCCCACCTTTATACCCTACCCATAATGTCGTATAACGGTTTACATATAGTAACATAGTCATTGGAGGTTGTATAAACATCGTCCATGCTAGTCCAACCTTTATACCCTACTCAATAATGTCTGTATAACAGTTACATATAACATAGAATTGGAGGTTATATAAAGACAAATCACGTCCATCTAGTCCAACCTTTATACCTACCCCTAATGTCCTGGTCTAACAGTTACATAGTACATAGTCATTGGAGGTTGTTAAGACATCCTCCATCTATCCCAACCTTTTATACCTACCCATAATGGTCTGTAATAACAGTTACATAGTACATAGTATTGGAGGTTGTATAAAGACATACTTCCATCTAGTCCAACCTTTATACCCTACCTACATACCCAGAGTCCGTATTACCATTTACATGTAACATAGTATTGGAGGTTTTATAAAGACATACGTCCATCTAGTCCAACGCTTTATAACCCTACTCCATTAATGTCTGTAAGAACAGTTACATAGAATAACATAGTATTGAGGTTTGTATAAAGACATACGTCATCCATCTTGTCCAACCTTTATAACCCTACCCATAATGTCTGTAGAACAGTTTCCATAGTAACATGTATTGGTAGGTTGTATATAAAGACATACGCCTCGAGTCCAACCTTTAGACCTACCCATAATGTCTGTAGAACAGGTTTACATAGTCACATAGTATTGGAGGTTTGTATAAAGACATACGTCCATGCTAGTCCAACCTTTATACCTACCCATAATGCTGTATAAAACAGTTTACATAGTAACATAGTATTGGAGGTTGTAATAGAAGACATACGTCCATCTAGTCCACCTTTATATTAAACCCTATACCCCATAATGTCTGTATAACAGGTTACATAGTAAACACAGTATTGGAGGTTTGTATAAAGACATAACGTCCATCTAGTCCAACCTTTATACCCTACCCTAATGTCTGTATAACAGTTACATAGTAACATTATGTAATTGGAGTTTGTATAAAGACATAATCATCCGTCTATCTAACCTTTATACCCCCTACCCATAATGTCTGTATAACAGTTTACATAGTAACATAGATTGGACGGTTGTATAAAGACATAACATCCGTCTAGTCTCACCTTTATTACCCTAGCCCAAATATCTATAGTGACTTGTACCACCGATAATGTCCTGGTATAACAGTTTACATAGTAACATAGCATTGGATGTGGAAGGTTGTGTTATTGTGTGTCTCCTGTAGCTCCAACACGTGCTTACGTTGAATTCCGTTTTTGTTTCACTGTTCTGGCTACTATGGCCTCCACAGAAGCCCTGGTTCCGGAGCCTGGGGGCCTCCTGCTGCTAATCCTGGGGCCAAAAAAACACCTTTAGCCTGGGGATCCTGGATTTTGGCGGGAGGCCCTGGCACACGGCCTAACCAGAGATATGTTTAGTAAGCTATAAAGGAAAAGTTAAGATTCCCGTGAAGTACGAATTTAAACAAATAAAAGATCTTTGTGCTGGGGTGTTTTCTACATCCATCCCAATAAACCCAAGCTTATAATTTCTGCCCTGGAAAAAGAAAAAAGAAATTTGAGCTGCGTTACCAAGGAGGGCAGCCTCGGGATATTGCAATTGGTCCTATGCGGGAGGCTTATAAAACCCCTGAGGGATCGTTCCAGGCCAGAGAAGGAGAGCAAATGCAGGGGAATACAGCTACGTCCCAGCCATGCTGTTCATTTTCAGGTCTCCCCATGTCGTGCAGGCAGTGGTGGAGGTGCCTGGGGCCTCTTAAGGGAGGTCTCGGTCACCATTTCCCCATCATAACACCTGGGGACAAAAAGACAGGAGACAGAAAGGGACTGGGCCTGTGGAAAGATCCTAAACCCCCGGTTTTGCTGACGAAAATAAAATGGTCTGGAATCCTCCCATAAAGAGCAAGAACTGGAAATTCTCCCATGGATAGATCTGCAAAGAGGAGGAAAAATAGGGGAAAAGCACAAGAAAGGAACGAAGTTCTGGTTTCCAACCATGCACTGCAAACCCCTTTAAATTCATAACTCCAAGTGCCTGAGTCTACCACACCAAGCAATAGGTCCAAAAACCACCAAACCTGGCTGGAACATGTGGTTCGGGTCGGCCATCTTGATCCTGCCAGTGACATCACACACCTGCCAGCTACCCGTGCTCCATGCTCCTCCCTGACGCCAACCCCTGCCCAGAAAGGAGAAGAGTCCTGTCATGCGGCTTGTACGAATCGTGCAGATAAAGTTCCCATATGTAAAGAGGCAATCTTTAAGTTTCAAGGGCATGAGGAGAAAGTACCTGCATCGCCATTTTGGAATCCAAAGGCTTGTGTCAGCTTGGTTCTGGTGTTCCAGAGGCTGTGGTACGGAAGGAGATGGATCTCGCAGTGGACCAATCAGCACAGATCCTGCTATTAGCACTGCCTGAGGAAGCTAAGGAGAAGAGAGGGTCAGGGAAGCAGGAAGTTATTTCAGCTGGTCCCAAGCAAGTCCCGCGGCCATCTTGGTAGCAGAAGATTCAGCAACATACGTTTGCCCCGTGCCCCTCCCCCCTACAGTTAAAGTCCCCCATCAATTTCATTGGGGGAAGAATGTGCGGTGGCAAGTTTAGGGAATCTTAAAATCTTGGTTCCTCAGCTGGAGATGGCGGAGCTCTGGGTTGATATATGCCGAATCCTCTCCCCATGGTCCGGAGAGATGGCGGCAGAGCCTGAAGCCAGCTGGAGGAGGTTCCACTCAATAGGTGGTTAAGTGTGATCACCCGGTCCTCCGCTTCTTGGCCCAGCACCCGTTTTCGTTTTTTCATTTCTTCACCATATTTGTTTTTCTTCATTCTTTTGTTTTCTTTTCTGTTTTATCCGTGTTTTTCTTTTTTTTTTTTACCTGTTTCCATTTGTTTTTTTTCTTTCCCTTTCCCCCTGCTCCTGCTGTGGTCTGTTCTCCTCCCAATCTCCTCTCTGTGTTCAGCCCCAGTGTGCTGGGTGTCCAGGTCTCCCCCTAGTCCAGTCTGTGTCTGTCACCCCCTGTAGATCTGCTGGATCTCTGGTCCCAATTGTGCACTTTCAAATCTTTTTCCGCTAAGCAGCCTCCAGTTTCACCTGCAGGGACCAACCCTACATCGATATGACGTCCGCTGCCAGGCCCACCATTCGCTAACACGGAGGACTGTTCCTGCTAACGCACAACATCTGTGTATGGGTAACCTGTCAGTGGCGGTGGGGTAGGAGGAAGGTGGTGAACTTGAAGTGGGTGGGGGAGTGCCCGTTCTCCGTATAGGCAGCAGGTGATTGACAGACTCCTCCTGGTTGGGTTTGAGGCAGTGGACATCTTGTGCCGTTTAATTTCTGGGCCCAGGTCCGGGGGAAATTTGTCATCAGCTTTTGTGTCCCCCCCAAGGGTCTGGATGGAGTTTTGTGAAAAAGTACTGACAGGGATCCTGCTTGTGATTGGCTTTTTCGGGTGGTGGCGGTTTCCACGCCGTGGGTGTCGTTATATGTGACCATAAAGGTCTTTAATTAGAGCATTCCGCCTCAGACGAGACCTCCGCCCTGCTGTGGGAGATACGGCTCCGTCCAAAGCGACTGTTTCAAACCTTGATTACAGTGAATTTGGGATGTGGTTTGAAGTGCAGCTTAAAAAACGAACACAGTCCGTAATGTTACCTCAGCACACATATCAAATCCCCGATTCGGCCTTTAATTTAGTTATCGGCAGGGATAAAGGATACAATGCTTCTAAAACTACTACCCGGGCCGCCGCGTGATGCTGGAAGTGTGGGTCGTTTCGTCATCATTCAATGTCTTGTGGACAAAACTGAAGTGTGGCCTATGCTTGATCTGGGGCACACAATGCGAACGACTGCCCTAACATTGTCTTTTGCAACCTCTGCGTGAGGATGGGTGCACACTACACCTCTATGCCCCGTCTCTTGCAGCAAGTTTGCGCAAAGTTTGCGGAGGAGATGGTGTCTCCGAGGAAGTGATCTTACTGAGGTTGTAGCAGTTGCTTGTTCGGCGGTGACGTCTCCTGGGTTGGGAACTCTGGAGAAGGTTCCCTTTCGCATTGCCTGGGGCCAAAGTGTAGAATACACACCATGCCTGCGTAGCCTGTCACTTTGTGACTCCAATAGTCGCCAGGAAGCTCCCAGAGCAGAGACTCGACCAAAAACATATCATAATTCAGGTGCCACCCAAACCCAAGCTCATTTCTGGTACCTATTATAGCCCGAAGCCATGGGTTAACCAGCCTCCAAGTCAGGTGGGGCGCTCTTGGTCCCAATATCTCTCATCTTCGTCTAGTGGTAACCTCATGCTTGGGTTTCTGCTTGCAGAGTTCCGAAGGTTCCCTCGCCATGTTCGATAATCGGGGGATGGAGTTTGGCTGGGAAGTGGAGGGTGCAGCCAAGAGGAACTAAGCCCATTCCCAAATTGTCTGAGTTTCCGCCTTAAAAATCCTTACTCGCTGTTGTTACGGAGGGACAGTCTGGATGGGACGAAAATATGCGAGGCTAGAGAGAGAATTAGCTCCAGAGAAACCTCTTCTTGGTCCAGTGAGTCTTAATTTTGATAGACCAATCAGGAGCTGAGGCGGTGTTGCCTAATACGTGGAGCTTGCCTTCTTCAGCTAAGAAGGGAAGGTGTTCCCGATGCATAGAGGGTATGTAGGGTTAAAGAGGGTAAATGGATAAAAACCCCCTCAACGTCATTCACCTTGTAAATGGCTGTGCCCCTCAATAAGATGTGCAACAATTAATGTTGCCACTTCCATCAAGTCTTGGTAAGTGCACGTAGCATGGTTGGCGTTATTTTTTCATAGGACTCCACTAACCGTATTGATTGAGGCAAGACATTTTCTTTTTGAGCGAGACCCTGGCTCACCAACCTTGGGTCCTTTGGCTGAGATCCATCGCGCCAATGGGGACTGGTCCTGTGGACCCGTCCTTTTGGTCTCTTGCCGCCGAGCTTACATGTGGGTGGGCTGTTCTTTTTAAAACAGATATGCCCTGTTCACACGGTTGATTGAAATCCGAGATGGACGCTGCATGCTTATGGATGTTCTGGTGAACAGTTCGCCCTGCGGCTTAAATAAATTTTTATGGCCCTCAGACAAGGCCGAGAGAAGGAATTGGTTTACCATAATATAAGCCCTTTCTTTTTTAATACAGCCCAGCCTGTAGTGTTTGGTGGGGATTTAACCACCATTGCTAGGCCAATGTACATAGAGGAGGCTTGGCAGGTTGGGGTAACGACAACCGATCGTATTTTTTGAATGGCTTAGTTAGGAGAGCAGGTCTGGTAGAATGTGCACATTTCGCCAATCTCCAGGCCTCATCGGGTTACACTTTTCATAGAGGTGTAGTAGTATTAGGTAGGGGTATCTAGGTGTTTTGTTTAAAAAAGGGAACTCTTCTATTTACTATTCTATCCTCTCTTGAGGTGGAAGGCAGTAGAGGTTTCTCAGATCACTTTGTTTGTGGTGGGTCATGGTCCTTGCAATATTCCAGACCCCCTCGAGAGGTATACGGGGGTTTCTGGCAGTGTTCTCCAGGCGCCTCAATTCGTGTACCATGCCTTGACTGAGGAATTGTACTCAAAACCATCTCTTTTTTGCCTTCTTTCAGGATCATGTGAGTCCTGACAGGATGTCCTTGGCCGTCAGTAGGACGATATTGGGTGGTAGATAAAACAACCACAAAAAGAGTGGACCGCAGCTCCACGACTCTTTCGAGGCCTATTCGATTGACATAGTGGTTTCCAGGATAAACCATATCATTTCCTAGTGCTAAAACTTAGAGGAATTTGGATATGTCTGGTGTCTGATGTGGTTGTACTTTGGGGAGATCACCAGGTGGTAACGGTTCCTCAGATTAGCGAGAGTGTGTTCCAGTATTAACCGTTTACCTGGCCTCCCTGAACCTTTGAGAGGGGAATTATTGGTCACACCATTCTAGCCATTCCCGATTCCCCTATCAGAGTTGCATAGGTACTGCCATCCCATGCTCGGCAAATCGATTGACGGTTGCGGAAGGGTGAGTGATGGGACGCCTGAGAACCTCTCCCAGCAGGTATCATCCCTGTCGTGGTTGTTAGCCCCAGCCTTTTATGTGCTGACCAACTGCACTCTTGTCCTGCGAAAGAGCTCGAGCCAGGCCCGGCATAAATCCAACTTTTTGGAGCAGACTCCTGTTCATCGTCGAGACAAGATCTGATTATTCCTTGGGATTCTTTGACACGCTGGGTATTTCGCTCCTCATCGGGATCTCACTGTGTCCAATTCTAGGGAGGTGGGCGGCAGCCACTAGCAAGGCCTCTCTGGTCCTCGATTACAGAAATCCCCTGGGCCCGATATTGAGAGGCTCCCGGGCCTCTCAATCCTGCGGAGTTCACATACATAATGCCTATTTTGTGTGATGTCCCTGGCCCCTAGGTCTATGTTGGAGGTTTTTTATTCGGACTCCCTTTCTGAGTGGTCTCCTTCCCACCCTCCATGAGAGCGTTCTGCTTTGCATTCTTCCGCTGTCAAAATCGCGGGTTAGCAGATTCCTTCCTAGAATATGATAACTGGCTCCCCACAGTCGAGTCGCTTTACTCATACGGATATGAGGAAATATCTTGGGCAAAAGTATTGTTCAGATTCCCACCCCTCTCTCGCTCTTTGGAGGTATAGCGACGAATCCCATGGTGCTTTCTCCTCGCTCTGGACATCACATGTGCACACCCGGTTAAGGGTAGCTATCCACCTGTTTCCGCAGTATGGGTCCTGGGAGGCCTAATGCGTTTGCAGGTCTTGTGAGTGGGGAAACAATACCTTTTGTGTCACCTGGGTACCCAGTTTCATAAGCGTGAGGCCTTGTTGATAGAGTGAATCACAAAGTTATCCTCTGTGATTGGTCCCTTGGAAGATACGTGTGTTTCCTCGAGGGTTTCATCAATGGGCGTCATGGTTTTTGTATGAAGGGCGCTAGAAAGGCATTTTATTCTCCTTTGTGAAGGTGGCTGGTTGGGTGGAAATACCTTTTAGGGGTTCTCTCCTCTGGGGTCGCAGTGTGGTTGCCCCGCCTCAGATCCCTCTGCTTTACGCTTTCGCATATACTCTGAGTGCAAGAGGGTTTGATGGCACGTCTGCGGGGCGGTACCTTGTCGCTCCGGGAGTTTTCCTTGCAAGGTTAGCTGCCTATGCGGTGAGACATTACTTGGTATTCTCAGCTCCGACGAGGCGGTCCCGAGGTGGCCGACTGTAACAAAGAGTTATTCTGATGAGGCTTCAGGGTTCCCTCAGTCAACGAGGAACAAATGTGAAGCTTTCGTGATGGGAAAAGAAGGCAGCCTGCCTTCTAAACCTCCCGGGAGTCTTCCCTGAGCCTTCCCCCAACATTAACGGATCTTAGGTGGATCTTCACTTTTGGCAAGGCAGCATTTCGCTGATGCATAATTTGGTGTGTTCTACAGGTTGTGCAACATTCTTCTGCATCTTCCCAGGGTGGATTCAGTTTGGGGGGGGAAGGGGTAGAACCAGTATACTCTTGTGATACACTTTAGGTGGTTTCAGTGTGATCAATGACTTTCACCCCCTCGTTCCCCTGCTTACAACCCGCTTTTTCTGTAAGTTTATACTTGTGTGCCCTGGTATATGCCAGAGATAGTACTATGCAACGATTCAATTATTTTTGTCTTTTCCTCGGTTTTCCTGGCTTTATTATATGTCTTTATGGGGATAACACACTGAACCTAAAGCAAAATGATAGCGTGTCGCTCCTTACCGGCTAAAGGACAAGGAGGGAGGGTTGTGGGTGCGTCAATGCCTCAAAGCCCGTGTTCGTGTTCTGTGTGAACGAGTGTTGTGGGTTACATACCAACTTTTGCAGCCAACCTACCTCTCGATGCCTAGATGCAAAAGTCCTTCCCTTTTGTTGGGTATAGTGAAGATCATTTTAAGAGTCTGGGTCACTCCATTTCGTTTGTTCTTGGATGGATAGCGGTCCGGCTTGGGTAACAGAGTCTGCGGAAGTCATCAGGTCCTCTTTCTACCCCTCTCCTACATGTGGCATGAGCCTTCCTGAACGCCTGCACTTGAGGACTAGCTGTTCCCAAGGCTTTGGGAATTCAAGGAAGAACAATCTAGTAATCCTCCCTAACCGGCTAGGGAGGTTGTTTGACATGAGTCCGCGCGCCCCCAGGAGGGGTCTTGTGGTCTTCCTACTTGTCCATATTTTGGAGCCCGTTCTATTCCTCTCTCCTCTGCCTCTGCACTGCGTCGTGTTCTGTCACAGAAAGACTGTCTCTTCGTCTTTACAGTGGTGCGTCCCCCGGCATGTAGCGTTCACGCCCGCAACGTTTACGTGGGGGGCGACTAGTAGTTATCTGGCTTGTTGTGCTGTTTCCATACCTCTCGAGATGTTGTTCCCCGGCGTAGAGGCCTTGCCATGGTCTTCTCGCGGATTTGAACCACTCTACCTGGACCACCTTCCTGCTTAACACGTTGTCTAGGCCTTTCTGGTTGTGCGTCGTGTCCCGCTGTCATAGTCCTCTCCAACGCATACGATACGTGTGCTAGTTCACCACCACATAATAATCAGGGTGTGGCGTTCGTGCCCACACTATCCTGCCTCCAGGTAGTCATACCAGGGTAGTGTGCGCGCCTTATGGTGTTGGCTCAAGGCATGGCAAGTATTTGAGTCAAGCACCTTATTTCTAGTTAGCACATAGTAAAATTCTACAGCACACTGCCGTCTTTGGAGTGCACGGTGCCAATTTCAATTAGTGGCCCGACCTGACAAGGTCCGTTTTCCTGTGAGGTGGTGGTTTCCAACATTCCTGACGTGGAACTGTTAACGGTGAAGGCTCTGGCACGAAACCGACGGAGAGTGACAAAGGGAGATCGGTCAACCTCTTGTGGAGAGGCCTGTACCTTGATGGCCCGCCGCTCTGCTGGTTCCGATGTTTCTTGGTGGTGGCTTTTCTTTTTCCTGTCTTCAATCACTTGTCCCTTTTTTTCCCTATGCCCCTTTTGTGTGTCTTTTTATGTCTGGGCTCTATGCGCATTCCAGGGTGCAGTAGGTTTAACACTTTGGTGCGTGATCCCTTTGTGGCCCTCTCTCGGGCCTCACTCAAGGGTCCCTAATAGAAGCGCTGTCCCATTATAGAATGTAGAATGTATCCTTAGTATTTTCGACGGAAGCCAAACGATTTCTTTGTTTTGATGTTCTTTCGTGTTAGGTTTTAATTTGACATGCACGTTCTTCATCGTCCATACTCTGTTAGTTTTTAATTGGCTAGGGTTCCTTCCTCCTTGCTGGTGTCTATAGTGGACCCCTTGTTTTTTTAATAGTGTTACGTAATGTTATAAGGGGTTTAATATACTGTCCTAATCATGTTTTGTCGGGTTTCCTTGGTGTCCACGTCGCATTCTGTATTTGGATGCTTGGTTGCCTGACGATATAAATGTGGTGGTCTTCAGGAAACTATGTGAACAACAGGTCTCTCAACTTATGTTTTTCCTTTTTCTGCTGTAAGATATTTTAGCTTATTTGCGTGATACTGCGAACGGTTTTGTCCCTATCCCCTCATCATCTATCTGTGTAGGTAGGTGACAGGGTTAGTTATATTAGATTGTATGTAGGTAGGGGCGGCCTCGGTTTTATTTTGTTCTTTTTTCTCTGATGTAAGAGTTGAATTTACTTTATCTCTCATTGGAGAATCGCTTTTTAGTTCTTTTTAAGAAGATCTGAAAATAAGATTGTTTTTTATATTGGTGGTCTGCTGTATAAGAACTTTTTATTATTTCCTTTGGGACTGGACTTTCTTCTCGGAAAGAGACTTTTTTATTTTATGCCCAAAAGCCAATATGCTATGTATTGTATGTTTTGTTTCAAGTTTAATTGTGTTATGCAATTTGTAGCCTGTTTAATAAACTTCAATATATTAAAAGACATAATACGTCCATTCTAGTCCGAACCTTTAACCCTACCCATAATGCGTATAACAGTTTACATAGTACATAGTATTGGACAGGTTGTATAAAGACTTACTGTCCACTGCTAGGTCCAACCTCTATACCCACCCATAATGCGTCTGCATTAGCACAAGTTACACTATAACATAGTATTGGAGGTTTGGTGGAATATAAGACACTAGTCGGTTCCATCCATAGTCCAACCTTTATACCGCTACCCATAATTTGTCTGCTTCTGTCCATAACAGTTACATAGTAACATAGTATGTGGAGGTTTGTACATAAAAGACATACGTCCATCTCGTTCCAACTTTATATACCCTACCATGCATTTGAATGTTCTTTCATACAGGCACCATTTACATTCGCGCTAGTAACAATAGTATTGGAGGTTGTTAAAAAGGACTAGCGTCCATTAGTCCCAACCTTTTACCCTACCCATAATGTCTGTATATAAACATTTACATAGTACATTAGTATTGGAGGTTGTACATTGTAGTGCAGTCCTGTTCCTGTGTGTGTCACAGGTTAGCAGCTCCCACATCCACTGTTGTTTCTGGTCCCTTCTCTCCCCCCGGGGAGCTGTCACATTGCAGTAAGAGTGGCGGGGAAGGTTCCCTCCTCCTCCTCCGTTTCATTCCTGGTCCTGGACTGTGTTTCCAGCGTAGTCAGCTTTGGGGGGTGAAGCCTGGGCAGCCTCATGCTGTGGGAATGATGGTGCCCCGTGTCCTGTGGTGGCTGTGCTGTCGTGTGTGTGTTCCCGGGCAATGTTGGGCAAGGTGAGTTTTTGCTCATTGCTGTGAGGTGTGACTCCATTCCCTGCTTCGTTTCTCTGTCCCTGTCTATTGAGTGACTTTCACTGTCCTCCATCCTCCCGCTTATCCATATGGAATCAGACAGACGGATGGATGGAAAGACAGACAGCGCAGAGTCTAATAGGGGGACAGCCGGCATTCACTACCCTTGGGCTTCCCTTTAATCCATGTAAGGAATTCCCCTCCTGTATCCCCTGATCTCTCTGTCTGTGCATCCTACAAGCAGTGATTAATTCTCCATTCAGATCTATCCTCTCCCCAGAAACCAGGAGCCTAAAACCATCCACGGGATGTAATCTGTAATCAGTCACAATGTAGTCATGTATGTTACTAACCAATAAGATTCCATAGAATATAGAATAGATCTAGATTGGGAGAGGATGGAATATAGAATAATCATTTGTGCTTCCGATTCGTTGTGTGGCCCACGTGTTAGGAGGCATATCGACTAGATCATAGATTGGGGAGAGGATGGAATATAGCATTCTCCCTCCGCGTGGCTCTCGCTCGCCCCTGTCCTAGATCATCAGTGCCCTTGATTGGGATAGTAGGACCATAGACTAGATCATAGATTGGGAGAAGGATGGAATTATTAGACTAGATACATAGTATGGGAGAGGATCCGTGGAAATTAGAGACCTAGATTTCCTAGATTGGGTATAATGAGGGGCCACTAATAGACTAGAGTCCATTCAGATCTCTGGGATTAGTTGCGTACGGGACACATAGACTGTCGGTGACCTCATAGATTGGGAAGGATGGAATATTACTGCTACACCTATCCGTAGATTCGATATTCATTGGCTCTGTTCCAGCTTGTGTCTTGTGTCGGGAGGAGCGGCATGGGATATCTAGAATATGATTCCACATATGATATGGGAGTATGCATCGGGAATATAGATATACCGCATCATAGAAACATTTCGAGCTGATGTAGTGACTCGGTAATATGTACTTGACAGACCATCACCCTCCCTTCGATTTTTCGTCGGAGATTGAGACACCGCTGTCCATTGATAGCAGCTTAGATCATACCGGGTGGTCTACAGATTTGGTGGTGTACACGCAGGGGAGTGAAATCAATACAGATCAATAAAGATTCATAGATTGGGAGGGATGGAATATAGAATGATCATAGATTGGGGGGGGAGGGGGGGGGGGAGGAAGAGGATTGAATATAGACTAGATCATCAGAGTGGGAGAATGTCACATGTGATATACGACTAGATCATAGATTTGGGTAGAGGAGGGAATATAGACTACCGATCATGAAGATTGGGAGAGGACTGTGAACTATAGAATAGATCATTGAGATTGGGAGAGGATGAATATACGAATAGATCATAGGGACTCTGCGGATTGGGCGGCAACAGAGGATGGAATCGAGAATCGATCATAGCTTGGGAGAGGAGGGAATATAGAATGAGATCATAGATTGGGAGAGGATGGAATATGACTAGATCATAGATTGGGAGAGGTGGAATATAGAACTAGATCAAGTGATTGATCGTATTGCCTATAATCCTAGATCATCATCTCTTTGGTGAGAGGATGGAATATAGACAGATCATAGATTGGGAGGATGGAAATATAGACTAGATCATAGTTGGGAGGGAATGGAATATAGACTAGATCATAGATTGGGAGAGTATGAATATTGAGACTAATAATCATAGAGTTGGGAGAGTAGTGGACTATAGAATAATCATAGATTGGGGAGAGGATGGAATATAGAATATACCAGAGAATGGGGAGGAGGGAATATAGACTAGATCATAATTGGGAGAGTAGGAATATTCGACTAGATCATAGATTGGGAGAGGAGTGAATGATAGACTATAGATCATAGATTGGGAGCGGAGGGAATAAGAATAGATCATCATAGATTGGGAGAGGAGTTAATACTAAATAGATCATAGTTGGGAAGAGGAGGTAATATAGAATAGATCATATATTGGGAGAGTATGGATATAGAATATAATCATCAGATTTGAGTATTAGGGAATATAGATAGATCAAGATTGGGATAAGGAGGGATATAGACTAGATCATAGATTTGGAGAGGAGGGAATATAGAATATCATCAGATTGGGAGAGGAGGGAATATATCATATATCATAAGATGGGGAGAGGATGGAATATAGAATAGATCATAGATTGGGAGAGGAGGTAATATTAGAACTAGATCATAGATTTGGAGAGAGGTTAATATAGACTAGATCATATATTGGGAGCGGATGGAATATATAATAGTCATAGATTGGGAGAGGAGGGAATATAGATAGATCATAGCCTTGGGAGAGGATGGAATATCGAATAGCCTCCTCGCTTGGGTGACGAGGGGGCATACTCGCAACCCCCCCCCCCCCCCCCTTTTTAAGAATCCTAGATTGGGAGAGGAGGGAATATAGAATAGATCATAGATGGGGAGAGGAGGGAATATATAAATGATCACTAGATTGGGGAGGATTGCATTATAGAATAATCATAGATTGGGGAAGGAGGGAATATAGACTTAGATCATCGATTGGGAGGGACGGGAATATAGACTAGATCATGATTGGGAGCCAGTGACAGGGAATATAGACTAGATCATAGATTGGGGAGAGTATGTGAATATGACTAGAATCATAGATTGTGGAGAGGAGGTAATATAACTAGATCATAGATTGTTATATTGATTGAATTGACTATATCATAGATTGGGAAGGATGGAATAGAGCTAGATCCTAAGATGGGAGAGTATTGAATATAGACTAGATCATAGATTGGAAGGTTGACTATAGACTATATCCTAGATTGGGAGAGGATGGCATATAGACTAGATCATAGATTATGGGAGAGGATGGAATAAGACTAGAATCTACTATGGAGAAGGAGGGAATATAATGAATAATCATAGATTGGGAGAATATGGAATATGAATGACCATAGAATTGGGAGAGGAGTGAATATAGACTAGATCATCGATTTTGCAGAGAGGTCATATACACATCTATCATCGCTTTGGAGCGGAGGGAAATATAGAACTAGAATCAGAGCTTGGAATGGATGGAATATCGACTAGATCCTAGATTGGGTAGGATGGAATATAGACAGATCATAGATTCGGAGAGGGAGGAATATCCGACTAGATCATAGATTGGAGAGGAGGGAATGCTAAGACTAGATCATGACATTTGGGAGAAGCGGGAAATATAGAATAGATCATAGATTGGGAAGAGGAGGGATAGACGAATAGATCATAGATTGGGAGAGAGGCGCATATAGACTAGATATAGATTGGGATAGGAGAGGAATATAGAATAGATTCATGATTGGGAAGGAGGATATAGAATGATCATAGATTGGGAGAGTATGGAATATAGAAGAGATCATAAGATTGGGAGAGGAATGGAATAATATACTAGATCATAGCATTTGGGATAGGAGGGAATTTATAGAATAGATCAGAGATTGGAAGAGGAGGGAATTCGACTAGATCATAGATTGGGAGATGAGGGCATATAGAACTAGATCAAGATTGGGAAGGATGAATATAGAATAGATCATAGAATTGGAAGAGGATGGAATATAGAATAGAATCATAGATTGGGAGAGGATGCGAACTAGAATAGTCATAGATTGGGATAGGATGGAATATCGAATATAGCATAGATTGGGAGAGGATGGAATATAGACTAGATTCAGATGGGCGAGGATGGAATATAGACTAGATCATAGATTTGGAGAGGATGGCATTAAGACTAGATCATAGATTGGGGTAGAGGAGGGAATATAGACTAGATCATAGATTGGGAGAGGAGGGAAATATAGACTAGATCATAGATTGGGAGTAGGAGGGAATATAACTATATCATATAATTGTGTAGAAAGGATGGAATATATGACTAATCATAGATTTGGAGAGGATGGAATGAGACTAGATAATAGATTGGGAGAGGAGGATATAGAACTAGATCATAGATTGGGAGAGGAGGGAATATAGACTAGATCATAGCTTGGGATAGGATGGAATATAGATATTCACTAGATTGGGAGAGGAGGAATATAAGACCTAATCAGATATTGGGGAGCGGAGGGAATATAGACTAAATCATAGATTGGTGGAGAGGAGGGATATAGACTATATCATAGATTGGGAGAGTATGAAATATAAGACTAGATCATAGATTGGGAGAGGGATGGAATAGTATAATAGATCCTGATATTCGGATAGGAGTCAAAGATAGAAGCGATCATAGATTGGGAGAGGATGGATATATAGAATAAGATTTCTAGATTGGGAGATAGATTGAATATAAATAGTCATAGATTTGGGAGAGGATTGAATATAGAATAGATTCATAAATTGGGAGAGGATGGAATATAGACTATATCATCGATTGGGAGAGGAGGGCATCTAGATAGATCCTAGATTGGGAGAGGAGGGAATTATACTGGATCATAGATTGGGAGATGTATGGAATATCGACTAGATCATAGATAGTGGGATAGTATTGAATATATACTAATGAAAAAAAAAATCATAGATTGGGAGAGGAGGGAATATAGACTAGATCATAGATTGGGAAAGTAGGAGGGAATATAGACTAGATCATAGATTGGGAGAAGGAGTGAATATAACTATATCATAGATTGGAGAGGAAGGGAATATACTAGACTAATCATAGATTGGGAGAGGATGGAATATAACTAGATAATAGATTAGGGAGATGAAGGATTGAATATAGACTGATCATAGATTGGGAGAGTGAGGGAAAATATAGACTAGTCTAGATGGGAAGGATGGAATAATATACTAGATCATAGATTGGGAGAGGAGGGAATTAGACTAGATCATAGATTGGGAGATGAGGAATATAGAATAGAAATCAGAGATTTGAGAGGAGGAAATAAATAGAATGTACTTGTACAATTGATATAGGAGTAAATGTTTGGTTTAGTAAGATCTTGGGCCTCGAGTGATGCTTCTTGAGTTGAGTGGAGGAACATCACAGTGGTGGTTGGAACATTTTCAGGACTTTATTTGAACCGTTAATATTAGAAATATGCTTGATCACCACCTGGAAAGAATGTTAATGTTCAAACAAGGTCCTGATCAGGGTTCTTCTGTGTTTTCTTTTGGCAGCCTCTGGGAAGTCCTTTCTCGGCAATGATTTGGTGGGGATGCTCACATCGAATTCGCAGGAGCCTTGCAACGAGTAACCTTTATGATGCTGACTTGATGTCTTTCCCTCATAGTCTATGAAGATGAGGTTTTATACCCGAATGAGTCCAGCGGTCATCTCCATGCTTGCTGCCTACCCCCCAGGAGGATTTGCTGGCTCAAGCCTTGGAGAGAATGGATTCCACTCACAGACCAGGACACTTCTCATACAGCATGACACTGCAGCAACTGGCTGAAGAAGGGCTAGCGCAGGGATAGGATGCTTTGTACTTGACGAACCTCTTGCACTTTGGGAACCAGATTTCGCATGGCGATGCTTCCCTAGAGCAACTGCAGGGACACCGAGGAGCTCTTCGGAGAAGAGAAGAATTCCCCCAGGCCTACAGATTATGATTTAGTAGGATGTACCTTCCAGTCCAATAAGGACCACATGGGTCTGCAAGGAACCAGCTGGCCCCCACTGTTCCTGGCAGGGGGTCGTTACAGGCAGATGATGGATATGGGGACCTGCTTCCCGTTTATGGCAACAGGAGGATTTCAACCAGATGGATCGCCTATGGGATTAGGAGTATGTTACGGTGAGGCCTAAGGGAGGAAGTGGCAGTGTCCATCTAAATTCTAGCAATCCCACCCATTCCAGAGATGTTTCTTCCAAATTTTCCCATCCATTGGTTTTTTCATGGTTAGAAGGTATTGGAAGGTCACTCCATGGCTTGATGTAACTTTGTCTTTCCTTACAGTACCTGGTGACACGTGTGTTGTCTACATGAGCGAATCCGAGATGCCCCACGGCTCTCCTTCCCCTCCACCACCGCCTGCTCCGCTCACTGTCCCAGAAACTCAGTGCCCGACTCTCCCTCCTAACTGCTTCGGGTCAAAAACGACTGGACGACATCCCAGATGCCGATTCCAATCCACGGTGGGGCTTCTCCGAATGAAGCGGATCCGATGGGACCTGACATTCAGGCTCTGCCCAAACATTCCAGAACATAGGTAAAGCTGAGTTGTTGAAGTACCTGCCAGACTAGGATCCAAATATTTTCTATATATATCCGAGTGACATGACATTCTTATTGCTATCTATACTGTGTACACATAACAACCCACTTTGCTGTGTTTCCCCGTCGAAGATCGTGTCTCTCGCCATCAGTTCTCCCTGTGTCATGTGTTTCTGCTCTCGTTGACCTGGCAGGGGTGGGAGACACTAGAACTCCCCTATTGTAATCTTTCCTTCCATCTGTGTGGTTTCAATAGAGAGTCCCAATAAAGAGACTTGTACAGAAAACCCCCGCTTGTTGTTTTATTATGAAATATCGATATCATTCTGTTGGTATAAAAGTGGTATAATAATGCAATAAACCAGACGTAAAGAAGTTGCGTTTACAATCAGCATTTCCGTGGGAAACGTTTTGACTTCTTTTCTGAATTTGCGTACAAAACTGTCCTATGGCACTTTACTTACGCTACACACACATATGCCTTACCCTACTACCCTAACCTACACCAAGTCTACAGTATTACTTACATTACACACAACCTTCATCTGATTCTACAGTATTACTAAACTAACTACACATAACCTAACTGAGTCTAACAGTATTACTAAACTAACTACACATAACCTACACGGAGTCTACAGTATTACTTACCTTACTACACATAACCTTCCGATTCTATCTAAATCTACTACAGAGTTATTACTTACCTTACTATAACATAAACCTCCCCGAGTCTACAGTTTACTAACCTAACTACACATAACCTACACTGAGTAGACATATTAACTTACCTTACTACACATAACCTTCACAGAGTATACAGTATTTTTACCTTACTACCATACCTCACCGATTATACAGTATTACTTACCTTACTACACATAACCTACCACCGAGTATACAGGGGGTTTTTAAAAAAACTTTTACGTCCCTTACTACAACATAACCTACACACGAGTATACAGGATTACTTACCTTACTACAAATAACCTACAACTGATCTACAGTATTATTTACTTTACTACACATAAAACCTACACTGAGTCCTACAGTATTACTTACCTTACTACCATAAACCTTTCACAGAGTAATACAGTATATTTCCTTCCTACACATAACCTAACACCGAGTATACAGTCTTACTTACCTTACTACACATACCTACCAGATTATCCATATTACCTACCTTACTACACATAACCTTCACAGAGTATACAGATTCTTTACCTTACTACACATAAACCTACACCTAGTATACAGTAATTACTTACCTTACTACAAAACCCAAAATAAAAACCTTCACAGAGTTACAGTATTATTTACCTTACACACCTAACCTACACCGAGTATAACAGTCTTACTATACTTAACCTTACTACATACACATAACCTTCACAGTATACAGTATTACTTACCTTACTACCCATAACCTTCACAGAGTATACAGGATTTTACCTTACCAACAAAAAAAACACTAACCTACACTGAGTATACAGTATTACTTCCCTTACTACACAGAACCTTCACAGAGATACAGTATACTTACCTTACTACCATAACCTTCCACAGAGTATACAGTTTAATTTACCTTACTACACATCCCTACACACGACTATACAGTAATCTACTTACCGCTTACTTACACATAACCTACACTGAGCTACAGTATTTATTTACTTTACTACACCATAACCTACACTGAGTTAACGTATATACTTTACCTTACTACTACAACCTAACCTCACACCGATTATACAGGTATTACTTACTTACTACACATACCTTCACAGATAATACAGTATTTTACCTTACACACATAACTCTAAACCTACACCGATTTACAGTCATTACTTACCTTACTAAAATAACACTTCACTGAGTCTACAGTATTATTTACTTTACTACACATAACCTCATTACACTGAGTCTACAGTATTACTTACCTTACTACACATAACCTACACCGAGTATACAGTATACTTACTACTTACAACAGAACCTACACCGAGTATACAGTATTACTTCCTTACTAACACATAATACCTCCTGAGTCTACGTAATTAGTTACTTTAGCTACCATAACCTACACTGAGTCTAACAGTATTACTTACCTTACTAACACATAACCTACACTGAGTCTAAACCGTATTACTTACCTTACTACACATAACCTAGCACAACCGAGTTATACAGTATTCTTACCTTACTACACATAACCTACAAACCAGTATAACAGTATTACTTACCTTACTACAAATAACCTACCTGATCTACAGTATTATTTACTTTAACTACATCATAACCTACACTGAGTCTACATTATTACTACCTTACTACACTATAAACCTTCACCAGGTATACAGTATTATTTTACCTAAAGTACTACACATAACCTACACCGAGTATCACGTATTACTTACCTTACTACACATAACCTACACAGAGTCTACAGTATTACTTACCTTACTACACATACCTTCACAGAGTATACAGTTTATTTACCTTACTACACTACCTACACCCGCGTATACAGTATTACGTCCTTACTACACATAAGCCTTCACAGAGTTGATAAACAGTTTAATGTTACCTTACTACACATACCTACACCGATATAACAGTATTACTTACCTTACTACACATAACCTTCACAGAGTATCAGTTTACTTACCTTACTAACTACAACATACCTTCACGAGTATACAGTATTATTTACCTTACTACACATAACCTACACTGATTACAGGATTAACTTACCCTTACTACACATAACCTTCACAGATTATACAGTTTATTACTTACCTTACTACATACACTCACCTTCACAGAGTATACAGTATTATTTACCTTACTATACTACACTAACCTACACCGAGTATAACAGTATTACTTACCATTACTACACAGAACCTCCACGTGAGCTACAGTATTAGTTACTTTACGACCATACCCTACTGCGTCTACAGTATTTAAACTTAACTTACTTACACATAACCACACCGAGTATACAGTATTACTTACCTTACTCCACATAACCTTCACAGAGTATACAGTATGTATTTACCTTACTGAACACATAAACCTACACCGCGTATCAGTATTACTTAACCTTACTACACATAACCTTCAGAGTCCTACAGTAATTATTTACTTTAACTACACATAACCTACACTGAGTCTACAGTATGACTTACCTTACTAAACACATAACCTACACCGGTAGACATTATTACTACCTTACTACACATTCTAACCTACACCGAGTATATACAGTATTACTTACCTTCTACACATCACCTACACCGGTATCAGTATTATTTACTTACTACACCTAATCATAACCTACACCGAGTATACACGTATTACTTCACCTTACTACACAAACCTACACCGCGTAGACGTATTCTTACCTTACTACACATAACCTCAACACCGAGTATCAGTATTATTTACCTTACTACACAGAACCTACACCGAGTATTACAGGATTACTTACCTTACTACACATAACCTACACTGAGTCACAGTCGATGTACTTTACTACACATAACCGAACCTACACTTAGTTCTAACAGTAATTACTTACCTTCACACATAACCTACACCGAGTATTACAGTATTACTTCCTTACTACACATAACCTTCACTGATTCTAACAGTAACTAGAGCTCTATGCATTTTACAACCTATTGTTAAACAAGGTAACACTGTAATCTCCCCAGAGGGAGTAAGGACTCCGCTACACACGACCCAATACTTCACTCAGCAGTGGAAGGGCAGGGGCTGTAGATTGAACATTCGCGATTGACGAAGATTCCTATGAGCTTGTTGGCTGTTTCTGCCTTGCAGCCTGCCGTGGTGTGTAGTGGGGACAATAGCCCCATCATAGATTCCATCCTCCGCTCTCAGTTCCGTGTAATGCGAGAGTGATGGGGACATTGGGACCCACATACGACACAGATCTCGTAACTGACTGGACACCAGTCAAATGCTAATTCATGGGTATGACCTTGTATGTAACCAGGTAGGAACATAATGAGTTTTAACATTGGGTTACGGTCCTGTTTCCTATAGTATGTCCAATTCTGTCTGCAGTTAACACTTAACCAGGGATTGTGCTCTTTCAGGCAGGGACCCTCATTCCTAATGGTGTCACGGGCTTGTTACACTTATATCAGTTTATACCATAATTTATAATATTATGTTCTTAACTCATGTGTGAAAATGTATTTAATTTAATTGAATTTATATTATCTATCTGTAATAATTACAAACTTATCCCCTTGTTGTGTATAATCTGTACTTATTATAAAATGTACCGAAGCGCTGTGTACCCAAGTGTCCCATCATCACCACACACACACACCACCCACCAGTCACCTATACCCACGGAAGAACCGCAACGTCACATATACACACATACACACAGTCACATATACACACAGTCACATATACACCAGTCACATATAAACCAGTCACATATACACACAGTACATATACACACAGTCACATAACCACAGTCACATATAACACACATACACACAGTCACATATACACACATACACACAGTCACATATACACACATACTGTATAATCGGTATTGTTATAATGTACAGCGCTGTGTATCCAAGTGGCGCTATATAAATCAACATATACATACATATACTGCTATAATCTGTATTGTTATAATGTACAGCGCTGTTTACCCAAGTGGCGCTATATAAATAAACATAGACATACATACTGTGTAAGCTTTAGGTTATAATTTATGGTGGAGGAGGTAGGGTTAGTGTTAGATAAATGGAGGACAGAGTAGGGGTAGTATTAGATCTATGGTGGAGGAGGTAGGGTTCGTGTTAGGATAAATTGAGCACAGAGTAGAGGTAGTATTAAGATCTTGGTGGAGGAGTGTAGATTGAACAGTGTTAGAATATATGGAGGACAGAGTAGGGGTAGTATTAGATCTATTGTGGAGAGGTAGGTTAGTGTTAGATAAATTGAGGACAGAGTATAGTGTAGTATTTAGTCTATGGTGGGAGAGGTAGGGTTAGTGGTTAGATATATGGAGGAACGGAGTAGAGAGTATGTATTAGATCTATGGTGGAGGAGGTAGGGTTAGTGTTAGATAAATGGAGGACAGAGTAGAGGTAGTATTAGATCTATGGTGGAGGAGGTAGGGTTAGTGTTAGATATATGGAGGACGGAGTAGAGGTAGTATTAGATCTATGGTGGAGGAGGTAGGGTTAGTGTTAGATAAATGGAGGACGGAGTAGGGGTAATGCTGGATGTATGTTTTGATGCTGTCTGTGTGTATTTAACTCCATTATTTCTCCTCTGCAGTGTCTGACCTCTCAGCATCTCTGCTCCTTGCCTGTCTCTTCTGTCACTTTTCTGACTGTCTCACCCTTCTCCCTCTCACTTGTGACTTGGGACTTCGCTGTCTCTGTTTCTCCTCGTCACCGTCTGACTGTCTCTCAGCTTTCTCCGATTTCTGCAGTTGTCTCTCCCATCCTGGTTGCTCAGACATAGACTGTGGGATTCTGGATGTTTGTCAGCATACGGCTGAGTGCCTGGAGTTGGCTATGGAGGTCTCAGAGCTGTGTTACCGTTGACAGTTCTTGACAATGTACGTCCACCGGCCTGCTAGTGTCGGGGTGACTCAGTTTAGAGGTTGGGTGGGAACTACTGCCCCCTACAGATCACAATCTAATGGGAAGTGTAAGATGGTTAATAGATGGGATGAAAATCTAAATATAACTTAGAAGGTTTCTTTCCCTTCCTGCAAGGCTGCTGTATTCCTACCAGTATCCAATACTTACCCGGTATCTGAAGTACTGAACCTGTAGACGAATACTTACCCCTCTTGGCATCTCCAGGTTCAGATGCTAGATACTACCGTATCCACAATACTCCCTGATCGAAAGACCGTACCGGGGGGTGGTAGCCAAGACTGACGGAGTGATGCCAGAAAGTAAGGGACCCGAGGTGAATACTTAACCTGTAGTCCCGTCAGTCTTCGATACTTCAAGCCTTCTCCCTTAGGCTGAATTTAATACGTATCCGAATACAGCCAAAAGATAGACGGACGAGGAGGGCCAAATAAGGGACCCGGGGCCCGGAGCGGAAGACCGACCCTGGACAGCCGGTCAGTATTAGCTCGGGTAAGTCGGCAATGCACTCCCTTACCCTTATCTAATACTTACCCTGATCAAATTAGCGTTACTAGGAGTCCTTATACTACACGCCTTATATAAGTAACTTACCTGTATCCAATACTTACTAGTAGTCCACTAGTTACCCTTTATCATAATGTACTTACATGTATATCCAAAACATACGACTTAGTATTACCTTTTATCCGTCTTAAGTACCTTACCTTGTTATCCACTTACTTACCCCTATCTAACACTCCGTATCCTAAGCAGAGGCTTACCCGTTTTATTCTACAAAATACGGATCCAATATAGCTTCACCCTTATGAACAACTTACCTGTAGTATCCAATACGACCTTATCACATTACCCCTGTACTACATGCGACAAATTTCAACTTTACCTCTTATTGTCTCTTATGTGTTAAACATTTACTGACATTTCATGCCAATTTCCTTACCCTTATTCGAATACTTACTTCTATCCAACTACTTTGACCAGTATTCTAGCTAATTTTCCCGTACTTACCTGTCTATTCCTTTTTAATACTTTACGCCTTATTCGATCATCGTTATCCGGGTATCCTACCTATTTTCCTCGCACCCCCCTTATTTTTCATAACTCAATTACCGGGATTCCAATACTTACCTATCTAACACCCATTACCTAGTTTATCCCTTCCTTATATTACCATTTTTTTTATCTAATACACTTTTAAGCCTCTATCAAAAATAAAATACTTCTTACCCGTCTTAATAATTACATGTTCCTTCGTCGTATACGCCAGATAATACCGACCTTCCCTTATCTTTGGTCTACTTACCGGAATCCAATGCTTAGCCGCTCGCTCTAAACTGTACTCTGTATCCTAATGGTTACCCTTATCTAATACTTACCTGGGTATGCAATACTTTACACCTTATCTACATACTGGCTTACAAAACCTGATTCCACTTACCTGTATCCAAATTACTTACACCCGTATCGATACTACCTTATCTAATATTACTCAATACTTACCTTACTAAAAATTACCTGTATCCAATACTTACCCTTAGTAATACTACCTGTATCCAATACTTACCCTTATCTAATACTTACCTGTATCAAATACTTACTCCTTATATAATACTTACCTGTATCCAATACTTACTCTTATCTAATACTTACCTGTATCCAATACTTACCCTTATCTAATACTTACCTGTATCCAATACTTACCCTTATCTAATACTTACCTGTATCCAATACTTACCCTTATCTAATACTGTACCTGTATCCAATACTTACCCTTATCTATATACTTACTGTATCCAATACTTACCATGATATCCCAATACTTACCTAGTATCCAATACTTACCCTTATCTAATACTTACTGTATCCAATACTACCTATTTAATACTACCTGATCCATACTTACCTTATCTAATACTTACCTGTATCCAATTACTGACCCTTATCTAATACTTAACTTGTATTCCAACAATTACTGTATCCAATACTTACCTTATCTAATACTTTTTCCTGTATCCAAATACTACATATCAAACACTTACTGTATCCAATACTTACCTTTCTAATACTCTGTACAATACTTACCTATCTAAACTACCTGGATCCAATAAGTACCTTATCTAATAAATTACCTGATCCAATACTTACCGTATCCAACACTTAACCTGTATCACAATACTTACCCTTATCTAATACTTACCTGTAGCACAATACCTACCGTATCCAACACTTACCTGTATCCATACTTACAGATGACACGTACCCTTTATCTAATACTTACCGATCCAACACTTACCCTATCTAATACTTACCTGTATCCAATAATTACCAGTATCCCAAACTTACCTGTACTCCAATACTTACCCTTATCTAATACTTACTGTATCCAAAAACTTTACCCTTATCATAATACACCTTATCAAGACTTACCTTATCCAAACTTACCCTTATCCAATACTTACCTGTATCCAATTACTACACTGTATCCAATACTTACCTGTATCCAATACTCCCTTCTAATACTACTGATCAAAACTACCCTGTATCCAATACTTACCGTATTCAATATACCTTTCCCAATACTGTAACGTATCCCATACTTACTGTATCCAATACTACCTGATTCCAATACTTAACCATCTAATACTTACTGTATCCACTACTACCATATCCAATACTTACCTGCATCCATTTACGTACCTATTAATATACCGTATCATGATTCTATCCAATACTACCCTGATCTAATACTTACCTGTATCCAATACCACCTGTATCCAATTTACCAGTACCCATACTTACCTGTATCCAATACACCTTATCTATACTTCTTATCCAATACTATGATCCAATACTTCCATATCCTACTACTTACCTGTATCCAATACGTTACCCTTATCTAATACTTACCTGTATCCAATACGTCCCTATCTATATACTACTTACTTACTTATCCAATACTTTACCCCCTTATCGAAGTAATGACCTGTACCAATACTACCAGTATCCAACACTACATGATCCATACTTACCTTATCTAATACTTACCGTGATCCAAATACTTACACTAGTATCCAAACTTACCAGATCCACACTTACCTTTATCCAAACTTTACCAGTATCCAAACTTACCTGTATCTACTCTACGATCAATACCCCTATCTAATACTTACCTGTACCAATACTTACCAGTATCCAACACTTACCTGTATCCAACTCTTACCCTTATCAAATACTACCTGTATCCAACCACTTACCCTACCAATATTCCCTTATTTATATTACCTGTATCCAACACTTACCCTTATCCAATAGTACCTGTATCCAATATTACCATACACAATATTACCTTGTATCCATACTTACCCTTTCTAATACTACCTGTATCCACAACCTACCCTTATCCAATACTTACCTGTATTCATACTTACCGTATCCAATACTTACTGTATCCAATATACCTGTATCCAATACTTACCTGGCATCCAATACTTACCCTTATCTAATACTTACCTGTATCCAATACTTACCAGTATCCAATACTTACCTGCATCCAAATACTTACCCTATCTAATACTTACCAGTATCCAATGCTTACCTGTATCCAATACTTACCCTTATCTAATATTACCTGGATCCAATACTCACCTGTATCCAATACGTACCAGTACCCAATACTTACCTGTATCCAATACTTACCTGTATCCAATAATTACCCATATCTAATACTACCTGTATCCAATACTTACCTGTATCCAATACTTACCCGTATCCAATACTTACCCGTACCCAATACTTACCTGATCCAATACTACCAGTATCCCATTAACCAATAATCTACATATACCAACTTACTCGTTCTCCAAACTTACCTTTACCCCCTATCCATCCAATTCTTACCTGTATCCTATACTTACCTGTACCCAATACTTACCGTATCCATACTACCTGATCGACTACAGTTAATACACTGTACCAAACTTACCTGTATCCAATACGTCCAGTTATTCATACTTACGTACCAAAAACCTTCATTGGGGGGATCCAATACTTACCTGTATCCAATACTTACCTGTATCCAATAATTACCCGTATCCAATTCTTACCCGTATCCAATACTTAACTGTATCCAATACTTACCCGTATCCAATACTTACCCGTACCCAATACTTACCTGTATCCAATACTTACCCTTATCTAATACTTACCTGTATCCAATACTTACCCTTATCTAATACTTACCTGTATCCAATAATTACCAGTATCCAATACTTACCTCTATCCAATACTTACCTGTACCCAATAGTTACCTGTATACCATTCTTACCTGTACTTACCTTTATCCAATACTTAACAGTATCCAAAACTTACCTGTACCCAATACTTACCTGTATCCAATTCTTACCTGTATCCAATACTTACCTGTACCCAATACTTACCAGTATCCAATACTTACCTGTATCCAATACTTACCAGTATCCAATACTTACCTGTATCCAATACTTACCTGTACCCAATACTTACCTGTACCCAATACTTACCAGTATCCAATACTTACCTGTATCCAATACTTACCTGTACCCAATACTTACCTCTATCCAATACTTACCTGTACCCAATAGTTACCTGTATCCAATTCTTACCTGTACTTACCTTTATCCAATACTTAACAGTATCCAAAACTTACCTGTATCCAATACTTACCTGTACCCAATACTTACCTGTATCCAATACTTACCTGTATCCAATACTTACCTGTATCCAATACTTACCTGTACCCAATACTTACCTGTATCCAATACTTACCTGTATCCAAAACTTACCTGTATCCAATACTTACCTGTACCCAATACTTACCTGTATCCATACTAACCTGTACACGAATCTTACCTGTATCCAATACTTACCAGTATCCAATACTTACCAGTATCCAATACTTACCTGTATCCAATACTTACCTGTATCCAATACTTACCGGTATCCAATACTTGCATGGAAGGCAAACTACATAATGGTGGCTGCAGGTGTTTCCCATAAATCCCTTTTTGCCAGCAGTGGGGTGGTAAACTGGTAAGCAAAGCTTCGTTTTTCCATGAGGATATTGCTACCCCAAATGAGAAGCCTTGGCCCATTTCTCCCAGAGGTGGGTGCAGTTGTAGTTCCCTGTTACCAGGACATGCCAGGTAGCCATCTTGCTATGGGATGCAATGCTTTCTGGGTACCTTAACTCTGTGTATTGGGGTCCATGTTTCTTTCTTTCTTGTGATGTTAATTTTCTGTTCCGTTAGACAGTTGTGCTCTGTGTCTCCTCGCCGGCCTGTTCTGTGAAGGCTCCATCTTGTGCTCTGTGCTCCTGGGCTGCATGAGCTGTGGGCTCTGCGGTGATGGGGCCCTGTGCCCCTCTGTGGGTCCCGGAGGGCTCTGCTGTGCACCCTTGGGAGATGGGCTGTGTGATCCCGACTGCGTAGCAGCCAGTGAAGCTTGTCGCTCTTCCGACTGTTTGGATTTCTGCCTGGAGTGTTGCTCTCTCTGCTTCCCTTCCTGACCTGCATGTTCCTGCCTGCACCATCTCACTAGGAGGCCCTGGAAAACCCACCATTGCCTTGGTGGTCAGTTGCCAAACCTTGACAATGACCAAATAAAACATGGCTTCTCTGGATCCAACAAACAAGTTACCCACAATCCTTATATATGTATTTGAATGGACCTGCCGCAATTGCCTACTTAAAGCTACCCCTCCAGTATAGCCCCTCCCCTTGTAATTAGTCCCCTCCCCTTCCTGTAGCAGCTCCACCCACTTATGGGAATTCTGGGAGGAGACAAATATAATTTTTTTAAATACCCCACGTTCTTCAAAACGATGGTTAAAAAATATGAGGAATGTTCCAGATATGGCTTAGACGTTCCAACATATTATTCCCGGAATCCTGCCTTGTATTCCGATAGCAAGATTAAGAATGAATTTCTATAACTGGAAAGTTCATTTATATCCGACTTATCTGTTCAATCCACTTTGATGTCCTTACAAACATTTGGGAATATTTATATTCCATATTTAATATATTTATATGGTACATATAGTAGTGATACGGTCGCCTATACCGTAGCGGCTTCCAGTGGAGATGGAAATACAGATCATCCAGGGATCGTTTTTTTGGGATATTATCAAGTGCAAAGCTTCCTAAGGAACATTTCATTCAAACGATTCTTATCAATTTATTAACCCAATGACAAAGTCGATTTCTAAGATGTTCCCTTTAAACAAACGGGGAAACGGTTTACAAACCAATTTACCACAAACAATAGCAAAAAGCTTTTATTTCCCCTTGAAATTCATCTCAATGTTTGTCCATTGGGAGATCCAGTTCATTCATGAAATTGCTGGAGGGAATGTAGAGCGTTTGGGAGGTTTCTTCATATGTGGTGAATATTATTGGATGAATTCCATTAAAAATAACGACCAGAAGAACCCTATTAAATATGGGGATCTGTACCCTGCTAGTTATAGGTCATGTATCAAATCTGCTTCATTGTCAAGACATCTAGGGCCCTATTTATAAAAGATCGCTATCGTAATCGTAAAATAAAGACCAGTATTTACGGATAACGACTGGTATTTAATGATAACGACCGGTATTTTATGATAACGACCGGTATTTAATGATAACGGTTGATATTTAATGATAATGACCGGTATTTAACGATAACGACTGGTGTTTAATTATAACGACCGATATTTAACGATAACGACTGGTATTTAACGATAACGACCGGTATTTAACGATAACGACCGGTATTTAATGATAACGACCAGTATTTAACGATAACGATAGCGATCTTTTATAAGTAGGGCCCATAGAACCTTAAGCTGGATACACACAGTACAGATTTCTGAAAGATAACAGAAGATCTGAAAGATCTGCCTACACAGAGTCCCGAGCGTTCTCCTTATGAACATCATATAGACTCTATAGGGACTCTATATGGAGTCTAGCGCGGACGATGGAAATTTACGGTCTTTCACAAATGAGCGGTCGTCCGCGCGCTCGTTCGGGAAACGAAGGTACACACATAACTATAAAGCCCCAATACGATCGGATCCGACGGGCTTTATCGTTACTGTGTGTTCCCAGCTTTAAGCAGCTATCGATCCGGGTAAATCTCCTGAACGCAATTCAATGTCACTTTTGCCATAACTGGTAGCAAACTGGTTAGTGCGACTTTAACTCCATATAATTGTCCACCGCCTCCGGGTCTGAATATCTGAAGGAGTCTTTAATGGGATATAGTTAACAGATCCTTGTGTTCGGATTAATTCTGTTCATATTGTTATTCTTATACATGAACAGTTTGATGTGTGTTATAATAATATATATATAACCGTTTATACACGAGACTATGTATCACGTACCGCTAGTTTATTTAAAAATGAATAAATACTTATGTTAATAAAAAAAATCCTTGCCTGTGCCTCATTATCGATGGACCCAATTTATTAGAAACAGATAATGGAAGGAAAGGTGTAATTCTCTGTTATCTGTACTGACATAACTACCTGCTATTACCTCTGTTTCTGTTATAGCTAAAGTTCTTCCTGGCTTAATGCTCAGGTAAAAAGGGAAATGGAAAAAGAGAAAAAGGCTTTCAGAGGGAACAGAAGAGGCTTAGAGGGAGTATAAATGCTGTAATAAAGGGTGCAAGACACACATACCACATGTCACTTATACCCTACCCATAATGTCTGTATAACAGTTACATAGTAACATAGTATTGGAGGTTGTATAAAGACATCCGTCCATCTAGTCCGACCTTTATACCCTACCCTACCCATAATGTCTGTATACAGTTACATAGTAACATAGTATTGGAGGTTGTAAAAGACTACGTCCATCAGTCTAACCTTTTATACCCTACCCTAATGTCTGTATAACCGTTACATAGTAACATAGTATTGGAGGTTTGTAAAACATACTTCCATCTAGTCCAACCTTTATACCCTACCCATAATGTCCTGTATAACGTTACATGGTAACATAGTATTGGAGGTTGTATAAAACATACGTCCATCTAGTCCAACCTTTATACCCTACCCATAATGTCTGTATAACAGTTACATAGTAACATAGTATTGGAGGTTTATAAAGACATACGTCCATCTAGTCCAACCTTTATACCCTACCCTAATGTCTGTATAACAGTTACATAGTTAACAATATATTGGAGGTTTGTATAAAGACATACGTCCATCTAGTCCACCTTTATAACCCTACCCATAATGTCTGTATAACAGTTACATATAACATAGTATTGGAGGTTGTATAAAGACAATCGTCCGTCTAGTCCAACCTTTATACCTACCCATAATGTCTGTATAACAGTTACATAGTACATAGTATTGGAGGTTGTATAAAGACATACGTCCTCTAGTCCAACCTTTATAACCCTACCCATAATGTCTGTATAACAGTTACATAGTACATAGTATGGGAGGTTGTATAAAGACATACTCCATCTAGTCCAACCTTTTATCCCTACCCATAATGTCTGTATAACAGTTACATAGTAACATAGTATTGGGGTTGTATAAGACAACGTCCATCTAGTCCAACCTTTCACCCTACCCTAAGCTGTAAACAGTACAAGTAACATATTATTGGAGGTTATAAAGACATACGTCCATCTAGTCCACCTTTTATACCTACCCATAATGTCTGTATAATAGTTACATAGTACATAGTATTGAGGTTGTATAAAGACATACGTCCATCTAGTCCAACCTTTATACCCTACCCATAATGTCTGTATAACAGTTACTATATAACATAGTATGGAGGTTGTATAAAGACATACGTCCATCTAGTCCAACCTTTATACCCTACCCATAATGTCTGTATAACAGTTACATAGTAACATAGTATTGGAGGTTGAATAAAGACATATACGTCCATCTATTCCAACCTTTATACCCTACCCATGATGTCTGTATAACAGTTATATAGTAACATAGTATTGGAGGTTGTATAAGACATACGTCCATCTAGTCCAACCTTTATACCCTACCCATAATGTCTGTATACAGTTACTAGTAACACAGTATGGAGGTTGTATAAAGACATACGTCCATCTAGTCCAACCTTTATCCCTACCCATAATTTCTGTATAACAGTTACATAGTAACAAGTATTGGAGGTTGTATAAAGACATACGTCCATCTGTCCAACCTTTATAACCCTATCCTACCATATGTCTGTATAACAGTTACATAGTAACACATTATTGAGGTTGTATAAAGACATACGTCCTCTAGTCCAACCTTTATACCCTACCCATAATGTCTGTATAAAGTTACACAGTACACAGTATTGGAGGTTGTAAATAAGACATACGACTCATCTCTAGTCCAACCTTATACCCTACCCATAATGTCTGTATACAGTTACACTAGTACACAGTATTGGAGGTTGTATAAAGACATACGTCCATCTAGTCCACCCTTTATCACCATACCCAAATGTCTGTATAACAGTTACATATAACATAGCATTGGAGTTTGTATAAGACTACTCCATCTAGTCCAACCTTTTACCCACCCAATAATGTCTGTATACAGTTTACATAGACACAGTATTGGAGGTTGTATAAAGACATACGTCCATCTAGTCCAACCTTTATACCATA
Source organism: Hymenochirus boettgeri (assembly GCA_019447015.1). Lineage (NCBI taxonomy): Eukaryota > Metazoa > Chordata > Amphibia > Anura > Pipidae > Hymenochirus > Hymenochirus boettgeri. Next base: position 105,713,718 of record CM033476.1, on the reverse strand, counting down.
CCCATAATGTCTGTATAACGGTTACATAGTAACATAGCATTGGAGGTTGTATAAGCATACGTCCATCTATCCAACCTTTATACCCTACCCATAATGTCTGTTAACGTTACATAGTAACATAGTATTGGAGGTTGTATAAAGACATCCTCATCTAGTCCAACCTTTATACCCTACCCATAATGTCTGTATAACGGTTACATAGTAACTAGTATTGGAGGTTGTATAAGACATACGTCCATCTAGTCCAACCTTTTTTACCCTACCCATAATGTCTGTAACAGTTACATATGAACATAGTATTGGAGGTTGTTAAAACATACGTCCATCTAGTCCAACCTTTATACCCTACCCATAATGTCTGTATAACAGTTACTAGTACATAGTATTGGAGGGTGTAATAAAGACATACGTCCATCTAGTCCAACCTTTATACCCTACCCATAATGTCTGTATAACAGTTACATAGTACCATAGTATTGGAGGTTGTATAAAGACATACGTCCATCTATCCGACCTTTACCACCCATAATGCTGTTATAACAGTTACATAGTAGCTAGTATTGGTGGTTGTATAAAGACATACGTCCTCTAGTCCAACCTTTATACCCTACCCATAAGGTCTGTATAACAGTTACATAGTAACATAGTATTGGAGGTTGTATAAAGACATACGTCCATCTAGTCCAACCTTTATCCCTACCCATAATGTCGTTAATAACAGTTACATAGTAACATATATTGGAGGTTGTATAAAGACATACGTCCATCTAGTCCACCTTTATACCCTACCCATAATGTCTGTATAACAGTTACATAGTACACAGTATTGGAGGTTGTATAAAGACATACGTCCATCTAGTCCAACCTTTATACCCTACCCTAATGTCTGTATACAGTTACATAGTAACATAGTATTGGAGGTTGTATAAAGACATACGTCCATCTAGTCCGACCTTTATACCCTACCCATAATGTCTTATAACAGTTACATAGTAGCATAGTATTGGGGTTGTATAAAGACATACGTCCATCTAGTCCAACCTTTATACCCTACCATAATGTCTGTATAACGGTTACATAAACATAGTATTGGAGGTTGTATAAAGACATACGTCCATCATAGTCCAACCTTTATACCCTAACCCATAATGTCTGTATAACAGTTACATAGTAAGCATAGTATTGGGGGTTGTATAAAGACATACGTCCATCTAGTCCAACCTTTATACCCTACCCATAATGTCTGTATAACAGTTACTAGTAACATAGTATTGGAGGTTGTATAAAACATACGTCCATATGTCCAACCTTTATACCCTACCCTAATGTCTGTATAACAGTTAATAGAACATAGTATGGGAGGTTGTATAAAGAACATCGTCCATCTAGTCCAACCTTTATACCCACCCATAATGTCTGTATAACAGTTCATAGTAACATAGTATTGGGGTTGTATAAAGACATACGTCCATCTAGTCCAACCTTTACCCTACCCATAATGTCTGTATAACAGTTACATAGTAAGCATATTTGGGGTTGTATAAAGACATACGTCCATCTAGTCCAACCTTTATACCCTACCCACATAATGTCTGTATAACAGTTACATAGATACATAGTATTGGAGGTGTGTATAGACATACGTCCATCTAGTCCAACCTTTATAACCCTACCTACTATGTCTGTATACAGTTACATATTACCATAGTATTGGAGGATGTATAAAGACATACGTCCATCAGTCCAACCTTTATCCCTACCCATAATGTCTGTATAACAGTTACATATAACATAGTATTGGAGGTTGTATAAAGACTACGTCCATCTAGTCCAACCTTTATACCCTACCCATAATGTCTGTAACAGTTACATAGTAACATAGTATTGGGAGTTGTATAAAGACATACGTCCATATGTCCCACTTTATACCCTACCCATATGTCTGTATAACGTTACATAGTAAACATAGTATGGAGGTTGTTATAAAGACATACGTCCATCTAGTCCACCTTTATACCCTACTCATAATGTCTGTATAACAGTTACATAGTAACATAGAATTGGAGGTTTATATAAAGACATCGTCATCTAGTCCAACCTTTATACCCTACCCTACCCATAATGTCTGTATAACAGTTACATAGTAACATAGTATTGGAGGTTGTATAAAGACATACGTCCATCTAGTCTAACCTTTATACCCTACCCATAATGTCTGTATAACCGTTACATAGTAACATAGTATTGGAGGTTGTGTAAAGACATACGTCCATCTAGTCCAACCTTTATACCCTACCCATAATGTCTGTATAACAGTTACATGGTAACATAGTATTGGAGGTTGTATAAAGACATACGTCCATCTAGTCCAACCTTTATACCCTACCCATAATGTCTGTATAACAGTTACATAGTAACATAGTATTGGAGGTTGTATAAAGGTTGGACTAGATGGACGTATGTCTTTATACCCTACCCTAATGTCTGTATAACGTTACATATTAACATAGTATTGGAGGTTGTATAAAGACATACGTCCATCTAGTCCAACCTTTATACCCTACCCATAATGTTCTGTATAACAGTTACATATGTAACATAGTATTGGAGGTTGTATAAAGAACATACGTCCGTCTGTCAACCTTTTACCTACCCATAATGTCTGTATAACAGTTACATAGTACATAGTATTGGAGGTTGTATAAAGACATACGTCCTCTAGTCCAACCTTTATACCCTACCCATAATGTCTGTATAACAGTTACATAGTAACATAGTATGGAGGTTGTATAAAAGACATACTCCATCAGTCCACCTTTCTTCCCTACCCATAATGTCTGTATAACGTTACATAGTAACATAGTATTGGGGTTGTATAAGACAACCGTCCATCTAGTCCAACCTTTCAACCCTACCCTAATGTCTGTATAACAGTTACATAGTAACATATTATTGGAGGTTGTATAAAGACATACGTCCATCTAGTCCACCTTTATACCTACCCATAATGTCTGTATAATAGTTACATAGTAACATAGTATTGAGGTTGTATAAAGACATACGTCCATCTAGTCCAACCTTTATACCCTACCATAATGTCTGTATACAGTTACATAGTAACATAGTATGGAGGTTGTATAAAGACATACTCCATCTAGTCCAACCTTTATACCCTACCCATAATGTCTGTATAACAGTTACATAGTTAACATAGTATTGGAGGTTTATAAAGACATAACGTCCATCTATTCCAACCTTTATACCCTACCCAAATGTCTGTATAACAGTTACATAGTAACATGTATTGGAGGTTGTATAAAGACATACGTCCATCTAGTCCAACCTTTATAACCCTACCCATAATGTTCTGTATACAGTTACTAGTAACACAGTATGGAGGTTGTATAAAGACATACGCCATCTAGTCCAACCTTTATCCCTACCCATAATGTCTGTATAACAGTTACATAGTAAAAGTATTGGAGGTTGTATAAAGACATACGTCCATCTGTCCAACCTTTATCAACCCTACCTACATATGTCTGTATAACAGTTACATAGTAACACATATATTGAGGTTGTATAAAGACATACGTCCATCTAGTCCAACCTTTATACCCTACCCATAATGTCTGTATAATAGTTTACAAACAGTACACAGTATTGGAGGTTGTAAATAAGACATACGTACCTCTCTAGTCCAACCTTATACCCTACCCATAATGTCTGTATACAGTTACACTAGTACACAGTATTGGAGGTTGTATAAAGACATACGTCCATCTAGTCCACCCTTTATCACCATACCCATAATGTCTGTATAACAGTTACATAGTAACATAGCATTGGAGTTTGTATAAGACCTACTCCATCTAGTCCAACCTTTTAACCCACCCATAATGTCTGTATACATTTACATAGACACAGTATTGGAGGTGTATAAAGACATACGTCCATCTAGTCCAACCTTTATACCATACCCATAATGTCTGTATAACGTTACATAGTAACATAGCATTGGAGGTTGTATAAGCCATACGTCCATCTACCAACCTTTATACCCTACCCATAATGTCTGTTAACGTTACATAGTAACAAGTATTGGAGGTTGTATAAAGACATACTCATCTAGTCCAACCTTTATACCCTACCCATAATGTCTGTATAACGGTTACATAGTAACCTAGTATTGGAGGTTGTATAAGACATACGTCCATCTAGTCCAACCTTTTTACCCTACCCATAATGTCTGTAACAGTTACATATTAACATAGTATTGGAGGTTGTATAAAACATACGTCCATCTAGTCCAACCTTTATACCCTACCCATAATGTCTGTATAACAGTTACTGTACATAAGTATTGGGGTGTTATATAAAGACATACGTCCATCTAGTCCAACCTTTATACCCTACCCATAATGTCTGTATAACAGTTACATAGTACCATAGTATTGGAGGTTGTATAAGACATACGTCCATCTATATCACCTTTACCCACCCATAATGTGTTATAACAGTTACATAGTACATAGTATTGGTGGTTGTATAAAGACATACGTCCATCTAGTCCAACCTTTATACCCTACCCATAAGGGTCTGTATAACAGTTGTACATAGTAACATAGTATTGGAGGTTGTATAAAGACATACGTCCATCTAGTCCAACCTTTATCCCCTACCCATAATGTCGTAATAACAGTTACATAGTAACATATTATTGGAGGTTGTATAAAGACATACGTCCATCTAGTCCACCTTTATACCCACCCATAATGTCTGTATAACAGTTACATAGTACAAGTATTGGAGGTTGTATAAAGACATACGTCCATCTAGTCCAACCTTTATACCCTACCCTAATGTCTGTATACATTACATAGTAACATAGTATTGGAGGTTGTATAAAGACATACGTCCATCTAGTTCCGACCTTTATACCTACCCATAATGTCTTATAACAGTTACATAGTACATAGTATTGGATGGTTGTATAAAGACATACGTCCATCTAGTCCAACCTTTATACCCTACCAATAATGTCTGTATAACGTTACATAAACATAGTATTGGAGGTTGTATAAAGACATACGTCCATCTAGTCCAACCTTTATACCCTACCCATAAGTCTGTATACAGTTACATAGTAGATAGTATTGGTGGGTTGTATAAAGACATACGTCCATCTAGTCCAACCTTTATACCCTACCCATAATGTCTGTATAACAGTTACATAGTACATAGTATTGGAGGTTGTATAAAACATACGTCCATATGTCCAACCTTTATACCCTACCCAATGTCTGTATAACAGTTTAGTAACATAGTATGGGAGGTTGTATAAAAACATCGTCCATCTAGTCCCAACCTTTATACCCACCCATAATGTCTGTATAACAGTTCCATAGTAACATAGTATTGGGGTTGTATAAAGAACATACGTCCATCTAGTCCACCTTTATCCCTACCCATAATGTCTGTATAACAGTTACATAGTAAGCATATTTGGGGTTGTATAAAAGACATACGTCCATCTAGTCCAACCTTTATACCCTACCCTACCCATAATGTCTGTATAACAGTTACATAGTACACATAGTATTGGAGGTTGTATAGACATACGTCCATCTAGTCCAACCTTTATATACCCTACCCTATGTCTGTATACAGTTACATATACCATAGTATTGGAGGATGTATAAAGACATACGTCCATCAGTCCAACCTTTATACCCTACCCATAATGTCTGTATAACAGTTACATATAACATAGTTATTGGAGGTTGTATAAAGACTACGTCCATCTAGTCCAACCTTTATACCCTACCCATAATGTCTGTAACAGTTATCATAGTAACATAGTATTGGAGAGTTGTATAAAAGACATACGTCCATATGTCCCAACTTTATACCCTACCCATATGTCTGTATAAACGTTACATAGTATAACATAGTAGTGGAGGTTTTATAAAGACATACGTCCATCTAGTCCAACCTTTAACCCTACTCATAGATGTCTGTATAACAGTTACATAGTAACATAGATTGGAGGTTTATATAAAGACATACCTCCATCTAGTCCAACCTTTATACCCTACCCATAATGTCTGTCTAACAGTTACATAGTAACATAGTATTGGAGGTTGTATAAAGACAGTAACGTCCATCTAGTCCAACCTTTATACCCTACCCATAATGTCTGTACAACAGTTACATAGTAACATAGTATTGGAGGTTGTATAAAGACATACGTCCATCTAGTCCAACCTTTATACCCTACCCATAATGTCTGTATAACAGTTACATAGTAACATGGTATTGCAGGTTGTATAAAGACATACGTCCATCTAGTCCAACCTTTATACCCTACCCATAATGTCTGTATAACAGTTACATAGTAACATAGTATTGGAGGTTGTATAAAGACATACGTCCATCTAGTCCAACCTTTATTCCCTACCCATAATGTCTGTATAACAGTTACATAGTAACATAGTATTGGAGGTTGTATAAAGACATACGTCCATCTAGTCCAACCTTTACACCCACAACCCACACTACCCAATAACCATATAAGGCTAGCAAACCAGTACATGGTAAAATTAGTATTAGACGGCGGGTTCCGTAGAAGGACATTACGCCATCTAGTCAACCTTATACCCTACCCATAATGTCTGTATAAAGTTACATAGTAACATAGTAGTTGGAGGTTGTATAAAGACATACGTCCATCGTACCAACCTTTATACCCTACCCATAAGTTGTGTATACAGTTACCTAGTAACATAGTATTGGAGGTTGTATAAAGACATACTCCATCTAGTCCAACCTTTATACCCTACCCATAATGTCTGTATAACAGTTACATAGTAACATAGTATTGGAGGTTGTATAAAGACATACGTCCATCTAGTCCAACCTTTATACCCTACCCATAATGTCTGTATAACAGTTACATATTAACATAGTATTGGAGGGTATAAAGACATACGTCCATCTAGTCCAACCTTATACCCTACCCATAAGTCTGAGTAACAGTTACATAGTAACAAAGTATTGAGGGTTTTAAAAGACATACGTCCATCTAGTCCAACTTTATACCCTACCCATAATGTCTGTATAACAGTACATAGTAACATAGTATTGGAGGTTGTATAAAGACATACGTCCATCTATCCAACCTTGTATACACCTACCTATAATGTCTGTACCACAGTTAATAGTAACACTAGTATGGAGGTGTATTAAAGACATCGTCCATCTAGTCCAACCTTTTATCCCTACCCATAATGTCTGTATAACAGTTACATAGTAACACTAGTATTGGAGGTTGTAAAAGAATACAGTCATCTAGTCCAACCTTTTATACCCTACCCATAATGTCTGATATACAGTTACATAGTAACACTAGTATGGAGGTTGTATAAAGACATACGTCCATCTAGTCCAACCTTTATACCCTACCCTAATGTCTGTATACAGTTACATAGTAACATAGATTGGAGGTTGTATAAAGACATACCGTCCATCTAGTCCAACCCTTTATACCCCCTACCCATAATGTCTGTAAACAGTTATAGTAACAAGTATTGGAGGTTGTATAAAGACATACGTCCATCTAGTCCAACCTTTATACCTACCCATAATGTCTGTATAACAGTTACATAGTAAACATAGATGGAGGTTGTATAAAGACATACGTCCATCTAGTCCAACCTTTATACCCTACATAAGTTGTATAACGTTACATAGTAACATAGTATTGGAGGTTGTATAAGACATTACGTCCATCTAGTCCAACCTTTATACCCTACCCATAAGTCTGTATAACGTTACATAGTAAAATAGTATGGAGGTTGTAAAAGACATACGGCCATCTAGTCCAACCTTTATACCCTACCCATAACTGTTTAACAGTTATAGTAACATAGTATGGGGTTGTTAAAGACTACGTCCATCTAGTCAACCTTTATCCCCACCCACCAATGTCGTATAACAGTTACATAGTAACCGTATTGGAGGTGTAGTAAAGACATACGTCCATCTAGTCCACCTTTATACCTACCCTATAATGTCTGTATAACAGTTACATAGTAAACCAATGTATGGAGGTTGTATAAAGAAATACGTCCATCTAGTCCAACTCTTATACCCTACCCAATGTCTGTTAACAGTACATAGTTACATAGTATTGGGTTGTATAAAGACATACGTCTCCATCTAGTCCAACTCTATACCCTACCCATAATGTCTGTAAACAGTTTAGTATAACATAGTATTGGAGGTTGTATAAAGACATACGTCCATCTAGTCCACCTTTATACCCTACCCATAATGTCTGTATAACAGTTACATGTAAAATGTATTGGGGTTGTATAAGACTACGTCCATATCTAGTCCAACCTTACCCTACCCATAATGTCTGTATAACAGTTACATAGTAACATAGTATTGGAGGTTGTATAAGACATACGTCCCATCTAGTCACCACTTTATACCTACCATAATGTATGTAAACAGGTTACATAGTTAACAACAAGTATTGGAGGTTGTATAAAGACATACGTCCATCTAGTCCACCTTTTAACCTACCCATAATGTCTGTATAACGTTACATAGTACATAGTATTGGGTTGTATAAAGACTACGTCCATCTAGTCCAACCTTTATCCCTACCCATAATGTCGTATAAACGTTACATGAAATAGTATGGAGGTTGTATAAAGACATACGTCCATCTAGTCCAACCTTTATACCCTACCCATAATGTCTGTTAAACAGGTTACATAGTACATAGTATTGGGGTTGTATAAAGACATACTGTCCATCTAGTCCAACCTTTTATACCTACCCATAATGTTGTATAACAGGTACTATATGTATACATAGTATTGGAGGTTTAGTAGAAAGAATGTCCATTAGTCCAACCTTTATACCCTACCCATAATGTCGTATAACAGTTACATAGTAACATAGTATTGGAGGTTGTATAAAGACATACGTCATCTAGTCCAACCTTTTATACCTCACTACCCATAAGTGTATAACAGTTACATAGTAACATAGTATTGGAGTTGTATAAAGACATACGTCCTCTAGTCCAACCTTTTATACCCTACCCATAATGTCTGTATAACAGTTACATAGTTACATAGTATGGGGGTATAAAGACATACGTCCATCTAGTCCAACCTTTATACCCTACCCAAATGTCTGTATAACAGTTACATAGTAACATAGCTTGTGAGGTTGTATAAAGACATACGTCCATCTAGTCCAACCTTTTATACCCTACCCCATAATGTCTGTAACAGTTACTAGTAACATAGTATTGGAGGTGTATAAAGACATACGTCACATCTAGTCCAACCTTTATACCCTACCCCTAATGTTGTATTAACATGTACAAGTATACATAGTATGGAGGTTGTATAAAAGACAACGTCATCTAGTCCAACCTTTTACCCCTACCCATAATGTCTGTTAAACAGTTAATCAGTACACACTAGTATTGGAGGTTGTATAAAGAATACGTCCATAACCCTTTATACCCTAACTACCCATAATGTCGTATAACGTTTACATAGTGTCATAGATGGAGGTTGTGTATAAAGACTACGTCCATCAGTCCAACCTTTATACCCTACTATATGTCTGTTATAACAGTTACATAGTAACTAGATTGGAGGTTTATAAAGACATACGTCCATCTAGTCCAACCTTTATACTACCCCATAATGTCTGTATAACAGTTACATTCCTAGTAACAATAGTATTGGAGGTTGTATAAAGACATACGTCCATCTAGTCCACCTTTATACCCCACCCATAATGTCTGTATAACAGTTACATAGTAACATAGTATTGGAGGTGTATAAGACATACGTCCATCTAGTCCAACCTTTATACCCTACATAATGTCTGCTAAACAGTTACATAGTAACATAGTATTGGATGGTTGTTATAAAGACATACGTCCATCTAGTCCACCTTTTATACCCTACCCATAATGTCTGTAGAACAGTTACTAGTAACATAGTATTGGAGGTGTATAAGCACTACGTCCATCTAGTCCACCTTATACACCTACCCATAATGTCGTAACAGTTACATAGTAACATAGTATTGGAGGATGTATAAAGACTACGTCCATCTAGTCCAACCTTTATACCCTACCATAAGTCTGTAGATATTTCAGTTACATAGACATAGTATTGGGGTTGTATAAAGACTACGTCCATCTAGTCCAACCTTATACCCTACCATAGTCTGTTCTAACAGTTACATAGTAAACATAGTATTGGAGGTTGTATTAAAGACAACGTCCATCTAGTCTCAAACCCCTATATATCTACCATAATTGTCCTAACAGGTACATAGTAACACAGTATTGTGAGTTGTATAAGAATAGTCCATCTAGCCTCAACCCTATACCCTACCTCCAATGTCTGTATAAACAGTAATCCAGTAACATAGTATTTGGATTTGTTAACACTACATGCCGTCTAGTCTAACTTTCCATTACCTACCCATACTGTCTGATAACAGTACATCAGTAACATGTATTGGAGGGTATAAAGACATACACCGTCTAGTAACTTTATACCCTACACCATAATGTAGTTAAAGTACATAGCAACATAGATTGGAGGTGGAAGGTTGTGTTATTTTGTGCTCCTGAGCTCCAACAAGTGCTTACTTGAATATTCCGTTTTTGGTTCACTGTTCTGGGCCTACTATGGCCTCCAGAGCACTGTGGAGCCCTGCCGGCCCTGGGTAATCCTGGGCCAAAAAAAACACTTGAGCCTGCGGGCATGGATTTGCGGAGGCCCTGGCAAACGGCCCCTAAGAGATATGTAGCTATAAAAGAAAAGTACAGATCCTTGAAGTAAGAATTAACACAATACAAGGATCTGTGCTGGGGTTGTTTCTAAATCCAATCCCAAGAACCCAAGCTATAATTTCTGCCATGGAAAAAAGATTTGAGCTGTTACCAAGGAGGAGCAGGCCTTGGGAGATGAAATTGGTCCTATGCGGGAGGTCTATACCTGAGGGATCGTTTCCAGGCAGTAGAAGAAGAGAGCAATGCAGGGGGAATACAGCTAAGGCCCCAGCCATGCTTTTCTATTCAGGTTCCCAGTGTCGGTGCAGGCAGGGGGAGCGTGCCTGGGGCCTCTGAAGGGGAGGTCTCGGTCACCAGTTTCCCCATCAGTCACACTTTCTGGACACAAAAAGACAAAGGATCTTGAAGAAATGGACTGGGCTGTGGAAGATCCTAAATCCCCCGGTTTTGCTGAAAGAAATAAAATGTCTGGAATCTCCCATAAAAGAGCAAGAACTGGAATTCTCCATGGATGAGAATCTGGCAAAGAGGAGGAAAATAGGGGAAAAGCACAAGAAAGGAAAGAAAGTTCTGGTTTTCCAACCATGCAATGCAAACCCCTTTAATTCCACTAACTCCAAGTGCCTGGAGTCTACCACACCAAACATGGCTGGAACATGTGACGTCCGTCTAAGCCAACCGGTATACCCTACCCATAATGTCTGTAAACGTACATAGTAACATAGTATTGGAGGTTGTATAAAGACATAGTCCATCTAGTCCAACTTTTATAACCCTATCCATAATGTCTGATAACAGTTACATAGTAACATAGTATTGGAGGTTGTATAAAGACACGTCCATCAGTCAACCTTTATACCACCCATAATGTCTGTATAACAGTTACATAGTAACAAGTATTGGGTTGTATAAAGACATACGTCCATCTAGTCCACCCTTTATACCCTACCCCATAATGTTCTGTATAATAGTTACATAGTAACATAGTATTGGGGTTGTATAAAGACATAGTCCATCATTCCAACCTTTATAACCCACCCATAATGTCTGTAAACAGTTACATAGTAACATAGTATTGGAGGTTGTATAAAGACATACGTCCCCTAGCCCCTCCTTTATAACCCTACCCATAATGTTGTATAACAGTTACCAGTAACATCGTAGTGGATGTTTGGGGTTATAAAGACATACGTCCATCTAATCCAACCTTTATACCCTACCCATAAAGTCTGTATAACAGTTACATAGTAACATAGTATTGGAGGTGTGTATAGACATACGTCCATCTAGTCCAACCTTTATACCCTACCCATAATGTCTGTATAATATAACATAGTATTGGAGGTTGTATAAAGACATACGTCCATCTAGTCCACCTTTATTCCCTACCCATAATGTCTGTCTATACAGTTACATGTACATAGTATGTGGAGGTTGTTATAAGACTACGTCCATCTAGTCCAACCTTTCCCTACCCATAAGGTCTTATAACAGTTACATATACATAGATTGGGGTTGTTAAAGACATAGTCCATCTAGTCCCACTTTATACCCTACCTATAATGTCTGTATATAGTTACACAGTACATAGTATTGGAGGTTGTATAAGACATACGTCCATCAGTCCCAACCTTATACCCTACCCATATGTCTGTATAACAGTTACATAGTAACTAGTATTGGAGGTTGTATAAGACATACGTCCATCTATCCCACCTTTATACCCTACCCAATGTCTGTATAACAGTGTACATAGTAACATAGTATAGGGTTGATAAAGACATACTTCCATCTAGTCCAACCTTTATACCATACCCATAATGTCTGTTAATAGTATTAGTAATAATATAAGAGGTTGTTATAAAGGACATACTCCATCTAGTCTAACCTTTATCCCTACCATAATGTCTGTCAACAGTTACATAGTAACATTGTATGGAGTTGTATAAAGACAAATACGTCTATCTAGTAGAAACCTTTCTACCCACCCATCCAATGTTGTATAACGGTTACAAGTAAACAAGATTGGAGGTTTATAAAGACATACGTCCTCTAGTCCAACCTTTATACCCTACCCATTAATGTCTGTAACAGTTACATGGTAACATAGTATTGGAGGTTGTATAAAGACATACGTCCATCTAGTCCAACCTTTATACAATACCCTTAATTTCTGTAAAACAGTTACATAGTAACATAGTAATGGAGTGTATAAAACATCATCCATCTAGTCCACCTTATCACCCTACCATAATGTCTGTATAACAGTTACATAGTAACATAGTATTGGAGGTTGTATAAAGACATAACGTCCATCTAGTCCAACTTTTATACCCTACCCATATGTCTGTACAGTACATAGTAATAATATAAGAGGTTGTATAAAGACATACGTCATCTATCCACCTTTTCCCTACCCTAATGTCTGTATACAGTTACATAGTTTTGGTTATATAAGACTCTCCATCTAGTCAACCTTATACCCTACCCATATGTCTGTCCAACATTTACTAGTAACTTGTACTGGAAGTTGTATAAGACAAACGTCCATCGTAGTCAACCTTTATACCCTACCCTAATGTTGTATACCAGTTACATATTATTGGAGGTTATATAAAGAAATACGTCCATCTAGTCCAACCTTTATACCCTACCCATTATTCTGTCCAACATTTACATAGTAACATGTATGAAAGTTGTATAAGACATACGTCCATCTATCACAACCTTTATACCCTACCCATAATGTCTGTATAACAGTTACAATGTAACATAGTATAGAGGTTGATAAAGACATACTTTCCATCTAGTCTAATCCTTTATACCCTACCCATAATGTTCGTTAACAGTATATAGTATACATAGAGAGGTTGTATAGGACATACGTCCATCTAGTCAACCTTTATACCCTACCATATGTCCTGTCCAACATTTACATAGTAAAAATAGATGGATTGTATAAAGACATACGTCTATCTAGTTAAACCTTTTACCCCACCCATAATGTCTGTAATACAGTATAGTACATAGTATTGGAGGTTATATAAAGACTACGTCCATCTAGTCCAACCTTTTATACCCTACCCATTATGTCTGTCCAACAGTACTAGTAACATAGTATTGGAGTTTTATAAAGACACGTCCATCTAGTCCAACCTTTTACATACCCATAATGTCTGTATAACAGTTACATATAACATAGTATTGGAGGTTTATAAAGACACACTTTCCTCTAGTCAACATTTTTACCCTACCCATAATGTCGTAGTAACATTACATATTAACATAGTATTGATGTTGTATAAACATACATCCTCTAGTCCAACCTTTATACCATACCCATAAAGTCCTGTATAACAATTACATAGTAACATAGTATAGGAGGTTGTCATAAAGACATACGTCCATCTAGTCATACCTTTATACCCTACCCTAATGTCTGTATAAATTACATAGTACATAGCATGGAGGGCGGTTGTGTTGTGTGTCTCCTGAGCTCCAACAAGTGCTTACTTGTATCGTTTTTGGTTACTGTTGTGGCCTACTAGTGGCCTCCAAGAGCCCTGTCCGGAGCCTGACCTTCTGGCTGCTCATCTGGGCCAAAAACAAACCACCTTGAGCCTGGGCTCTGATTTGCGTGTAGGCCCTGGCAAACGCCTAAATGATGATCGTAGTTATAACAAAAGGAAAAGTTTAAGATCCCTTGAAGTCAGAATAAAACAAAAAAATGATCTTTGTGCTGGGGATGTTTCTACATCCAATCCCAAGAACCCCAGCTTATCATTTATTTCTGCCATGTAAAAAAGATTTGAGCTGCTTACCATGGACGAGGCTGGAAGATGAATTGGTCCTATCGGGAGGCTTATACCTGAGGGATCGTTTCCAGCAGAGGCGACAATCAGGGGGAATACAGCTAAGGCCCAGCCTGCTGTTTTCATTTCAGGCCTCCCAGTGTCGGTGCAAAGCAGGGTGGAGGTGCCTGGGGGCCTCTGAAGGGAGGTCCTCGGTCACCAGTTTTCCCCATCAAACACCTGGAGGGAGACATGAGAAAGACAGTGGACTGGCTGTGGAAGATCCTAATCCCCGGTTTTTGCTGAAAGAATAAAATGTCTGGAATCTCCCATAAAGAAGCAAGAACTGGAATTCTCCATGGATATAATCGGCAAGAGGAGGAAATAGGGGAAAGCACAAGGGAAAGGAAAGAAAGTTGTGGTTTTTTCCCAAATTTGTTTCCAACCACTGCAGTGCAAACCCTTTAAAATTCCACGTAACACCAAGGGCCTGGAGTCTACCACACCCAAACATGGCTGGAACAATGTGGTGGCGGCGGCATCTTGGAATCCTGGCAGTGACATCCACACCTGCACTCCGAGGCTCCATGCCTCCTCCCGACTGCCAAAACCTGCCCAGAAAGGAGAAGAGGTCTGTTCAGTGCGGCTGGTAAGGAACGTGCAGATAAATTCCCATATGAAGAGCATCTTTAAGTTCAGGGCAGTGAAGGAAAGTACCTGCAGCGGCCATTTTGGATCCAAAGGCTGTGTCACTGGTTCTGGTGTTCCACGAGGCTGTGGTTCAGGAAGGAGATGGATCTCTCGAGTGGACCACACCCAGATCCTGCTATAGCACTGCACCTGAGGAAGCTAAGGAGTAAGAGATGGTCAGGAAAGCAGGAAGTATTTCAGCTGTCCCAAGCAAGTCCCGGCGCCATCTTGGTAGAGGAGAATCAGCAAAGACTTTTGCCTTACAGTTAAGTCCCCAAGCAAGTTTTCTATTGGGAAGAAGGCGGGGGCAATTTTTAGGGATCTAAAATCTTGGTTCCTAGCTGGAGATGGCGAAGCTCTGGGTGATTCGCTCCCCCCAGTGTCCGGAGGGATGGGCGGCAGAGCCTGAGGCCGCGGGATGAGGGTCCACCAATAGGTGGTAAGTGTGCATCACCGGTCCCTGCTGGCCCAGCACCTGTTTCCCTTTCCCCTGCTCCGCTGTGTCTGTCCCAATCTCCTCTCTGTCAGCCCCAGTGTCTGTGTCAAGGCTCCCCCTGTCCAGTCTGTGTCTGTCCCCCTGTAAGATCTGCTGGATCATCTGGTCCAGTTGTGCAAAGGTTCATCTGTTTCCGCTAAGCAGCCTCCGTTTCACCTGCAGGGACCAAACCTACATCGTATGCGTCCGCTGCCAGAGCCATAATTCTGCTACACGGAGGACTGTTCCTGCTAACGCACAAACATCTGTGTATGGTAACATGTACAGTGGCGGTGGGGGTAGGAGATGTGGTGAACTTGAAGTGGGTGGGGGAGGGGCCCTTCTCCGGATAGCCGCAGTGATTGACAGACTCCTCCTGGTGTGGTTTGAGGCAGTGGACATCTTTGCCTTTATTTCTGGGCCCAGTCCCGGGGAGTTTGTCATCAGCTTTGTGTCCCCCAAGGTCTGGATGAGTTTGGAGAAAAGGTATGACAGGGATCTGCTTGGTGGATTGCTTTCGGGTGGTGGCGGTTTCCCGGCCGGGTGTCGTGAGAGTGACCATAAAGTCTTTAATGAGAGCATTCCCCTCGACCTCCGCACCTGCTTGGGAGATACGGCTCCTCCAAAGCGACCTGTTTAAAACACTTGATGACAGTGGAATTTGGGATGGTGGTTGAAGTGCAGCGTTAAAACTGAACACAGTCCTGTAACGTTACCCAGCAACATCCCGAATTCTGCCTTTATCGGCAGGATAGGATACAATGCTTCTACCCACGGGCCAGCCGCGTCAGGCTGGAAGTGCGGGTCGTTTCGTCTCTTTCATGTATTGTGGACACTGAAGTGTGCCCTATGCCTTGAGCTGGGGGCACAATGGGCAAAGACTGCCCTAACAGTGTCTGTTGCAAACCTCTGCGGTGAGATGGGGCACACTTACCCTCTTGCCCCTTCTCTTTGCAGCAAGTTGCGCAAGAGTTTGCAGAGCAGATGGTAGTCTCCGAGGAAGTGAGTCTGAGGTTGTAGCAATTTGCTGGGGAATCAGTGACGCTGGAGAATGGTCCTCTTCGCATTGCTCTGGGCCAAAAGAGTCCCAACCATGCCTGCGGAGCCTGTCACTTTGGACTCCACAGGAAGCTCCAGAGCAGAATGACCAAAATATATCAGGTCACCCAAAACCCAACCCAAGCTCATTTCTGACCTATTTATAAGCCCAAGCCAGGGTTACCAGACCAAGTCAGGGGGCTCTTGCCCAAATATCTCACCCAGTTGGTACCTCTGCTTCCAGAGTCCGAAGGTCCTCCACTGTCGAGAAGGGGATGGAGTTTGTGGGAAGTGGGGGAGCAAGGAACAAGCCCATTCCCAAATTCTCTCTATTCCGCTTAAAAATCCTTCTCTGTGTTAGGAGAGGACAGTCTGGAGAAGAAATAGCGAGGCTAAGAGAGAATTAGCTAGAAAACCTCTTCTTCCGTGATTTAATTTTTATAGACAATCAGGAGGCTGACGGTTGCCATCCGGCCTCTCAGCTAAGAGGGAAGGTCCGATGATGTGAGGTAGGAGGGTAAAGAAGGGTAAATGAAAACCCCCATAACTTCATTCACCTTGTAATGGCTGTGCCCCCCTCAATAAGATGTGCAACAATTAATGTTGCCTCCATCAAGTCTGTAAGTGCACGTAGCATGGCTTTATTTTTCTCTCCCGTATTGAGGGCAGACATTTTCTTTTTTGCAGGAGACCCGGCTCACCACCTTGCTGAGCTCCATCGCGCCAAGGGGGACTGGTCCTGTGACCTCCTTTTGGTCTCTGCCGCCAGCCTTACATGGAGTGGCTGTTTCTTTTTAAAACAGATTGGTAACGGTCAAACGGGGGTGATTGAAATCGAGATGGACGCTGCATGCTTATGGGATTTCGGTGAACAGTTTCGCCTCTGCGGCTAATAAATTTTTATGGCCCTCAGACAAGGCCGAGAGGAAGGAATTGTTACAGAATAAAGCCCTTTCTTTTACAGCCCGCCTTAGTGTTTGTGGGGATTTTAACACCATCGCTAGGCCAATGGACAGAGAGGCCAGGCTGGCAGGTTGGGGTACGACAGCGTATTTTGAATTGCTTAGTTAGAGAGGCGGTCTGGTAGATGTGCACATTCGCCAATCTCCAGGCCTCACGGTACACTTTTCATAGAGGTAGTAGTAGTATTAGGATAGATAGGTTTTTTGTTAAAAAGGACTCTATTACTTCTCCTCTTGAGGTGAGGCAGTAAGGTTCTCGATCACTGTTTGGGTGGTCCTGTCCCTTGAATATTCCAGAGGCCCCCTCAGAGGTAAGGGTTTCTGGCACCTCAATCTACCATCCTGCGAGGAATGTACTAAACACTTTTTTTTGGCCTTCTTTCAGAGATCAGGATTCCCTGAAGGATGTCTGCCGCACAGTAGGACGGAATGGTGGGAGATCACCAAAAAGAGGACCAGGCAACGACTCTTCGAGGCTAGCGATTGATAGGTACAGAGTTAAATATCGCCTATCTAAAACTTAGAGAAGTTGGATGGCGGTGTCTTGATTGTGGTGACTTGGGGAGATCACCAGGGTAGTCTCAGATTGAGGAGGTTCCATATGACCGGCTGGCCTCCCGAACTTTTGAGAGGAATTATGGGTCACACCATTCTCCCGATCCCTATCAGAGTTGCAGGGACTCCACGCTCGCAAATCAGTTAGCGTTTGCGGGGGAGTGTGGGACCCTGGAGACATCTCCAGCAGGTATCCTGTCGGTTTGTTAAGATCTTTTATGCTGACCTCTTGTCTGAGAAGAGCTAGCCAGCCGCATATCCACTTTTTGGAGGCAGACTCCTGTTCAGCACAAGATCTGATATTCCTGGGATTCTTTGACAGGGGATATCACACTGTGGAGGAGGGTGGGGCAGCCATAGAGGCCTTGCTGTTAAGAAATCCCCTGGGCGCCGATGGGCTCACGGCGGAGTTCTACAAGGCCTTTTGTGATGTCTGGCCCCTAGTCTTTGTGGAGGTTTTTTCGGACTCCCTTTCTGAGGGTCTCCTTCCACCCTCCATGAGGCGTTCTGCTTTTATTCTGCTGTCAAAGGGTTAGATCTTCCTATATTGAAACTGGCTCCCCATCGCTTTACTCATACGGATAGGAAAATCTTGGCAAAGTATTGTTCAATCGCCTCTTTGAGGTAGCACACCTGGTGCTTCTCCTCGCAGCACTGCACGGTTAAGGGTAGATCCACCTTTTCCGCAGTATTAGGGGTCCGGGGCCCTAATGCGTTGCAGGTCTTGGTGAGTGGGGAAAACCTTTGTCACTGGACCAGTCTAAGGCCTTTGATATAGTGAATCACAAGTATCTCTGGAGTGTCCTTGAAAGAACTGTTTTCCTGAGGGTTTCATCAATGGGTCAGTGGTTTTGTATGAAGGCGCTGAAAGCATTCCCTGTTGTGAATGGGTGGTTGGGGGAACCTTTTTGGTCTCTTCTGGGGTCAGGCAGGTTGCCCGCTCAGCACTCTGCTTTACGCTTTCGCCAAGATCCTCTGATCAAGAGGTTTGCATGGCAGCGTCTGCGGGGGGTACCTGTCTCTCCGGAGTTTCCTTGAAGGTAGCTGCCTATGCGGATGACATTACTCTGGTATGTCTCAACTCCGACGAGGCGGTCGAGGTGCCGAAACTTGGACATGAGAAGTATTCTGAGCTTCAGGTTCCTCATCAACAGGACACAATTGTGAAGCTTTTCTGGATGGGTAAAAGAAGGCGAGCCTGCCTTTACCTCCCGAACTTCCCTGAGCGCTTCCCCCCCAAAATTAAGCTTAGGGATCACTTTTGGGCCAGGCTTTTCGCTGAGACAAATTGGGGTGTCTAGGTGGAACTGCATCTTCCATGGTGGATCAGTGGAAGGGGAGACCATACACTCTTAGTGAAAGGGTTCAATGATCAAGACTTCCCATGGGTCCCCGTCCCGCTTTTTCTGTATGTAAGTACTGTGTGCTTTGGCCAGAGAAGTCTATGCAAGAATAATAGTTTGTTTTTTCCTGCTTTTATGGGGAAACAAACTGAACCTAATCAAAAGGACTGTCGCCTACGGCAAAGGAAGGAGGGAGGGTTGGCATCTCTCAACCCTGTCGTGTTCTTTGTGAACAGGTTTGTTAAATACAACTTTGCAAACCTCCTCGAAGAGAAGCCTCCTTTGTGGGGGTAGAGATTTTTAAGAGCTGGTTCACTCCATTTCTTGGGTCTTGGATGAGGGCGGCTTGGTAAGAGTCTGCGGAATCATCGAGGTCCTCTCCCCTCCTATGTGGCAGGAGCCCTGAAATCTGAGGAAGTGGCAAGTGGGAATGGAAAATTAGATCCTCACTAGGAGGGACATCGACCAGAGGGTCTTGTCTTCCTATTTCCATGAGCAGCTTGTCTAAAAAGATCTGCCCAAGCAATATATTGAGTATAGGGCTCTCTTAGTGGTGTCCCCCAGGTTCCCCCGATTTTAGGGATATGCTTGGCGTTCCTTCCATGGAAAACTCTATGTAGAGGCAGTGTGATAATAGGCGCCGCAATGACCCGAATGTGTCCCCGGGAGAGCTGCAGTGGTCTTGAGGAAACAATGGACCACTTCCTGCTTAATTGTGCCTTAACAAGAAGTTTACAAAAGGGTGTCCCAGAAGTTGGTTATCCCCTGCCTCTCAGGTATGTCATACCAGGTGGGCTTATTGGGGTGTCTCAAGGCATGGCAAGTATTGAGTTAAGCACCTTATTTCTAGTTAGCACAAAGTAAAATTCTACACGTGGAGTGCACGGTGCCCAAATTTCAATTAGGCATAAAGTCCTTTCCTGTGAGGTTGGTGGTTTCCAACTCCTGAGGGAACTGTTTAAGGTGAAGCTCTGGAGAAACAAGGATGATTGAAGGGATGGTCAACTCTGTGGAGAGGCCTGTACCTTGAGCCCCGTTGAGGGGTCCTGATGTTTCTTTGGTGGTGGTTTTTACCTGTCTTATCACTGCCCTTTTTGCCCTGGCCCTTTGTGTTTTTATGTCTGGGCTCATGCATTCCAGGGTGAGTAGTTTACACTTTGCCCTCTCAAGCGTCTAAGTGCATAGAATGTAGAATGTATCCTAGTAGGTTTTCTACGGAAGCCAAACGATCCTTGTTTTGGATGTTTCTTTTCATGTTAGGTTTATAATGTTATAATGTTAGTTTTAATATGTTATATGTTAGTTTTAATATGTTGTAATGTTAGGTTTAATATTTTGTTTCCTTGTTGTCTCGTGTATGGATGTTGGAAATAATGTGGTTTATAAACTGAACAAGTCAACTTATGTTTTCCTTTTTTGCTGTAATATTTTAAGTTATTTGCCGTGATGTGCTAACGGTTGTCATCCCCTCATCATCATCTGTGTGGTAGGTGACGGTTAGTTATATTAAGTGTAGGTAGGCGGGCTCGGTTTTATTTTGTTTCTTTTTCTCTCTGATGTAAGAGTTAATTTTACTTTATATCTCATTGGAATCGATTTTAGTTACTTTTTAAAAAGATCTGAAATAAGATTGTGTTTTTTATTTGTTGTCCTGCGTAGACTTTTATTTCCTTTGGACGGGACTTTCTTCTCGGAAAGAGACTTTTTATTTTTATGCCCCAAAGCCAATATGCTATGTATTGTATGGTTTGTTTCAAGTTTATGTTTATGCATATTTGTAGCCTGTTAAAAACTTCAATATATAAAAACCTACGTCCATCTAGTCCAACCTTTATACCCTACCCATATGTCTGTCATAACAGTTACATAGTAACATAGTATTGGGAGGTTGTATAAAGACATACGTCCATCTAGTCCAACCTTAACCCTACCCATAATGTCTGTATAACACTTACATAGTAACATAGTATTAGAAGTTGTATAAAGACATAGAAATTGTATAAAGACATACGTCCATCTAGTCCAACCTTTATACCCAACCCATAATGTCTGTATAAAAGTTACATAGTAACATAGTAGTGGGGGTTGTATAAAGACATACGTCCACTAGTCCAAACCTTTATACCCTACCCATAATTTACTTGTGTATTCATTAGATCAACTGGGACTGAATGTAGTTCTTGAAGACCTTTCGCATTCATCCGACTGGATCCCTCATTCAAATACTGTACAAGAATCTGTGGCAAATTATGTACCCTGGAAAATCCCAATTAGCATATCACAGCCAGGTGTTAAAGGTGTGATTGGATAGTGGCTACCCATAATGTAATCTAACAGTCACTGTAAAGAAACCTTTCCTAACCTGAAGATGAAACTCTTTTCCTTCCAACCTTAAGGATGTCCAGTGTCCTCGATATGCCTATTAGTGAACAATGCACCAGAGAGTATTTTGTTGGCCCATTAATATATTTATATAAGTGATCATAATCCCCACGCAAATGTCAATTTCTCTAATGCAAACAGCCCTAACTTGTCTAATCTGCCTGCATATTCAAGCCCCTCCATTCCCCTTATTAATTTAGTTGCCCTTCTCTGAACTGCCTCAATTTCCAAGATGTCCCTTTTGTATATGGGATTCCAAAACCGCACCGCATATTCCAAATGTGGCCTTACCAGTGCCTTGTAAAGAGGGAGAATAATATTTTTCTCTCTTGAATCCATTCCCCTCTTTATACAAGACAATATCTTGCTAGCTCTAGCCGTTGCTACCTGGCATTGTTTGCTATGGCTAAGTCTGTTATCTACCAGAACCCCCAAATCTATTTCCATTACAGATTCACTTAACACAGAGTTATTTATGGTGTAGGGGGCACAGGGATTATTAAATCCCAAATGCATCACCTTCCATTTATCAACATTTAATCCCATCTGCCATTCTGCTGCCTCTTTAAAAAAAAAATGTCACCCAAGGAGAAAGAAATAAAAAAAATAAAATGATGAATTGTGATTCACGTCAACATAGAACCTTGTTCTGAGCTACAGAATCCGATTTTATTAAACAGCATCAAAGAAGCCACATCCGCGTTGAACTGAGCCTTGCACACAGAGAGAGTGATCTCCTCCGACAAATCACACGAAAGGAAGACGACAGATACAAGAAGTCCAAAAAAAGAAAAGCAATCACGCTGGCATCTCCGCTCACAAGGATCCTCCGAGACGCCGTTCGTCAACCAGGTTGATTCTCCCACTGGGAATTTAACTAAAAGTGAGAGTTTAATCGGATACGTAGATGGGAGAATCCTGTCTCTTAAACACAGAGGGTCCTGCGGGCATGGGAAGGTCTCCTAACTACCCTCCCATCATTCCTCAGGCTTCATCTGAACACGATTAAACAACCATTAAGCCCACTCACTAAGAAAATTGAGATTTACAGACTTCTAACTCTCCATTTAAATGCAAATGAAAAGTTTTAGCCTGGAACCATGAAAAAGAACAAGCATTAAAGGCACAGGGGGATCGTAAAGGTCCGCGGACCGCCGGGTTGATGGTGCGACCAGGCTGTCAAAATCTATTTTAATACTGAAACGCTCTGGGTGCGTTACTGACCGACAAGGAGCAGGTGTTACTGGGAACCTAGCGAGAAAGATTCTTCGGATCACTGGTAGAAAAGTTACTCATCCACATAGTGTAACACAGAGAGCTACATAAGGAGGATTATTGTTTGTTACTTTAAATTAACATCATCACTGCAACTGGAAACAAAAACTCCAAATCCTCCCAGGATAACAAAATATACAGAGTCAGAGAACTCTGGGTACTACTTATATATTATAAGGGATAATGTATCCCCTCCTGTAAATTATAAGGATATTAGAAGTCACTGAGGAGTTCTGTGTCTATATAAAGGTACAAGGACACAGACTGAGTTATACAGGGAACTCTGGGTACCACTCATGTATTATAAGGGATAATGTATCCCTACTGTAAATTATAAGGATATTAGAAGTCACTGAGGAGTTCTGTGTCTATATAAAGGTACAAGGACACAGACTGAGGAGTTCTGTGTCTATATAAAGGTACAAGGACACAGACTGAGTTATACAGGGAACTCTGGGTACCACTCATGTATTATAAGGGATAATGTATCCCCTACTGTAAATTATAAGGATATTAGAAGTCACTGAGGAGTTCTGTGTCTATATAAAGGTACAAGGACACAGACTGGGTTATACAGGGAACTCTGGGTACCACTCATGCATTATAAGGGATAATGTGTCCCCTACTGTAAATTATAAGGATATTAGAAGTCACTGAGGAGTTCTGTGTCTATATAAAGGTACAAGGACACAGACTGAGTTATACAGGAACTCTGGGTACCACTCATGTATTATAAGAGGATAATGTATCCCTACAGTAATTATAAGGATTAGAAGTCACTGAGGAGTTCTGTGTCATATAAAGATACAGACACAGACTGAGTTATACAGGGAACTCTGGGGTACCACTCATGTATTATAAGATAATGTATCCCCTACTGTAAAATAGGATATTTAGAGTCACTGAGGAGTTTGTGTATATATAAAGGTCCAAGTACACAGACTGATGTTATCAGGAACTCTGGTACCACTCATGTATTATAAGGGATAATGTATCCCCTACTTACATTATAAGGATATAGAAGTCACTGAGGAGTTCTGTGTCTATATAAAGGTACAAGGACACAGACTGAGTTTTACAGGGAACTCTGGGTACCACTCAATTTATATAAGGATAATGTTCCCCTACTGTAAATTATAAGGATATTAGAAGTCACTGGGAGTTCTGTGTCATATAAGATACGAAAGGACACAGACTGGTTATACAGGGAACTCTGGGTACCACTCATGTATTATAAGGATAATGTATCCCCTACTGTAAATTATAAGGATATTAGTAGTCACTGAGGAGTTCTGTGTAATATAAAGGTACAAGTACACAGACTGATTTATACAGGGAACTCTGGGTACCACTCATGTATTATAAGGATAATGTATCCCCTACTGTAATTATAAGGATATTAGTATCACTGAGGAGTTCTGTGTATCTATAAAGGTACAAGTACACAGACTGAGTTATCAGGGAACTCTGGGTACCACCATGTATTATAAGGGATAATGTATCCCTACCTTGTACTTATAAGGATATTAGAAGTCACTGAGGAGTTCTGTGTCTATATAAAGGTACAAGGACACAGACTGAGTTATCAGGAACTCTGGGTACCACTCAAGTATTATAAGGTATAATGTATCCCTACTGTACATTATAAGGATATTAGAAGTCACTGAGGAGTTCTGTGTCCATATAAAGATACAAGGAACCAGACTGAGTTTTCAGGGAACTCTGGGTACCACCATGTATTATAAGGATAATGTATCCCCTACTGTAAATTATAAGGATATTAGAAGTCACTGAGGAGTTCTGTGTCTATATAAAGGTACAAGGAACCAGACTGATGTTATACAGGGAATCTTGGGTACCACTCATGTATTATAAGGGATAATGTATCCCCTACTGTAATTATAAGGTATTAGAAGTCACTGAGGAGTTCTGTGTCATAAAGGTACAGGACACAGACTGAGTTATACAGGGAACTCGGGTACCACTCTGTATTATAGGGATAATGTATCCCCTACTGTAAATTATAAGGTATTAGAAGTCACTGAGGAGTTCTGTGTCTATATAAGGTACAAGGACACAGACTGAGTTATACAGGGAACTCTGGGTACCACTCGTGTATTATAGGATAATGTATCCCCTACTGTAATTATAAGGATATAGAAGTCACTGAGGGTCTGTGTCTCTATAAAGGTACAAGCACACGACTGAGTTATACAGGGAACTCTGGGTACCACTCATGTATTATAAGGGATAATGTATCCCCTACTGTAATTATAAGGATATTAGAAGTCACTGAGGAGTTCTGTGTCCATATAAAGGTACAAGGACACAGACTGAGTTATACAGGGAACTCTGGATACCACTCGTGTATTATAAGGGATAATGTATCCCCTACTGTAAATTATAAGGATATTAGAAGTCACCCAGGAGTTCTGTGTCCATATAAAGGTACAAGGATACAGACTGATTGTGTATACCTTTAATATCATTAATAGTTACACTTATAGAGACACATACCCTCCAACATTCCCCCTTTAAGAGTTACTTATAGAAACACATACCCTCCAACATTACCCTTTAATAGTTACACTTATAGAACACATACCTCCAACATTCCCCCTTTAATAGTTACACTTATATAAACACATACCCTCCACATTCCCCCTTTAATGTTACACTTATAGATCACATACCCTCCACATTCCCCTTTAATAGTTTACACTTATAGAAACACATACCCTCCAACATTCCCCTTTATAGTTACACTATATAGACAACCATACCCTCCCACATTCCCCTTTTATAGTTACACTTATAGAACACATACCCTCCAACATTCCCCTTTAATAGTTCACACTTATGAAACACATACCCTCCACAACTCCCTTTAATAGTTACACTTATAGAAACCCATACCCCCAACATTCCCCCTTATAGTTACACTTATAGAAACCATACCCTCCAACATTCCCCCTTTAATAGTTACACGTATAAAAACACATACCCTCCAACATTCCCCCCTTAATAGTTACACTTATAGAAACACATACCTTCCAACATTCCCCTTTAATAGTTACACTTATAGAAACACATACCCTCCAAATTCCCCATTAATAGTTCACTTGTTTTCAATTAGATCAACTGACTTGAACACATACCCTCTAACAACCCCTTTAATATAGGGACACTTATAGAAACACATACCCTCCAACATTCTCCTTTTATAGTTACACTTATAGAAACACATACCCTCCAACATTCCCCTTTAATAGTTACACTTATAGAAACACATACCCTCCAACATTCCCCTTAATAGTTACACTATAGAACACATACCCTCCAACATTCCCCTTTAATAGTTACTTATAGAAACACATACCCTCCAACATTCCCCTTTAATGTTACACTTATAGAAACACATCCCCTCCAACATTCCCCTTTAATAGTTACACTTATAGAAACACATACCCTCCAACATTCCCCTTTAATAGTTACACTTATAGAAACACATACCCTCCAACATTCCCCCTTTAATAGTTACACTTATAGAAACACATACCCTCCAAATTCCCCCTTTAATAGTTACACTTATAGACACATACCCTCCAACATACCCTTTAATAGTTACACTTATAGAAACACTACCCTCCAACATTCCCCTTTAATAGTTACACTTATAGATACACATACCCTCCAACATTCCCCTTTAATAGTTACACTTATAGAAACACATACCCTCCAACATTCCCCCTTTAATAGTTACACTTATGAACACATACCTCCAACATTCCCCCTTTAATAGTTACACTATAGAAAACACATACCTCCAACATTCCCCCTTAATAGTTACACTTATAGAAACACATACCCTCCAACATTCCCCCTTAATAGTTACATTATAGAAACACATACCCTCCAACATTCCCCTTTATAGTTACACTTATAGAACACATACCCTCCAACATTCCCCTTTAGTAGTTACACATACCCTCCAACATTCCCCTTTAATAGTTATACTTATAGAAACACATACCCTCCAACATTCCCCTTTAATAGTTACACTTATAGAAACACATACCCTCCAACATTCCCCTTTATAGTTACACTTATAGATACACATACCCTCCAACATTCCCCCTTTAATAGTTACACTTATAGAAACACATACCCTCCAACATTCCCCTTTTATAGTTACACTTATAGAAACACATACCCTCCAACATTCCCCTTTAATAGTTACACTTTAGATACCAATACCCTCCATAACATTCCCCCTTTAATAGTTACACTTATAGAAACACATACCCTCCAACATTCCCCCTTTAATAGTTCCCTTTATAGAAACCCTACCCTCACACATTCCCTTTAATAGTTACACTTATAGAACACATACCTCCAACTTCCCCTTTAATAGTTACACTATAGAAACACATACCCTCCAACTTACCCCTTTAATAGTTACACTTATAGATACACATACCCCCAACATTCCCCCTTTAATAGTTAACACTTATAGAAACACATACCTCCAACATTCCCCATTAATAGTTACACTTATAGAAACACATACCCTCCAACATTCCCTTTAATTGTACACTTATAGAAACACATACCCTCAAACTTCCCCCTTTAATATACACTTATAGATACACATACCCTCCAACATTCCCCCTTTAATAGTTACACTATAGAAACACATACCCTCCAACATTCCCCTTTAATAGTTACACTTATAGAACACATACCCTCCAACATTCCCCTTTAATATACACTTTAGAACACACATACCCTCCAACATTCCCCCTTTATGTTACACTTATAGAAACATACCCCTCCAACATTCCCCCTTTAATAGTTACACTTATAGAACACATACCCTCCACCATTCCCTTTAATAGTTACACTTATAGAAACACATCCCTCACCACATTCCCCTTTAATAGTTCCACTTATGAAACACTACCCCTCCAACATTCCCCTTAATAGTTTACCCTTATAGAAACACATACCCTCCAACATTCCCCCTTTAATAGTTACACTTATAGAAACACATACCCTCCAACATTCCCCCTTAAATAGTTACACTTATAGAAACACATACCCTCCAACATTCCCCTTTAATAGTTACACTTATATAAACACATACCCTTCAACATTCCCCTTTAATAGTTACACTTATAGAAACACATACCCTCCAACATTCCCTTAATAGTTACACTTATAGATACACATACCCTCCAACATTCCCCTTTAATAGTTACACTAATAGATACACATACCCTCCAACATTCCCCTTTAATAGTTACACTTATAGATACACATACCCTCCAACATTCCCCTTTAATAGTTACACTAATAGATACACATACCCTCCAACATTCCCCCTTTAATAGTTACACTTACAGTGTATATATAATATAGTAACATAGTATAGAACTGCAGAGCTCAGCCTCCGAAACACATACCCTCCAACATTCCCCCTTTAATAGGTACACTTATAGAAACACATACCCTCCAACATTCCCCTTTATAGTTACACTATTAGATACACATACCCTCCAACATTCCCCTTTATAGTTACATTATAGATACACATACCCTCCAACATTCCCCCTTTAATAGTTAACTTATAGAAACACATACCCTCCAACATTCCTTTAATAGTTAACACTATAGAAACACATACCCTCCAACATTCCCCTTTAATAGTTACACTTATAGATACACATACCCTCCAACATTCCCTTTAATAGTTACACTTATAGAAACACATACCCTCAACATTCCCTTTAATAGTTTACACTTATAGAAACACATACCCTCCAACATCCCTTTAATAGTTACACTTATAGATACACATACCCTCCAACATTCCCTTTAATAGTTACATTATAGAAACACATACCCTCCAACATTCCCCTTTAATAGTACACTTATAGAAAACACATAACCTCCAACATTCCCCTTTATAGTTACACTTATAGTACACATACCTCCAACATTACCCCTTTAATAGTTACACTTATGAAACACATACCCTCCAACATACCCTTTAATAGTTAACTTATGATAACACATACCCTCCAACATTCCCCATTAATAGTTACACTTATAGAAACACATACCCTCCAACATTCCCCATTTAATAGTACACTTAGAAAACACATACCCTCAACATTCCCCTTTAATAGTACACTTATAGAAACACATCCCTCCAACATTCCCCTTAATAGTACATTATAGAACACATACCCTCCAACATTCCCCCTTAATAGTTAACCTAGAAACACATACCCCAACATTCCCCTTTAATAGTACACTTATAGAAACACATACCCTCCAACATTCCCCTTTAATAGTTACACTTATAGAAACAATACCCTCCAACATCCCCTTTAATAGTTACACTTATAGAAACACATACCCTCCAACATTCCCCCTTTAATAGTTACACTTATAGAAACACTACCTCCAACATTCCCCCTTTAATAGTTACACTTTTAGAAACACATACCCTCCAACATTCCCTTTAATAGTTACACTTATAGAAACACATACCCTCCAACATTCCCCTTTAATAGTTTAACTTATAGAAACACATACCCTCCAACATTCCCCCTTTAATAGTTACACTATAGAAACACATACCCTCCAACATTCCCCTTTAATAGTTACACTTATAGATACACATCCCCTCAACATTCCCCTTTAATAGTTACACTTATAGATACACATACCCTCCAACATTCCCTTTAATAGTTACACTTATAGAAACACATACCCTCCAAAACATCCCCCTTTATAGTTACACTTATAGATACACATACCCTCCAACCTTACCCCTTTAATAGGTCAGAGGATGAGTGAAGGGAGATGGTCTACTCTGTGGAGAGGCCTGTACCTTGAGCCCCCTTGAGGGGTCCTGATGTTTCTTGGTGGTGGTTTTTTCTGTCTTATCACTTGCCCCTTTTTTTGCCCTAGGCCCTTTGTGTTTTTATGTCTGGGCTCATGCATTCCAGGGTGAGTATTTTACACTTTGCCCTCTCAAGTGTCTAAGTGCATTAGAATGTAGAATGTATCCTTAGTAGGTTTCTACGGAAGCCAAACGATTCTTGTTTTGATGTTTCTTTTCGTGTTAGGTTTAATATGTTATAATGTTAGGACTCCCTTTCTGAGGGTCTCCTTCCACCCTCCATGAGGCGTTCTGCTTTGATTCTGCTGTCAAAAGGGTTAGATTCTTCCTATATTGAGAACTGGCGCCCCATCGCTTTACTCAATACGGATAGGAAAATCTTGGCAAAAGTATTGTTCAATCGCCTCTTTGAGGTAGCACACCTGGTGCTTTCTCCCTCGCAGCACTGCACGGTTAAGGGTAGATCCACCTTTTCCGCAGTATTAGGGGTCCGGGAGGCCCTAATGCGTTGCAGGTCTTGTGAGTGGGGAAAATACCTTTTGTCACTGGACCAGTCTAAGGCCTTTGATAGAGTGAATCACAAGTATCTCTGGAGTGTCCTTGGAAGATACGGTGTTCCTGAGGGTTTCATCAATTGGCTCATGGTTTTGTATGAAGGCGCTGAAAGCATTCCCTTTGTGAATGGCTGGTTGGGGGAACCTTTTAGGGTCTCTTCTGGGGTCAGGCAGGGTTGCCCGCTCAGCCCTCTGCTTTACGCTTTCGCCATAGATCCTCTGATCAAGAGGTTTGATGGCAGCGTGCTGCGGGGGGTACCTGTCTCTCCGGGAGTTTCCTTGAAGGTAGCTGCCTATGCGGATGACATTACTCTGGTAGTCTCAAGCTCCGACGAGGCGGTCGAGGTGGCCGAACTGGTACAAGAGTATTCTGAGGCTTCAGGTTCCCTCATCAACAGGAACAAATGTGAAGCTTTCTGGATGGGAAAAGAAGGCGAGCCTGCCTTTAACCTCCCGGGAATCTTCCCTGAGCCTTCCCCCAAAATTAAGATCTTAGGGATCACTTTTGGCCAAGGCGATTTCGCTGAGACAAATTGGGTGTCTAGGTTGGAACTTGCATCTTCCAGGGTGGATCAGTGGAAGGGGAGACCATACACTCTTAGTGAAAGGGTTTCATTGATCAAGACTTACCTGGTCCCGCTTTTTCTGTATGTAAGTACTGTGTGCCTTTTGCCAGAGAAGTACTATGCAAGAATCAATAGTTTGTTTTTCCTGCTTTTATGGGGAAACAAACTGAACCTAATCAAAAGGACTGTCGCCTACCGGCAAAGGAAGGAGGGAGGGTTGGGCATGCTCAACCCTGTCGTGTTCTTTGTGAACATGTTTGTTAAATACAACTTTGCAAACCTCCTCGAAGAGAAGCCTCCTTTGTGGGTAGAGATTTTTAAGAGCTGGGTCACTCCATTTCTTGGGTCTTGGATGAAGGGCGGCTTGGTAAAGAGTCTGCGGAATCATCGAGGTCCTCTCCCCTCCTATGTGGCAGGAGCCCTGAAAGCCATGAGGAAGTGGCAAGTGGGAATGGAAGAAATTAGATCCTCACCTAGGAGGGACATCGACCAGAGGGTCTTGTCTTCCTATTTCCATGAGCCGCTGGTCTTAAAAGACTGCCCAAGCAATATATTGAGTATAGGGCTCTCTTTAGTGGTGTCCCCCAGGGTTCCCCCGAAGTTTAGGGATATTGCTTGGCGTTCCTTCCATGGAAAACTCTATGTAAGAGGCAATGTGATAAGTAGGCGCCGCAATGACCGAATGTGTCCCCGGGAGAGCTGCAGTGGTCTTGAGGAAACAATGGACCACTTCCTGCTTAATTGTCCTTTTAACATAGAAGTTTACAAAAGGGTGTCCAGAAAGTTGGTTATCCCCTGCCTCTCAGGTATGTCATACCAGGGGTGGGCTTATGGGGTGTCTCAAAGGCATGCAAGTATTGAGTTAAGCACCTTATTTCTAGTTAGCACAATAGTAAAATTCTACACGTGGAGTGCACGGTGCCAAATTTCAATTAGGCATAAAGTCCTTTCCTGTGAGGTGGTGGTTTCCAACATCCTGAGGGAACTGTTTAAGGTGAAGGCTCTGGAGAAACAGAGGATGAGTGAAGGGAGATGGTCAACTCTGTGGAGAGGCCTGTACCTTGAGCCCCCTTGAGGGGTCCTGATGTTTCTTGGTGGTGGTTTTTCCTGTCTTATCACTTGCCCTTTTTTTGCCCTAGGCCCTTTGTGTTTTTATGTCTGGGCTCATGCATTCCAGGGTGAGTAGTTTACACTTTGCCCTCTCAAGTGTCTAAGTGCATTAGAATGTAGAATGTATCCTTAGTAGGTTTCTACGGAAGCCAAACGATTCTTGTTTTGATGTTTCTTTTCGTGTTAGGTTTAATATGTTATAATGTTAGTTTTAATATGTTATAATGTTAGTTTTAATATGTTGTAATGTTAGGTTTAATATTTTGTTTCCTTGTTGTCTCGTTGTATGGATGTTGGAATAAATGTGGTTTATAAACTTGAACAAGTCAAACTTATGTTTTCCTTTTTTCTGCTGTAAGATATTTTAAGTTATTTGCGTGATAGTGCGAACGGTTGTCTATCCCCTCATCATCTATCTGTGTAGGTAGGTGACAGGGTTAGTTATATTAGAGTGTAGGTAGGCGGGCTCGGTTTTATTTTGTTTCTTTTTTCTCTGATGTAAGAGTTGAATTTACTTTATATCTCATTGGAGATCGATTTTAGTTACTTTTTAAGAAAGATCTGAAATAAGATTGTTTTTATATTTGTTGTCTGCTGTAAGACTTTTTATTTCCTTTGGACTGGACTTTCTTCTCGGAAAGAGACTTTTTATTTTTATGCCCAAAAGCCAATATGCTATGTATTGTATTGTTTGTTTCAAGTTTATTGTTTATGCATATTTGTAGCCTGTTAATAAACTTCAATATATATAAAGACATACGTCCATCTAGTCCAACCTTTATACCCTACCCATAATGTCTGTATAACAGTTACATAGTAACATAGTATTGGAGGTTGTATAAAGACGTACGTCCATCTAGTCCAACCTTTATACCCTACCCATAATGTCTGTATAACAGTTACATAGTAACATAGTATTGGAGGTTGAATAAAGACATACGTCCATCTAGTCCAACCTTTATACCCTACCCATAATGTCTGTATAACAGTTACATAGTAACATAGTATTGGAGGTTGTACATTGTATGTGCAGTCCTGTGTCCTGTGTGTGTCACATTAGCAGCTCCCACATCCCCTGTTGTTTCTGGTCCCTCTCTCCCCCCTGGGATGCTGTCACATTGCAGTAAGAGGGGCGGGGAAGGTTCCCTCCTCCTCCTCCGTTTCATTCCTGGTCCTTGGACTGTGTTTCCAGCGGTAGCAGCTTTTGTAGCCTGGGCAGCCTCATTCTGTGGGAATGATGGGCCCCTGTGTCCTGCTGGTGGCTGTGACTGTCTGTGTGTGTGTTCCGGGCATGTTGGGCAAGGTGAGTGTTTGCTCATTGCTGTGAGTGTGACTCCATTTCCCTGCTTCGTTTCTCTGTCTGTCTATTGACATTTCACTGTCCTCCATCTCCCGCTTATCCATATGGATCAGACAGACGGATGGATGGAAAGACAGACAGACAGCAGAGTCTATATGGGGCACAGGATTCACACCCTTGGGCTGCCTTTATCCATGTAAGGGAAATTCCCCTCCGTGTATCCTGATATCTCTGTCTGTGCAGCCTACAATGCAGTGATTATTCTCCATTCAGATCATCCTCTCCCCAGAAACCAGGAGCCTAAACCAGCCAAGGGATGTAATCTGTAATCACGTCACAATGATCATGTATGTTACATAACCAATAGATCATAGAATATAGAATAGATCATAGATTGGGAGAGGATGGAATATAGAATAGAATCCTAGTTGGGAGAGCTGGCATATAGAATCGCTCACTAGATTGGGAGGTAGTAAGATAGTCATATGGAGAGGAGATCAAATCGATCTGTGGGACGCTGGAATATAGATAGATCATAGATTGGGAGAGGATGATATAGACTAGATCATAGATTGGGAGGAGTAGGGAATATAACTCGATCAATAGATTGGGGAGAGAGGGAATATAGACTAGATCATAGATTGGGAAGGAGGGAATAGACTAGATCATAGATGGGAGAGGAGGGAATATAGACTAGATCATAGATGGGAGAGGTATAGGGAATTAGAATAGATCATAGTATTGGGAGAGTATGGAATATAGAATAGATCATAGATGGGAGAGGATGGATATAATCTGACTCATATCTTTGGATAGGAGGGATTCTAGATCATGATTGGGAGAGGATGGCATATAGGAATAATCTCATAGATTGGGGAGCGGATGAATATAAATATTCATAGATTGTAGAGGATGGAATATAACTAGATCATAGATTGGTGAGAGGATGAATATAGAATAGGCATAGATTGGGAGAGGTATCTATATGATTGGGAGAGGAGGGAATATAACTATCGCATATCATAGATTGGGAGAGGGGAAATAGCATAGATCATAGATTGGGAGAGGATGGAATATAGAATAGATCATAGATTGGGAGAGGATGGAATATAGAATAGATCATAGATTGGGAGAGGAGGGAACTCACGTCTCCTCTCTCCTCTCTTTTCTCTTCCTGTCCTCCCTTCTCCCTTCTCTTTTCTCT